>CM027570.2:7233376-7833376 GCA_015852605.2 Populus deltoides
ATTTCTCAAACCTATATCCTTTATCCCTGAAAAGTGATTAATCTCTGTCAATGTATTCCATATCTCTTTTGAAAATATATCCCTATAATTAAATGGAATGAGTGTTCTATAAATATATTGGAGTCACAACTCTTCATTCTATACAATTTATATTTTTTTAAATTCATTAATTTAGCTATGTTTAAAGTATATGCATTAGAAAATTGTAGACTTTTAAGTCATTCATAAACAAACAAAAATTATGTATACTTGTTTAAGGTGAAGGTGACTTTAGGTTTTGAGACATGAAACTCATAATTAAGAAAATTCATATTCTAACAGTCACAGTACAAAGCTAAATCCAATAAGTATAGGTTCAAGTATACATGTGTAGGGGGAGAATATTAAACATGATTATTAAAGTAACATTTGGTTACTGTTTTGGGACAAAAAAGACAAAGATAGTGATGGTAGAGAAAACATATCTCCTTGTATTTTCTATTTTAAAAGTATAAAAATTCACAAAAAAATATTTCAAAGACATTTATTTTATGTAGTTGTTTTTATCTCCTCTACCTAACACATTTCTATCTTTTCTTTATATGTTCATCCTATCCCAAAACACTAACCAAACATAACCTAAATAATTGTCAAGTCAAGCACATAGCCTTTCTAAATTGCATTTTCCTTTGTTTTTTTTTTTTTTTGTCTAATGACATTCATTGATTGATTGAATGGTCTAATCTCCATTTTCATTTATTTTTGGCATTACACAAAAACATTCCTTTCAAGTTACAAAACGACATGCAGCTCAATCAATGCCTTCATTGGCTACAACCTTTTAAAAAATAAACTCTAGTTAGTTTTGTCCTTGGCTCATTCACAACAGCACTCACATTTAGAGTCTATTTGGTATTGTGATAGCTTTTCAAAATACTTTTTATTTAGAAATGCATTGAAATAATATATTTTTTAATTTTTTTTAAATTCATTTTTGACATCTATACATCAAAATAATTCAAAAACACCAAAAAAATTAATTTGAAACAAAGTAAAAAAAAATATAAAATTTCAATTTTTTTTCAAATCTGTAACTTTGATCATAAGACTCATATAATCTAATAGAGAGCAAATCAAAATAAATTTTGAAGCTCAATTTCCAATCAACCATTTTGGCACAATATTGAACGATAAAATTATTAAAAATTTTAATTAAAAAAATGACATAAAAATAAGTCAAGTCAACCTGTGTTAATATATTAAACACTATTCCTAGGTCATGAGGTTGGGATAACCTAATAAAAAGCAAATCAAAATAAATCATAATGTCTAATTCTTAATCAAGCACAATATTAAATATTAATGAAATTAGGGGGAAAGTCAATTAAAAAAAGGAAAAAAAAACCGAGTTAACTGAGTTAACCTGCCAAATTAGCGACCTGAGTCATGAGATGGGGACAACACAATAAAAAATAAATCCAATGTTGAAGGACCTATGACCCAGGTTATGAGACTTAGATAACCTCGTAGAAAGAAAATAAAAAAATGACCCAATTTAACCTAAGAACCTAATCATGAGAAAAAAGATATCCCTATAGAAAATAAATTAAAATAGATTATGAAGCTCAATTCCCAACCAACTCAATGTTGAATGATAAAATTAGAAAAAAAATCAATTAAAAAAAAGACACAAAAAACAATCTGAGGCAACTTGGATTAATTCGTTAATCACTATTCCAGGTCATGAGACTAGAATAACTTAATAGAAAGAAACAAAGAAAATCATAAAGCCTAATTCATAACCAACCAAATATTAAATGATAAAATTAAGAAAAACATTAATTGAGAAAAATGAAAAAACCTGAGTCAACAAGGTTAACTTGTCAAACTCGAAATCTGTGTCATGAAAGTAAAATAACCTAATAAAAAATAAATTTAATATTAAATGATGATTTCAAAAAAATTAATTGAAATAAAAAATCAAAGATGAAAAAAAAACAAAGCACTATTCATACCAATGGATAGTGCTTTATGACGAGGGTTATCGTAAAAACCAAATTTAATATTAATGATAAAATATTTGTTTTAAAAAAACAAAGCACTATTCTTATGAATTGTGCTTTACAAGGAGGGGTAAATTAAAAATCCCTTACCTTTTAGTTTTTTTGTTAATTTATAGAGAAATAAAATTTAAAATGCTAATGATTAAGAGTACTATAAACTACCAGCCTAAAGAATTCCAAATTAACCTCAACAAGCACGTGGAAGACCATTTCAAGTAAATTACTCTACTAAAAAAAGATATAATTCTCATATTAATACATTCCAAGTATTATATAGATTCTTTGTCAATAAGAAAGTGTTTGATTACAATTGCATAATCAAAAAATAAAAATAATAGCGATACAAACGTGTTTAATTTAAGAGATAGAGACGAAAATATAAAAATAAATTTGTCTCTAAAATAATTTTGGAGTGAATTTCTATATTTTTAAAATAAAAAGTACAAAAGATAAATGTCTTTAAAAACGACATATATTACGATATCTTATATATCACTATCAATTCTATTTCATCCTTTTTGTCTCAACTATCTTTATTTTTTCTATTGCAATATAGTAACAAAACACTATCTAAAAATATGTTTAATTTTGTTGTCACCTAAGAATTTTTTTTAATGGTTATGAGAAAAGAATAAGTAGTAGTTTTTGTTGACCTATGGGTCACTTATTAATATTTATAATATATTGTATTTTGATGATAAAAATTAAATGGAAAATGGACTAATGATATGCTTGGATGAAATTAAGTTTGAACAGGTTTTATATTTAAAGATCATACCAACAAGCATGTTGTTTTCCATTTTTTACACCATAAAAAAATCAACAAAAGAAAAAAATATCCAAAATACAAGAGGATACACATGAAAAAAGCCTAGAAGATTGTCCAAATTGTGGCAAAGGACCAAAATGGCAAGTGAAAAGTTGAAGTATCAGAATGTACAAGATTGGCAAAATTGACGATCCAATTCTGATTGACAAAAGATCTATTTGGCAAAAATATTTGTATTTGGGGTAAAGATATACAAATTTGGATGAGTACGGACTTAATGAGAATTTTGCAAGGCGTAATTAATTTTATTAAGGACTTAATTGCAAGGAAACTTAATTTTTTAAAGTCAATTTGGGTGTTAATCGGAAGAAATTGAAGTTTGGGGACTAAAATTAGACTTTGTAAAGTTTAATTGGTCAAATCAAGGGCTTAATTGTGAAAAATTGAAGTTTGATAGCTAATTAAAGGTTTGATTGAAAAAATTCAAAACCAAGGATCAAGTCGTAAAAGGTGAAAGATTTCAAAGGCTAAAATTGACCAAATCAGGGGAAAAATTGAAGAAATTGAAAGTTTGATGGTTAATTAGGAGTCCAATTGAACAATCAAAAACCAAGGACCAAAATAAAATGATGCTAAACTTTCATGCTAATATTTGTGTCTGTCGAGGGTTAAATTACATGCAATTAAAATTTCTATGTCAATTAAGTGTGCATATGCCTCAATTGGAAGAACAGAGATTAAATTGAAACTTTGTCAAATCCTAAATTAAAAACCCTAAATTCTAGAGTGTAACCCAGACGACACATCATTTAGCAGTTGCTCATCTTCTTCTTTGGTAGTTCACAATGATCAAGTTGGCACATTTCAAGAGCTCGTTATGGAGTTCTAGACCTCCAAATGACATTTGGTTTTTTGCAAATGAAAGAGCAACATCCCTTCTACAACCGTATTTCCATGCAATTGGATGTTTACATCCCAATTCTTCCATAGAAAAGCCCAATATCTTGTCCCTGATCAACCATAACTCAAATTTTAGATTATAGGCTGATTAAGTTGGCACCTTCAAGCAAGTGAATTTGGAGCTACAGATCTCCAAATTGAGCAAGGTTGAATCCAAACAAAAGATGTTTACTCCCTTTACCAAGTTCATGTGGTCTTCAATGATGATGACATTAGAATTGCTTCAACGAAGCCTACAAAATGGCTAGCTCGGACAGCCCTGACTGGGATACCTATTGGTTCAAAACCACCTAATCTTTTTGTGTGTTCACACTTCAAAGCTCCTAGAGAGTTCTTATTAAGGGCTATAAATCATTCCCCCAAGATCAGAAGGTAAAGAATGAATGCCTTTGTCTTCAAGTAAAGGAAAACCACTTAGGCATAAACCACCATTACAAAAAACATTGAAGGACAGGGGTTACAACAGTGAAATTTTGTCTATAACTCTCTCATTTTGATCAAAGGGCTCAACTTTGATTAATATTTGATGAAATCCATCAAAAACCCTAGAAAAACCGTATAAATACCTATAAAAGCTCGAGCTGAAAGGAGGAGGAAAAAAGGTGAGAAATACTGAGAAAATACCCTAGTTGTGAAGGTTGACAAGCCTAGCATAGGGTTTCTTCATCTTTCAAAGGGAAGCTAGTTTGTGGAAACAAAACCTTACAAAGGAAAGTAAAGAAGAGCGATAAATGTTCTTGGGGTTGAAGGTATATTTCTTAACCTAAAAGTGGAGTCCATGTGGTCTGTTTGAGTTGATTTTGATTGTCATTTGGTTTGTATTTATGTTTATGATTAGTACTTAAAAGTGCATTTTTATCAAGATTTTATATCATCATATTGCACTAAAAGTATCATTAAATTCCCTAACTTGAGCATGTTTTATAATAGCAAGTATGATAACATAAGATGTCTTTAATTTATGGTAAATACTCATTTGAAATGTAGGCATATCTCATAATTTAAAGGATTGATTGATGTGTTTAACTATTGAAAGTGAAAAGACAAAGAGAGGGCTAAGCTTAGGGAAGAGATGCTGGTTCAATTCAAACTGGAACACCATTCGGTTATTAGATCATAACTGGAGCTATAGAACTTAGATTTAAGTCTGGTTTATATGGATACAAAGCTAAGACATAGGCCTAAAACATTCATGAAGAGTCCAAGATTCAAAAGGGCCGTTTTCAAGTTCAAATTGTAACAACAAAAGAGAAATCGAAATCTGTCATACAACCTAGATACTATTCAGTGTTCAGCCCATATCTCAAGTTCTAAAAGTCCAAATGAGCTCATTCTTATTTTGTTGGAAAGCTTAGACAAATTACTAGAACTTTCATGAGGAATATCATTTCAAATTATGATGTTAGTAATAACGTTTTGGCTTGCCAACAAAGTCAAGAGCTAGCCACCAAGTCAAGGGTTGGCCACCAACTCTTTTGTTAATCATCAAATCAATAGTTTTGAATTTTGGCCTATAAAAAGAGGTATTTGCCATGCATTTGGGCATCTTGTTTTTCAGATCAAGATCTTGTTCTTGTTCTCTTTCTTTGTATTTTCATAATGTTTAAGTTTTGCTTTCATTAATCTCTTACTTATGTTTTTCTTCATAACTATATCTAGTTTATTTATGTTTCACTTCTTCATAATGTTTAGCTAAGTTTATTATGTCAAGGTGAAAAGAGTACACTAATGGTGTAAGAATAAGTATAGTATATTATAAACTCAACATGGACTTTAATGTTTGATACTAACATGCTTTGTATTTGCTATCTTACTTACTCATAATACCTTACTTGTTAAATTGTTAATCTAGATTTGTGTTGAACAACCCTTGGTACAACAAATACTTGATCCTTTCATTGCCAACTGTATGGTATAACCGACACTTGTGCTATGAAAGAAACTTGATTTGTTGTTAACATAAGTTATCATCATGAATACTTGACACATTTACAAGTATTGACATTACTCAAATAAGATAAATAATATAATCATGTTAATAATTTATAATCCAATTGGAACCTTCTATGTGTGTGGTTTCCAATTGAGTAATAAAAGAGTTTATATTATACTTATTTGAAATACCATTAGTACATCCTCTAACCTTGATAATTGTTTTATCTTTGTTTAAATCCTTACATCAATATTACATCTCAATGCTCTCTTCAAATCTTTTCTTTTATTTGTGATTTATATAGTTGACCTCTTTGTGGATCAACCCCGGTCTTGCCGGGTTATTTATTACTTTGACACTTCTGCACTTGGGACAAGACATCATTCATTGATTGTGTCAGTTTACAAGTATGAAAATGTGTTTGGAAGCTTTAAAAGTCTTCTAGTTAAGTTAGTTTTTGATACAACAATGCTTGTTTTCTTAGTTTTGTTAGTTCAGTTAATGCATTGATAAGCCATATGATTAATCATGGGTTTATAAGGCTTTGGTCATGACCAAAATATGTTTTAAAAGTCAAATTTGAATCCAAATTGCATGGATGAGCTTGCTGTTTTTATTTTTCAGTTTTGAAAAATGGGATTTCATGCATGTTTTCCATGATTTGTTATTTTTCATTGTTTATTTTGATTCAAATGCAAATGAATATGACAATGTGGTTTGTGTCAACCAAAAATATTCAGTTTGGAGGCTTGGTATGCATTTTTGGGTTTGGTAGTAGGCTAATGCATTTCTGGGCAAAATCTAGGTTGGTGTTCTTCATGTTCTTCCCGAGAACATTGCCTTAACTACGAGTTTTTTTACCTGTTTTATTTCATTTTTTTGCATCTTCACATTCGAATAACATCATTAGAGAATAATCTAGGGTCTTAATGCATCAATAACTGTTTTTTATGAGTTTTAATCCAAGGGTTTTGTTTTTGGTATATAAACTTTTTTGGTCAAATTGAGATTATTAAGTAATAATTGTTGAGTTTTATTGCTTGATTATTTATCCTTGTAAGGTTTGTCGCACATCAGAAAATCCGCGCGGCATCGGCTGGCGATCTTATCGTTGTGTGTTTCTTGCTTGAATTGATTCGTTGATTGGGAGTCGCCACCTAGTAATTTATTAAAGGCTACTAGGAAACCGAATGTACTGGTCCTGTCAGAGATTCGCGGGTAAGGGACTGGTTGTGGTTAGGGAAGGTATTAGCACCCCTAACACACCCTATCTGAGGTAAGCTGCTTTGTGAATTTGATGTGTTTAAAGAAGTTTTAATAATTTTTTTTTCATCGGATATTAGAAATATAACTTACGTATAAGTTAATAATTCTGAACCGTGAGCAAATCAAAATATTAAATTCTTCTTTAATCTTTGCAATTTTATCATAAATAAAAAACATCCATAAAAAAAAATATATAAACACACTTTCACTATATTTTTTCTTTTTTCTTTTCCTTTTCTTTTTTACATCCACATTACAAATTATAAAAATTTAAAACTAAACACAAAAAATTACATTAAACAATTTAAAAATTACAAAACAGCCCCTAAAAACTCCAGGAATTGCAGGGAAGTCCTTCTGGAACTGGAGGAACAGTGGCGGCGCGTCTTCCCACGCGCCCCCACCGGTGGCGGCGCGTGGGTCCACGCGCCGCCGCAAACTGGACGGAAATTCTCAGCTTTTTCTCCCTTTCCCTTCCTGCACCGACGTTGGCAACCTCTGTCACCTGCAAAAGGAACAAAACGTAACAACAAGCTGTTTTAATCATCTTTCACTGTTTTCAAATCTGCCTCTCTCTCTTCTTTAGATCTGCTTCATTGCAGATCTGTTCTTCTGTGAGTTTTTGTCTCCCTCTCCGCTTCATGTCGTTGGTAAGAGGAAGGATGGCTGCTGGTCGGGAGGCGGCGCCGTGTTCCGGTTGCCGGTGGTGGAGGTGCCTGCTGCTGTGTGGCTTGGTGGAGGCCGGTTCTGCGGAGCTGCTTCTCCGTTGCTGTTGGTAGCTGGCCGAGGGAGTGTGGACGGCGCTGCTGGGTCTGTGGGGGTTTCTCTCCGATTGGCTTTCCCAAGGCCACGGGAGGCGGCGACTGGAGAGGCTGTCAGCGGACGATGGAGAGAGTGGAACCGGCTGGGAGAGGGGAGAGGAAGATGGGGCTACGGTGGAGGTTGATTTGTGAGGGGAGGCTAGTCTGGTTTGTCTTGGCAGAGAGCAAGGGAGGAGGGTGTTCGGTGATGGTTTTGTTTTCCAAGGGAGCGGCGGCTTGGAGAAGATGATTGGAAATGGGGTTTCAAAGTGAAGCGGGGGGGCGGCCGGCCTTTGTGAGCAGGGAAAAGGAGGCTTCCGGCCGCCCCTGTTCTCTCTGAATTTTTTTTACAGGGGCTGTGAGCGGCTGCCCGGGTAGGGAGGAGAAAGAAGTGTGGTTTTTAGGGTTTTTGTGGTTTAGGGTTTTTTGTGGTTTTTCTCTATTTTACAAAATTGCCCCCTCTTTGTGTGTGTTGAAGACCGATATTTATAGGCAAAAATGTTGCTAGGTTTTCAAACTTGGTCCCTCAAATTTTTTTTTTGTAAACTTTGAATTTTTCTTAGTTTTGTGGATTTTTCTTATCAACATCATCTCGAGTGAGGAAAATTGGTGATTTTTAAAAATAACGCGTTAAAAGTCGAATGCGTTCCCATGATCTTTGAAAATTTAAATTCTTTTGAGACGATGCTAAAAATTCTAAAATGATGCAAATATATTAAAAAAATATATAATTTTTTGGATTTTCAATGTTTTTCTCTATTTTTGGATTTTTCTGAAAAATATCAAAACATGGGTCAAAAATTGGGTAGCAACAAGGTTTACAACCTTTATGTTTCCTTTTTTTTTCATGAAATATGGTCTGGTTTAGAGTTTGTGTTGCTAGAATCACTTCGAATGTTCATTTGTGTTCTTTGTTTTTTCTGGGTTTTGATCCATTTTCACCAAGTGTTTTTAGTTTTGGCAAGTTTAATATTTTTTGGGTTTGGTTTTTTTTTTTGGCTTATTTTCAGGTCAAACCAATGTCTTTAGTTTGGTTTATGGTCGAACCAAAGATTTTTGGTTAACCTAGTCGGGTCAAAATTGAATCAATGGCTAAGGCTTTGTTCAGCTAGCAATGTTTTTGCTAAAGGTTTTTTTTTTCTTTAAGGGTGTGTTTGACAAACACCCCTTAGGCTTGTTTTGGGGAGTTTTATTACAAAAAATAGATTTTTGCCATACAAAGCTTAAAATAAACACAATAAAAATTATAAAATAATACTTTTTTTCCTGCATATGGCCAAAAATCCTTAAAATTATTTGAGTTTTTTTATTTAAAAAATTTAAAATACTTTGGCATGTTCTTAAAAAGACATTGCATGGATTTTACAACAGGTTTGTAAAATTCCAAAGGATTTTGACCTATATTTCAGTAACCCTAAAAATTATAATTCATCAAAGTTAATGGTCAAACATCCTAGTATAAGTGCTGGAGCTATAAGTAGGATGATATTTAAATACCAGGAGTTCACTAGAAAATTTTAAGAATTATTTTATATATTCATCAATTTTAATCGGGAGTATTTTTCACCATAATATATGAGTTATGGAGAACCCTTTCACCTTCCAGGATAAGTGAACTTTGTCAAGGCATCTATATGGACCCTTCTCATAAGAATTTATCTGGGCATACGAGCCCGTAATAAATTTAAAATGTTAGATTTATTCATAAGAGTAAATCTTTATCTAAGCCATAGACAAACTACCAATTAGGAACCCATCAAAACCTTTAAACTATATCTATCAACAAGTCCAAGATGCAAAGCAAGTGAAGACTTAGGTATTAAGGATTCATTTTATAGCTTATTGTTAAATCTTTATATCTTACACAATAACAAACTAAAATGAACTCACACACTTTACATTGCATACATAAATATGATTGATATACATTTAATCTGTTCAAGTTTTACTAGGTTTAAAACTGCTAAAACTGGTTTTAAGCTAAATTTGTCGACCGCTATTCATCCTTGATGAACTCTTGTGAATTTTCTAGGAACTGGTCAACCAAATGATATGGTCATTTTAACTAATCGATCGTTTTAGCCATCAGAGACATTCTAATGGCTATAAACGACTAGTTTCTTTTGGAAACTATATATATATATATATATATATATATATATATATATATATATAAAAGATTTAATTTAATACAACTTAGAGTATATTAGGATTGATGATTTCTAGTTGGTTTTTATTTTAGAATAACTTCTATATCATGTATGCTTAGAAATCTTATCTTAGTTTTGCATAGAAGAGAGCTATATACATGATATAGAAGCTATTCTAAAATAAGAACCAACTAGAAATCATCAATCTTAATATACTCTAAGTTGTGTTAAATTAAATCTTTATATATATATATATATATATATATATATATATATATATATATATAGCATAAGAGTATAAAATCTCATACTCATTACATTTACACACTTTCAATCATCCTAAGTGCTATTGAGTTAGCTATAGAGATTATAGTTTTAAATTGTAAAATCTACTATTTTAGAGTGTGAATTTTGTTGTAAACAAATCATACTTGTAAATACTTGAGAGTTTGGATAAACTCTTGGCATTGGTTAGGTATTATCACCAAGAGAAGAATCTTTAAGAGAAAATATCTTCAAGTAGTGTAATTACTTGGTGTGGATTCATCAAGGTCATTGTATCTTTCACTTGAAATAGTAAAAGAATACAATATTCAAGTACTGTTGGTACTTGAAGTGTGAATGTAAACTTGTCAAACCACGTTAAAAATCGAGTTTTTAGTCTCTCTTTCCTTATCTCTTTACTTTAAGCACTTTAATTATATTGTTGATTATTGTGTTATATGTGCTTAGTATATTTATTTGCATTATTTGACATAATTAGTATAACACCTAATCCACACATCCCTTAGATATTATTATTGTCTTATAACTAGAACAACAGTTTTTGCCCCCTTGTACGCTCTTACTCGTTAAAAGGAAAAAAGGCAAAAGCAAATTGTATTAGATAAAGTTTCTTAAAAAAAGAAAAGAAAAACTGAAAATGTGCATTTAAATTGATGCAATTCTAATCCAAATTCGGGATCAGGTAAAAGCAGAATGCATTCAAAACAAATCAACTAATACATCTGAAAACTCAATATACCTTTAAATAGGTTTAATGACTTGCGACTGGAGGAACATGTCAAAAATTGTGAACATTTCATCCAGCACAATCAACTACCGAGGATACAAGAGTGAGGCAGTAAATTCATTGGTCGAAGATAATTCAATATTGCTTGATGAAGAAGATGGTTCGAACGGACCGCTACCCTTAAAAAGCCTGGTTCCTTTGGCTGAGGCAGTGTATTCTCACCTCCTAGCATCCAAACCACAGTGGCCATGCTTGGCCTATCATCAGGATGCTGCTGCACACACAAGAGACTAATGTTTATGCATCTCATGATCACTTCTGATAAATTGCATGACACTCCTGGAAACGCCTCAATTAAGTCCAAAGGTTTTCCATCTTTCCACAATCTCCATGCCTAGAAATGAGAAGGAACTTTCCGTCATTCACTTGTACAGTACATACAAGTAAGAAATTGAAACCTTGACACTTACATGTCCAATAAGGCTTAGGCTATGGTCTGGATGATAATATCCTCTACTCTTCTTTCCACTTACTATCTCAAGCATTAAGATTCCAAAGCTAAAAACATCAGACTTCACTGAGAAGAGCCCATCAGTAGCATATTCAGGAGCCATATAACCACTGCCGAATGTCATTTAAACACAAACACATAAATGTAAGTATACTAGTATTGCATCTGGCTCATAAACAGATTTCTTATGTTTGACTCTACAGCAAACAAATTATGTGCTTTGTTAACAAATATAAAATAAAAATAATAATGTATGGCATGTAATTGGTAAGTGCTTACTAAGTTCCAACAACTCTGTTTGTGTTTCCTTCCGTCTGGTCTCCACCAAACATTCTGGCCAAACCAAAATCAGAGATTTTTGGGTTCATATCTTTATCAAGTAAAACGTTGCTTGCTTTAAGATCCCTGTGTACAATCCTCAATCTGGAATCCTGATGAAGATATAGAAGCCCCCTAGCAATACCACATATAATGCTGAAACGCTTGGACCAGTCTAACAGTTTGCCTCTTGTTTGATCTGTAAGTGTTTGTGAGTGCAACATGCCACTTAAACACTTAGAAACAAGCTTGATTGCATTAAAATCAAAGAAATATGTAACGATAGGATAACAAAGCTTGTCTGGTTTAGAAAAGTACCGAAAATGAAGGAATCGAGGCTTCCGTTGGGCATGTATTCATAAACCAGAATTTTCTCTGCTCCTTGAATGCAACAGCCAAGAAGTTTTACAAGATTTCGGTGCTGAAGCTTTGTAATCAGTATAACTTCATTTTTGAACTCATTTAATCCTTGTCCAGAACTCTTTGATAGCGTTTTTACAGCTATTTCTTGACCATCTTCTAGAGTACCCTAGAAAATGGTATCCCAAGATTCTTATGCTTATCTCAATAAACTGGGCACTAGAAGTTAATATAGTCATTCTGAGAAATTTACCTTGTACACAGGTCCAAAACCACCTTCTCCTATCTTGTTGTTGAATGAAAAGCCGTTGGTGGCATTGGCTATTGTAGTGAACTGGAAAAGGGGTAGCTCCAAGTCTTCCTTTGGTCCACTATTTATCAGATCATTTTCTTCTCTGTTTCCTCCTGTTTTCTCAGACAGTAGAAAATGGGAATCACATACATGATAAACGAGGGGAAATGATTCATTAGCTAAGATTTTGAATGTTCAGATCAAAGATAGCAGTTGAGACAATGATTACAAAACTGAGGGAACACTGAACTTCACTGGCTTCTCTAAAGTCTAACCAACGATAAGCTCAAAGCCAGTTAAAAAGCTGTTCCATTCTATTAAACTCGCAAAAAACAAGATGCTCATTTACTGAAAGCAATCAAAGTAACTTTACCTATGAGTTTTGCCTTTCTTTTGAAGATGTAATAGGCGACCAAAAGCATCCCGCATGCCACGAAAATAGATAGTGCAATTCCCACTTCCATTTTTATCTTAGATGCAGCTTTAGCCTCTACATGGTCGATAAGAAAGAAGAAAGAAAGAAATACAGTTACCATACAACTAAAAAAATTAGAGAAGCTACAAAATGATGTTTAAATAATAATCTATATACTCATGGATTAACTAAGACTAAGGATAAGCACTCACTTGATTCTGAAGCATTCATGCGAATGTATATTTCCTGCTCGGCAGCTGGAAACTGTCTAATATCTATCAGATCGCCAAACCAAATAGCACAGCCACTGCGTTCCTTAATATTTGTAGCTGTATATGCCATACAAGAACAGTTTTGTAAGCATTTTGACCTGCATTCCTTGAGATTCATGGTTTTGTTTACCCAAGAATTTGTAGCATCTGGCAATTTCAAACCAGCATATTTAACGAATCCATCTCCCTTCTGGCAATCTAGTGGCTTATTTCGTACACACCCTTGAGACCAGTCCGTTGAATTCCAACTCTCAGGTGATTTAGGCGTGAATTTTTCTAAACATTGACAAACTGGCGACTGGCTAATGATGCAATTTCCATAGGCACCACAAAGATTGTAAGTGTCACAGTAATCTCTCGGCACATTTGCATAGAGTACCCATGTCTGATTGATTTCATTCCAGGTGTAACGGTGCCGAAAATAGGTAGTTTGGTTCATAACTAACCTCGTGATTAAAGATTTATTTTTAAGGTTGTATGTGTAATAAAACTCCTCCCCGTCGTCGACAAAATCAAAATCAAAAACTGGATTAAAAATTAACGCCGGCTCACCACTGAACCCGATACCATTCCAAGGACCACTTCTAAAGTACTTCTTGGACCCCTTCCACATAACTAACTCAGGATTACTCTGTAGTTGTGTACCCCATGTAAAATCTCCAGAAGATGGATCATCAGGGCTCTTCCATGCTGATAGCCGCCGATCAAGTCCAATCCGTAAGTCCCATCCAAGCTTCATTCCTGGAAGCAATGTATCAGATGGATAATCAAAACTCTGCCACAAATAACTTCCAGAATTGGCATCTTTCTCATCTCTTAAGACCAGATTCCCAGAATCCAGGAGTTCTCCCATTGCACTCTGCGCTGCTTTCTTTGAGTTTGATGACCAAACAACAGTACTATTGTTGTTGCTGACAAGTACAAAATTTCCTGTTTTGTCAAACATCAAGAAGCCAGAGGAATCATTGATTGGGTTGTTTTTGTTTGCTACCCAAACAACAGTTCTAACCGGGATGTTCTTGTACCATATTCCGACATAACGGTTCCTGGAACTTCCAGGACTGAAGAAACCAAGCTCAAAACTTCCATCTTTCGAAACTAAGGTTCTTGTCCCTCCATCACGAATAGATTGAGACAAAGTAAGGGTATTAGCTGTATTACAGAATCTAGAGAATAGAAGAAGTAGATTCGCAATAATAATTAGCATTGAAGAAAGAGTGTCCATTAGCAACTGGGAAAACTTTGAACTATTTTGCTTTCTGTAACAGATGGAATACAGGTACGGTTTCCAATCTACAAGGGTTAAAGTAACATAGAAGTGGACAAGTCGTATTTGTTTGCGTAAGAAATTGCTATGATCTTTCTTTCTTTTCTTTTCTCTTTTTGAAGATGAAAAAAATATATGGAGGGAAGTTCATGTGATCAAGAAAAGGAAACGGTTAGGATATCCGGAATCAGAACATCAGATATACAATTAGTGGTTCAAAATATTAAACAAAATTTATAAACTCCATAAATATTTGGATGACGAGGAATCACGAGAAACTTAGACTATATTTGATTAGTGTCTTAATATTTATAAGGGATAGTTATAGAAAAGAGCGAACATGTTTGGTTGCAGGAATAAAAATAAATATATTTGTAAAACAGTTTTAAAATGAATTTATAATATTTTAAAACAAAAATCATAAAATAACACTTCCTCTTTATCTTAACTATTTTTATCAGTTTTTTATTTTAAAAAAATAACCGAACACAACCTAATGTGAGAGAACTGTCCTTTTATTATTATTATTATTATTATTGAAGTATGACAAGGCATCAAGGCAAGAGTGGTGAGCACTACCCGTGACTCCAACGCCCTTGTAATCCGGCAACCCTGGCTGCCACTTATTTCAGCTGTCACTTGTAAGCGAAGAAGTTCAAAAACGATTGTCCAAGTTTCAGAGAATCTAATTTCACCAGCCTTTACGAATGCAAAGAAAAGTAAGAGTTCAATCACTGCTAAAAAAAAATTAATAAATACAAACAGAAATATTAATGGAATATTTTTATCAGTAAATTTTCAATGGATTTTACCGACGGAAATATTCCCTCAATATATACGGAGGAAATTACAGTGAGAAAAAAAATTAAAACAAAGCAAAAAAAATGATAATGTGTTATTTTTACCAATAAAATAAATTCTGTCAGTAAATCCGTTAGAATTTGCGTCGGTATTTTACAGAGAGCTCCAGAACTGTCCACTTTCCAATTGCATTGTTAATTGTTGTTCTTTACGTACAAAATCACCAATGGATTGAAAAGTCGTTAGTATTATTTGGCGGTTTATTGAAAAAATTCAATTAATTTAAAATTTTCATTTAAATATTACCGACCGAATCACCGACGGATTGAAAAATAGTCGGTGATTGTTGGCGGTTTCTAAAAACTTTTTATGAAATTGAAAATTTAAATTAAATATTACAGACCGAATTACCGACGGAATAATTAAAAAATATTAATATTTAATTTTCCGTTGGTAATTCTATTGCTAACGCGCCCCAATAAAAAGCATGAATCCATTTATTTCACAAGAGACATCTTCATCTCTTCTTCTTCTTCTTCTTCACTATAAGTAAAAAAACATCAATATCTATTTCTTTCTCTTCTCTTCTATCCTCATCTCCTTCCTTTCTCCTCCATGCTCGGGTATGTCTTCTTCTTCTTTGTTCTTTTATCCTCTTAATTCTTTTTAATTAATATGCTTTACGAAATTTTCTCTCTCTCCTTGGCTTCACTTGCGGCTACATTAAGGTAAGATTTTTCTTTTTCTTCTTTTTTTTCATGTTTTTTTCACTATATTTTTTTTATTTTATTTTTAATTGTTTTTGTTCTTAATAATTGTATAAATGTTGTTGTGAGATTTTTTTTTCATATGAGATAAATTTTTAGTTGATTTATTTATAGGATTTTTAAATTTTTAGCAATTGCAACTTCATTTTTTTCATATGAATATTTTTAGTTGAATTTATTTTTTCGTTTTATTTATTTGTTGCAAATTTGTTTGAGTTGATTTTCTTATTCTTTTTTTCCAAGCATTTTGAGTATATATTATAGAGTGTTGATTTATGTTAATTTAATTATTTTATAATTTTATAAAATGGATTTTTTTTAAATGTTTTTAAATAATTACCGAGAGAATTACCGATGGTATTTTTCGAGGGATATACCAATGGAATGAAGCAGGTAATTTTTTTTTACGCATTTGTTCCACAAGAAATACATCGGTAATAATATTTTTTTATTACCAACAGATTTACTGACTAACAAAAAATTACCGATTAAAGATTCACCGGCGGAGTATTTTCATTTGTGATTACGTTGGTAAAATAATTACTAATGGAATATATATCTTATATTGACGGAAAAATTCCGTCAGTAAAATTGTTAAACAGTGAATAAACAAATTTTTGTTCCCTTGGGACAGCAATGAATCCTTGTTAACTGTCGGTTTTCTTCATCGATAAAAAATCATCAATTTCATTTCTTTACGACATCCTTAAATATAAAATTAGTGGTAAATATTCTCCAAATAATTAGAAGACAATGTTTCAAAAGATGTAGCGAAGTATTGCTATATATAGTGAGGTTTAGGAGTGGGTGATAGAACACATTCGTACGTTTTAAGATTTTAGTGTGGTCTGAGATTTTTGAAAAAGAATAAAACAAAGAAAAATATGAGATTCTAATAGATGGTGGGCCACTAGGAAGAAATGAAGGTAATCTGTTGCTATCTATCAACACTCAACAGTGACCTTACGTAGCGTGTCTCGTTTTCCAATTCAAAGTTCATGATTCCCAAGTCTATAGTACTGCAATCATGCAGCTAGCCAACAGTACTTTTTTTTATTTTTTGAGAATGCTACAGGATTTATCTCCATAACCAGAAAGGGATTAAACAGCTTGAACATTAGACATCATGAGTATGATCCTTGCACTTATATTTACCGGTACTAATGTACTTATTTTCCTGTTGAAGTTCTCCACCGCCCTTGACAGCATTAGTTCATCAGAATCTATGGGTAATGGAAAGATATTGTCCTTAAGAGGTGGAACCTTTGAACTGGGTTTCTTTATGTTCGTGTTAGAGACAACTGGCGGTGGCTTTGAAATACTCAGAGAGGATAAAACACTGTTTTATTTCAACAATAAGAAGCTTACAAATAACTAAAAACTTTTAAATACACCCTCTCCTTTTCTCTAGTGTTTCTCTCTTCTATTTTCACACACTATAACATAAACTTTAGCTACCTATTTATATACAAATTGAAAGTAGGAAAAATCAAAGTTCAAGTGTGAACATAAATAGCTGGCGGTGGTGTGAAAGCAGCTGGCGGTTGTGGTTGGTTGCTGCAGTCGATGTTTGCAGTCGATGTTTGCCATCATTGACTTTCTAGATTGAGTTTACCACAACAAATTCCCTTTTAAACTCAATCGGGAGATGTCATGCCAAGCATGAACTTCATTTTGATAAATGTTTCTCCCTTCAATGGCTTTGTAAAGATATCTACAACTTGATCATTTGTTTTGCAGGATATCAGTTCAACTTCTTTGTTCTTCACATGCTTTCGGATAAAGTGATGACATGTATCAATGTGTTTACTTCTTTTATGATACACTGAGTTCTTTGCTAATGCAATTGCTGATCGATTATCAATATAAATCTTTGTAGGATTTTCTTGAGGAAATCCCAAATGTTTCAGCATATTCCTTAACCATATTAAATGGCATATAGCTGAGTTGGCAGCAATATACTCAGCTTCACAACTTGATAACGTTACTATCGATTGCTTATTGGATGACCATATGAAAGATGTATCTCCCATAGAAAAGACAAATCTTGTTGTGCTTTTCCTTCCATCCAGGTCTCTACCCTAGTCACTATCTGAGTAGTTAATAAGATTGAAGTATTTTCTTGAAGTATAGAACATACCTTCATTTATCGTTCCTTTGATGTAGCGAAGAATTCTCTTGGCTGCATTCAAGTGAGACTGCTCCGGTGTCTCCATATATCTACTTATAAGTCCTACTCACTACAAGATTTCACAGTTTTACCAACGGACCACTTCCGTCGGTGTGTGATTAAAAGTTCGTCGGTGATTTTTTTACCGACATCATCACCGATGGATTAAGTTCGTTGGCTTTCCCTTCGTCGGTGATTACCCCTTCCGTCGCTATATCGGTCGGAAAAACAAAAAAACCATTTGCCAATGGTTTTACAGACGGAATTAGTGCGCCAAAAAAAAAGATTCCCGCTTGAAATATACCGACGGATTTTTATTCCGTCGGTGATATTGTAATTGACCAACGGAAACTATCCGTTGGTAAATACGTCGGTGAGTGTATGAAATACCGACCGAATATGTCTGTCTGTAAATTCGCTTGCATGCCGGTGGAAGCTATTGTTAAATGCCGACGGATTAATTCCGTCGGTAATTATGTCGGTGAGTGTTTAAAATACCGACCGAATTAATCCGCCGGTAAAATCCTTGGTAATAGTTTTTTTCTTAATTTGTTTTTAAAAAAATATTTAGGATATATAATATAAAACTATTTAAATTAATTGTAATACAAACCAATTATGGTAATAAAATTTATATTAAACATAAAAAAAACAAAGTTAAATAATATTCATTACAAACTGAATATGTTTCAAGAAAAATATTAAATGAAGTTTTAAAGGTAAATAATGTTGATTACAAATTAATATAAAGATAGAGCTGGAGGAGGAGGAGGAGATCCTGGAGGAGGCTGGTGGTTATACGGCCAAAAAAGATTAGGCGCACATGTTCCACTATTTGTCATGTTCATTAGCATTTCGCGAAGCTGTTCATAAGCTGCTTTTTGTTGAATAGTTGATGAAGATGTGTTAGTACAAGTCGATAAATTCATTTATTCTGTGGATTTTATTGTCTTGGATACATAACCTGTTGAAGTATGTAATTCATTTCCTGTTATTTTAGGACGTCCATTTCTTGCAACTTCTAATGCATTGATTAATTGTAGGAATGGACTGATGAAGCTATCTTTTAGAAACATGGCATTGGAGATGAATATTTTCAATATTTTCAAGCAACCTGGAGATGATAATGATTTATAGGAAGTGGACTTTACTGAAAAATTAGTTCATGACCAATTTCAAACCACTTCCAGTGAAATTGAGATTGATGAATCTGATGATTTGCAAATGGTTTATTTTCAAGAAGAATCAAAGGCCAATAGTTGGAGATCGAAAATTAAGGAATTTCCACCACGATCAATTGAGTCTATACCTTCAAGTGTTCAACCACCAAAACCGGATTTGAAGCCGTTACCATTCAATCTTAAATACTCATTTTTGGGAGAAAATGCAACTTTTCCGGTAATAATCTCTTCCAAACTTAATGCACATCAAGAAGGTAAGTTATTACAAACTCTGAAAATGCACAAAAATTCATTAAGATGGACCATAGCTAACATAAAAGGAATTAGTCCTTTGATTTGCACACACAGGATTTATTTGGAGGAAAATGCTAAACCCTTTAGAGAAATGCAACGAAGGCTTAATCTTAATATGAAAGAAGTAGTGAAAAATTAAGTCATTAAGCTTCTAGATATTGTAATCATTTATCTTATTTCTGACAGCAAATGGGTAAGTCCTACCCAAGTTGTATCTAAGAAGTCTGGAGTCACTATGATAACAAATGAGAAAAATGAGTTAATTCCAACTAGGACTATTACTGGTTGGCGCATGTGCATTGACTATAGGAAACTAAATTCAATGACTAGAAAAGATCATTTTCCTTTACCTCTCATGGATCAAATCCTAGAAAGAGTTGCAGGTCATGAATTTTATTGTTTCCTAGATGGCTATTCAGGTTATAACCAAATTGAAATTGCATTGGAAGATCAAGAGAAGACTACTTTCACATGTCCATTTGGTACTTTTGCATATCGAATAATGCCTTTTGGATTATGTAATGCATCAGCCATGTTTCAAAGATGCATGCTCAGTATATTTAGTGATATGGTTGAATGTTTTCTTGAAATTTTTATGGATGATTTTTCTGTTTTTGGCGATTCATTTGATGATTGTTTGACTAACTTAGAAAAGGTTTTGAGCAGGTGTGAAGAGAAGAATCTTGTACTGAATTGGGAAAAATGTCACTTTATGGTAACAAACGGCATTGTACTTGGTCACATTGTTTCATCAAAAGGAATTGAGGTTGACAAATCTAAAATCGAGTTAATTGCTAACTTGCCAACACCAAAATCTGTTAAAAATGTTAGATCATTCTTAGGACATGCTCGTTTTTATAGAAGGTTCATCAAATATTTTAGTGTGATATCTAAGCCCTTGAGTAACCTTCTAACAAAGGATAATATTTTTCAATGGATTGAACTTTGTGAAGAAGTCTTTGTTAAACTTAAAAACCTGCTTACTTCCGCTCCTGTCATTCAACCTCCTGATTGGTCATTACCTTTTGAAATAATGTGTGATGCTAGTGATTATGCCGTGGGTGCTGTCTTGGGATAAAGAAAAGATAAGAAACCCTATGTGATTTACTATGCAAGTAAAACTTTGAATAGTGCTCAAATGAATTACACCACCACTGAAAAAGAATTACTTGCAGTAGTATTTGCATGTGAAAAATTCAAGTCTTATCTTGTTGGCTCACTTGTTGTTGTTTTTAGTGATCATGCAGCATTGAAATATCTTCTTTCTAAGAAAGATTCTAAGGCTAGATTGGTTCGGTGGATTTTGTTACTTCAAGAATTTGATATCACAATCAAAGACAAGAAAGGCACCGAAAATGTTGTCGCAGATCACTTGTCAAGATTGACACCAGATTCAAGATCTGACATCACACCAATCGATGATTACTTTCCTAACGAATCTTTATTTTCTGTCTCTACAATGCCTTGGTATGCTAATATTGTTAACTTTCTTGTTTCAGGACAATTATCGGCTCATTAGAGTACCCAAGACAAAAGAAAGTTCTTGAAAGACGTAAAGAACTTTTATTGGGATGACCCTTATTTGTTCAAATATTGTCCTGATCAAATATTTTGAAGATGCATTCCTGACAATGAGGTAAGTAGTGTCATTAAATTTTGTCATTCTGAGGCATGTGGGGGTCATTTCTCATCAAGAAAGACCATTGCAAAAATCTTACAAAGTAGATTTTACTGGCCCACCATGTTCAAGGACTCACATGCATTCTGCAAGACTTGTGAAAATTGTCAAAAGTTGGGATCTATTTCAAAACGTCACATGATGCCCTTAAATCCTATTCTTGTCATTGAGATCTTTGACTGTTGGGGTATAGATTTCATGGGTCCATTTCCTCCATCATTTGGTTTCTTGTACATATTAGTCGCATTAGATTATGTTTCAAAATGGATAGAGGCAATTCCAAATCGAAACAATGACCACAAAACAGTAATAAAGTTCTTGAAAGAAAATATTTTGAGTCGATTTGGAATCCCTCGAGCCATGATAAGTGATGGTGGAACACATTTCTGCAACAAGCCATTTGAGTCTTTAATGAAGAAATATGGAATCACACACAAAGTTGCCACCCCTTATCACCCTCAGACAAGTGGACAAATAGAGCTTGCTAATAGGGAGATCAAACAAATCTTGGAGAAAACAGTGAACCCTAATAGGAAAGACTGGTCTTTAAGACTTAATGATGCACTTTGGGCTTATCGAACTGCTTATAAAACATCATTAGGTATGTCACCTTATAGACTAATCTATGGAAAACCTTGTCAATTGCCTGTGGAACTTGAACATAAAGCTCATTGGGCTATTAAAGCTTTCAATTCAAACCTTGATGATGCTAGTCAGCTGCGTAAGTTACAAATAAATGAGATTGAGGAAATAAGAAATGATGCATATGAGAATTCAAAAATTCATAAAGCAAGAATCAAAGAATTTCATGACAAAAGAATCTTAAGAAAAACATTTGATGTTGGTCAAAAAGTTTTGCTTTATAATTCTCGACTCCATTTATTTCCTGGAAAGCTAAGATCAAGATGGAGCGGTCCTTTTATTGTGAAACATGTGTATCCATATGGGGCCTGTGATATCGAGAATCCAAAGAATGACAATGTTTTCAAGGTAAATGGACATCGTTTGAAAGTTTACTTTGACAAATTTTCAGTTGAAAATGACTATTGAATTGAGTGATCCTGTATATAAAGAATGATTCTTTTTCTCACATTGTTTTGTGTTTTGTTTTGGTGTGAATTTTGTTTTGCTAGTCTCTCTCACCCCGGTCAAATGGCGGATAACGGTAGTCCGTGACTTCAGTCGGTTCTTTCAGTTTCCCATAATAACTAATATCTGTATATATTGTGCAATTCTTGGCTCTTTCTCCTTACTTTAAATCTCTTCTTCAATTCTCATTTGAAAATGGATACCACTCTTGAAAGATTGAAAAAGTACTTTCCCGCTCTGCCTCAGAATGTGATTATAAAAATTTACCGTGCTAGGTGTGCAAGATTGAGGTTGTTAATGAATCATGGAATTCCTGAAGATATTCATTGGCTGATTGAAGCAAAGGTCTGATTATTAGGTGAGTCCTCCAATTCGTTCATCTCATACATGCCTGGAACAGGTAAAAGCACTTTTGCAAAGAAACGTCGTGCAAAACGACTGAAAGTCTATCACAGATGTGCCAGATGGACTTGTAATGCAACATGTCGTTCTTTAGGAATGGTATCTATAAACCGTGAAGATAAAATACAATTCATTAAGGATGGCCTGAGTAAGGGGTCTTTAGATAATCTTCTATTGACCCTTGAGACGCATCCTAGTGGAGATGTGCATCGTGCAATTCATGATTTATGGCCATAATTCCATAAAGAACATGATCGACTTAGTCTTAGGAATCTAACTATAAAAGACCCTGTTTGCCAGTTTTTAAGAAAACTGGATGGGAAGCCTATCCCCGACCCATAGAGGGCATTTAAGCCGTTATTGGACGTAAAATCAAGGGAAGATGTGAGCCACAATCACAACTACTTGTACATACACATGCTTTTTCAAAATAAATAAATAAACAGAGAGAGAGAGAGAGAGTGAGACTCCAGCTGGCCTACATATAGGTAGTATGATTGCATCTTCAAAAATATTTGTGTTTTCGGTGGATCCAATCCTGGGAAAGAAAAGGAGTTTTTAGAATCAGCAAATCATCTTGGTCAGGTATTAGCTGAGAGAAAGA
This sequence comes from Populus deltoides, assembly GCA_015852605.2. Taxonomy (NCBI): domain Eukaryota; kingdom Viridiplantae; phylum Streptophyta; class Magnoliopsida; order Malpighiales; family Salicaceae; genus Populus; species Populus deltoides. The sequence goes on from CM027570.2 coordinate 7,256,730, forward strand.
TTCATTTAGTGTATGGAGGAGGCAGCCTTGGGTTAATGGGGGGTGTATCAATAGCTGTATTTTTAGGAGGTAGTCAAGTTTTAGGGGTTGTCCCCAAAGCTTTAGCAAAAGGGGACATCATTGGAAAAACAATTGGAGAGGAACTACAGGTCTCCACAATGTTTGATCGAATGAATACAATGTTTAACCATGCTGACGCCTTCATTGCCTTACCAGGTGGTCTGGGCACATTGGAAGAGATCTTTCATATTACCTCTTAGGCCCAACTGCACATTCACCATAAACCTATAGGTCCGTTAAATGTTAATGGTTTTTATGATAATTTGTTGTCTTTTCTTAATCAAGATGTGGAACAGGAATTTCTAACATCTTCGGCACGACAAATCATAATCTCTGCTGCTACTGCTGAACAATTGATCGACCAACTACAATCTTTCACCCCTGTAATTGATCCTTCCATGAGTCGCATAAATTGGTCAACTAAGGAAAGCTGTAAAAAGCTTAGATTGGATTTGAACCTTCGTTTGTGAATCCTCGTGTCTTTTGGTTTTATTAATAACATATTATTTTGTGTTGTTATTTCTTATATTTATTTAAGTGTGTTTCAGGTTTGCCAGTGTTCGCTGTTTCAGGTGATGTCTTCTATACTCTATCTTTCTACCTTATAACATTGAGGACAATGTCTCGTTTTGGTTAGGGGGAGAGGGTAGTATTTTAAAAAAAAAACTAACCAACTATCTGTTATTGTTTTTTAAAAACCATTTGGCAAAACTGTTGTTACTAGGATGGCAGAGTAAGGGGAAATCTTATTGACTCTTGAGACGCATCTTAGTAAACATTTTCTAATGGTTATTTGCAATATTCATAACAAGACCTATTAGAATACTTCTTGAAATATTCTGGTTTACAAACTCTCGCATTGTTATCACTTGATTCTGCTCATATACTCATTTAATAAGTATTCTTAAACCTTCATCTTCACACACACACTCTAACATATGATTGTGAGTTGCACATTGGATTGTTACATTATTTATGTTCTTTTGTTAAAGGTAACAACTAAGGGAAAGGGATAATATATAATTTGCAAAAAAAAAATTGATAATATTGATGATAATAAAAGCGTAGATAAGTTTGGTTTCGTATCTTCCCTAACCTAAGCAATTAAGCCCGAAGGGGTGTTTTAACACCTAATACCCTAAAGTCAACTGACTTGGGAGCTATTGGCCCAAAGCTTGTTACATAGGTTAAGGAGAAAAGCTTAAGGGAATCAAACATTGCACTATCTACGTATCAGTATCTGCAACCCGAGTTTCTAAGCTCGTAGGGGTGTCTCAACACCTAATGTCCTAAGATCAACTGGCCTGGGAGTCATTAGCCGAAAGCTCGTTACATGGGTTAAAGATGCATTGTGTTATATGTATTGATGTAACCATATTATTCGATAGTTTCACCCACATTTAACTAGTGTTTTGCCTATTGTTTTATGTATAAAATGCCTTGATATTCTTTGTTTTATGTTTTGAAGGCACCTTTAGATGAAAGATGCAAAAAGGAGTAAATTGGAGGTAATTGGCAGATTTGACCCTCAGTCGATGTTTTGTGCAGAGCGTGAGCTCGAAAAGTCGAAACGAAGTGATTCCAGTGGCATTAGAAAGCTAACATACATACCTTTCTGGAAATCTAAGTCAAGAAAAATAAAAATACAAAGAGCATGGAAATCACATCCTTCAAATTCAAAGCTCGCATTCTGCCGGTGTTGACCTTTGTCCATTCAAAATTCAATATCTGGATCTGTAGATATCCAATTGATGCAAACTCAATTGTTTTGGATTCCTGACTCAAAGTTCTACAAACGCTCCAAATTTCAGCTAAAAACGATGTCATATGAGGGAGATATGAGTTTTCAAAGATGACAACTGAATTCTGCCAGCAATCAGGTTTCGTGAAGAAACGAATCCAAATTGCATCCCGAAGCATCAAAACCGGCATCCAAGTTTTAATTTCAGCAATTTAGCTCCTCAAGTAGATCAATCCAGAAGGTCAAGGAAGGCAGCCACCAACCTCAAGCCACCAACCTCAAACCACCAACCACAAACCAGCTGCCAACCACCACCACCACCACCACCACCGCCTTCACACTACCACCATCTCTTAATGTTCACACTTGAACTTTGATTTTTCTTACTTACTATTTGTGTATAAATAGGCAGCTAAGTTCATGATATTAGAGAGCCAAGAGAGAGGGAGAGAGAGTGCAGTAGAATCAAAGAAAGAAGGGTGGCAGCCATAAGAGAAGAAACACAAACTCTCCCTTCTACAAATCAGAAATCATGTATTCTTTCATCTTTAGGAGTAGTTGTTCAATAGATATGCAAGGCTAAGCTCGTTTTCTTGGTTGCAAGGACGCAAACACCTTCAGATTTCAAGAACTGTGAGATTTATTCTTCCATTTATTTTCAGTTTGTATTATGAATGACTATGTTTGTTTTCCTATGATTGTTTATCTTAATTGCTAGAGCGGACTCTAAGTTATTATTGTGAACAATCTATTGCTAAGTTTGATATCAAAACCGGAGTTGTGATATATAAACTTGTGAAGCAACTAAGCTTGGTAATTGTAGGCGGAACTCGTTATTAAACTTAGGGAGAACATTCGATCAAAGCAACACAAGTCGACAACTTGGTTGTTAAGATTAATGAATTTATCTAGATCTTAAGGTTGCCGAGGTTAAATCATTAGTGCGGACCGTGATTATTTGTTGGTTAGGGTTAGTTATACGGCGGATCCGTTAATTAACCAATGTTAAGAAAAGATAAAAAATTCAGAATATAAGCTAAAGTTTCGTTTCAAGGATCGGTTCTGATTTCTGTAGGTGGATGTGTGCTTGCAACCAAGGTTTGTTTTCTTGATATATTTCAGTTTCAATTGATTTTGTTTGCTAGTTTAATTTCTTCCATAGTTTAGATCATCACAAATCAAAACTTCCCAATTGCATAACATATAGCATAAAAATCTAAACTAAACCTTCCTCGTGGGATCGACCCCTTGCTTGCTCTATACTATCTTGTGCGTTTTAAGTTAGGGTAATTAATTTGTGCGACCGCGACATCGCAACATGTATATATATTTAAAAAGAAAAAGAAAGAAAGAAAAAGAAAAAAAGGAAAAAAGAAAAAAAAAAGATAATAATCCCAACCCAAGGAAGTTAACCTTAAACATTAGAACAAAATATTATTTTCTTCCAATAAAAGCCCTATCATCTATGTTTTCATACATTGAGCACATAAAAAGGAAGGTTTATTAATATTTTGTCTAAGAGATATTGAGCAGATAAATAAAATTTAATGAGAGTTTGTTTATCTGAATAGATTAATGGAAGTTGAATGATGAATGGCTTGCTTTGTGGAATTTGCAAATTGTTTTTCTATTTTAACACTTTGATTACTAGGGACTAGTAATAAGCTGGTTGGAGGGTGTGATTAGTACTTAAAAGTGCATATTTATCAAGGTTTTATATAATCATTTTGCACTTGAAGTATCAATAACTCCTTAACTAAAGCATTTTTTATGATAACATATCTAATAATATAAGATACCTTTAATTTATAGTAAATGTTCATCTTAAATGCAGACCTATCACATAAATGAAAGAATTTATTGACGAGTTGAAGTACTGAAATTGAAAGGACAAAGAGATGGCCAAACTTAGAAAAGAGATGTTGGTGCAGTCCAAACTGGAACATTGTTCGGTAATCGGGTCATATATGGAGCTGCAGATCTTGGATTTAGTTCTACTTTATATGGATGGAAAGGTAAGACATAGGCCTACAACTTTCATGGGGAGCCCAAGATTTAACAAGGCCGGTTTCAAGTCCAAATTGTAGCAACAATGAAGAAGTCTGAATCTGTCCTGCAGCCTAGACACTATTCAGTGTTCAGCTCATATCTCAAGTTCTAGAAGTCCAAATGATCTCAAATATTTACCTTGGAAAGATGAGACAATTCCCTAGAACTTTTATGATTGAAGTCTGTTCAAATTATGACGTTATCAATGACGTTTTTGGCAGACAAGAAGATAAGAATTGTCACCAAGTCAAGATGTGGCCACCCATTCATCAATTAGTCAACAAATCAATAGTTCTGAATTTTGGCCTATAAAAGGAGGCATTTGCCATATATTTAGGCATCTTGGTGTTCAGATCAAGATCATGCTCTTGCTCTCTCTTTTTGTAATGCTTAAGTTTTGTTTATATTAATCTCTTGTTTGTGCTTTTCATTTCATTTCCTTTACTTAGTTAACTCATATCTTATTTATGTTTTTATCTTGTTTATTTATGTTTCTTTCTTTCATTATATTTAACTAAGTTTATTATGTCAAGGTGAAAAGGTTACACTAATGGTGTAAGAATAAGTATAATGTAAACTCAACATGGACTTTAATGTTTAATACTAACATGTTTTATATTTGTTATCTTGTTTACTTTTAATACTTTGCTTGTTAAATGGTTAATCTAGATTTATGTTGTATAACCCTTGGTACAACAAATACGTGGCACTTTCATAGCCCAAACCGTATGGTATAATCGACACCTGTGCTATGAAAGGAACTTGATTTGTTGTTAACATAAGTTATAATCATGAATTCCTAGCAACATTTACAAGTATTAACATTATTCAAATGAGATAACTAATGTAATTATGTTAACAATATATAATCTGATTGGAGCCTCCTTTGTGTGTGGCTTCTAGTTAAATAATAAGAGTTTATACTATACATGTTTGAAATACCATTAGTGGATCCTCTAACCTTGACAATTGTTTTTATTATTGTTTAATCCTTATATCAATATCACATCTCAAAGCTCTCTTTATTATTATTATTATTTTTATTATTATTATTATTATTATTATTATTACTACTACTACTACTATTATTATTATTATTATTATCGTTGTTGTTGTTGTTGTTGTTGTTTTTGTTGTATTATTGTTATTTATAATTTATATAGTTAACCTCCAAGTGGTTCGACCTCGGTCTTGCCGGGTTATTTATTACTTCAAGACTCCTGCACTTGGGAGAAGACATCAATCTTTTGGTCCTGTCAAATACTTTACTTGTTAAATGGTTAATCTAGATTTATGTTGTATAACCCTTAGTACAACAAATACTTGGCACTTTCATAGCCCAAACCGCATGGTATAATCGACACCTGTGCTATGAAAGGAACTTGATTTGTTGTTAACATAAGTTATAATCATGAATGCCTGGCAACATTTACAAGTATTAGCATTATTCGAATGAGATAACTAATGTAATCATGTTAACAATTTATAATCTAATTGGAACCTCCTTTGTGTGTGGTTTCTAGTTGAATAATAAGAGTTTATACTATACTTGTTTGAAATACCATTAGTGGATCCTCTAACCTTGACAATTATTTTTATCATTGTTTAATCTTTATATCAATATCACATCTCAAAACTCTCTTTATTATTATTATTATTATTATTATTATTATTATTATTATTATTATTATCGTTGTTGTTGTTTTTGTTGTATTATTGTTATTTATAATATATATAGTTAACCTCCCTGTGGTTCGATCCCGGTCTTGTCGGGTTATTTATTACTTCGAGACTCCTACACTTGGGAGAAGACATCAATCTTTTGATCGTGTCAATTTTCAAAACAAAATTGAATGCAGATAGTAAGATCAACAAGCATAAAGCCAAACTTGTAGTGAAAGAATATTCACAGGAGGCAGGGATCGATTTCACACATACTTTTGCTCCAGTTTCCAGGCATGAAACAATGAAGCTCCTGCTTGCTCTAGCAGTATAAAATGGTTGGTATATATTTCAGTTGGATGTTAAATCTGTATTTTTTGAATGGTGTGCTAAATGAGGAGATTTATGTTGAACAACCTGCTGGTTTTGAAAAATCAAATTCAACAAACAAAGTGTATTTACTGAAGAAGGCATTGTATGGACTGAAACAGGCTCCTAGAGCTTGGTACAAAGAGTTGGATAATAATCTTTTAAGCTTAGGATTTGACAGGAGTATGAATGAGGTGACTTTATATTTGAAGCATGCTGATGGACATGAACTAATTGTATCAGTTTATGTACAAGATTTGCTAATTACAGGAGACAAGGAGTAACTTGTAGAGGAGTTTAAAACCAATATGAATGATACGTTTGAGATGAATGAACTTGGTTTGTTGACATATTTTTTAGGAATGGAAGTAACTCAGTCTGATTAAGGTTGCTTTCTCTATCAAAATGATTTTCCTTGAAAATACTGGACAATTTTGCAATAGCTAATTGCAAGCCAGTAAGCATACCTATGATATAAGGGCAGAAGCTAATGAAGGAGGATGGAGCACCAAAAACTGATGGGAAAGCTTACAAGAATCTAGTTGGGAGTCTGCTATATTTAACAGCCACACGTCCTGATATTCATTTTGCTGTGAATTATCTTTCCAGGTTCATGCAAGATCCAAGTCAAAACCATCTTGTGGCAGCTAAGAGAGTGCTGAGATATCTGAAAGGGACTGCAGGTTTTGGCATGCATTTTGTGAAATCCAGCTCAGTCAATCTTGTTGGATTTTCAGATAGTGACTAGGGTGGAAGTGATTAAGGAATGATGCTCACTTCAGGTTACTGTTTTGCTATAGGAAAGAGTGTGTTCTGTTGGAATTCAAAAAAGCAGTCAATGGTGGCAAACTCGACGGCAGAGGCTGAATACATAGCTGCATATGTGGCAGCAAAACAATTAATTTGGCTAAGGAAGATGCTAAGTGATCTAGAGTGCAATCAACAAAATCCCACAACATTGTTCTATGACAACACGTCAGCTATAGCCATTTCAAAAAATTTTGTCTTCCATGACAGAACCAAGCACATGAAGATCAAATTTCATGCAATCAGGCAATTTCAGCAAGAAGGGGAACTAGAGCTATGTTACTGCACCTCTGAAGAATCACTAGTAGACTTGTTTACCATACCGTTAGCCAAAAATAGGTTTGAAGATTTGAGGGGAAGAATTGGAATATGTAGCTTTGGAACCAAGAATGAGTGTTGAAGTCTGGAACCAAATCGAACATGATTACATAGCGAAGTAATCTACTGCATTGCTATCTAGAAGATCTGAGAGGAAGAATTGGAATGTGTAGCTTTGGAAACAAGGAGGAGTGTTGAAGTTTGGTACCAAACTGGAACAGGATTACTTAGCAGTAATCTACTGCATTGCTATCTATCTGTTAGCTGACAACATTATCTAGATTAGGATGTTTCTTTCAATTCGCTTTTTTAAGTTTATCTAGGATTAGACTAGCTTGTTATACAACTCCTTAGATAAAGGAGATCATAGCTGGTACGTTTCTTTAGCTTTTCATAATTCTGTAATGTTTGTTTCTTTCTATAAATAAAACATTGGGAATGACAGTAACCTATCGAGACATTTTCTGCTCGTTCTTTCAACTGTAAAGACTTTCTTCTTTGTTCTTTTTCTTAGTTCATCAACAATAATTTGTTCTTTATGTATATTAGTTTTACAACGGATTTAATGACCAGATCAAAAGTTATGGTCATTAGTCTAGCATGACTTGATTTTTTTATTCAGCTTAACTTCATTTCACTAGTACATAAATATATCTACTACGCTCTATGTGCATGATTTGTTAGTGTAGATCCCATCAAACAGTGGCAGATCTCTATTTCACTGCTCAAAATATTCACTTTCTTCCTGCCCGGCTACATCACTTGTGGTTTAGCTAAGATTAGAGTAGTGTTATTAATTGGTTGATTAAACTTAAGCAAGTGATTATTATCTGCAAAACTAATGGCGTTCTATTTGAAAATCATGTTACTAATGGCATTGGGTACACATTACTACACTAATAAAATCTTATGACCATAATGCATGCATGTATATATTTGGAAAACTGAACATAATTCAGAAACACAATAAGAACAATTGATAATCCTGCTCCAATGTTTTCAACAAGACCTTAATATAATTCCAGTCTAGCTAACAAGATAAAGCCATATAAGTTTAACATTCTACACTTTATGAAATTGGTGAAAATTTGATTCGGCAATTAGATACCGAGGCTCTAAGAGTGAGGCAGTAAACTCATTGGTTGAAGATAATCCAACCTTTCTCGAAGTGAAACTTGATTCGTGCGGACTTCTGTGATTAAGAAAACCTGGTTCTTTGGGCTTAGGCAATGCACTCTCTCCTCCCAACATCCATACTACAGAGGCCATGCATGGCCTGTCATCGGGATGCTGTTGCACGCATAGGAGGCTAATGTGTATACATCTCATCACTTCTGACGGATTGTATGACTCATCTCTCAGTGAGTCAATCAACTCTAATGTTTTGCCTTCATTCCACAATCTCCATGCCTAACACATACGAAGGACTTTTTGTCATTCTTTAACTCATCACATATAACAAAGCAATTTAACCCTCAATACTTACATGTCCAATAAGGCTTTGACTATCATCTGGATGGTAAAACCCTCTACTTTTCTTTCCACTTATTATCTCAAGCAGTAAGATACCAAAACTAAAGACATCTGATTTCACTGAGAATAGACCATCAGTAGCATATTCTGGCGCCATGTAACCACTGCAGAAAGCCATTAAAATAAGAGCACATAAATGCTAGTATATGAATGTTAAATCTAGCTCATGGATCAGATGTCTTACTAAGTTCCGATCACTTTGCTTGTCTCGCCTTCAGTTTGGCCAGGCACAAACATTCTAGCCAAACCAAAATCAGAAATTTTTGGATTCATGTCATTATTGTTGGAGGGAAAGTCCACTGGTGGTGGCTTTGAATACTCAAAGGAGATGAAACACACTGTTATTATTTCAAAAATAACAAGAAGATTACAAGCACTCAAACTCACCCACTCTTTCTCTCTTGTATTTTCCACACTTACAATGTTCTCTTGATGCCTATTTATAGATATGAACGGCAGGACAGAAAGAAAAAACCAGAGAACATGTAGAATATATTCCACCAGCTCATCCTTCAACTTTTACTAAAGTAGATGAGTTGTTCCACATTGTTGCTTTAATGGAGTGAGACTGCCTCACATGGTCATGTTCAAACCAGCTAGACCTTATGATTGAGTTTACAGCAACAAATTCCCCCTTTAAACTCAATCGAGTGATGTCATTCCAAGCATGAACTTCAATCTGATAAATGTCTCCCCTTTCAATGGTTTTGTAAAGATATCTGCAACTTGATCAGTTGTTTTGCAAGATATCAGTTCAACTTCTTTGTTCTTCACATGCTCTCGGATAAAGTGATGACGTGTATTGATGTGTTTACTTCTTTCATGATACACTGGGTTCTTTGCTAATGCAATTGCTGATCGATTATCAATATAAATCTCTGTAGGATTTTCTTGTGGAAATCCCAAATACTTCAACATATTTCTTAACCATATTGAATGACATACAGCCGAGTTGGCATTAACATACTCAGCTTCACAGCTTGATAACGTTACTATCGATTGCTTCTTGGATATCCATATGAAAGATGTATCTCCCATGAAAAAGACAAATCTTGTTTTTTTTTTTTTCATCCAGATCTCTACCCCAATCACTATCCGAGTACCCAATAAGATTGAAGGTTTTACTTGAAGTGTAAAACATGCCTTCATTTATCGTTCCTTTGATGTAGCGAAGAATTCTCTTAGCTGCATTCAAGTGAGACTGGTCTGGCGTCTCCATATATCTGCTGATAAGTCCAACTCCGTAAAGTATATCCGGTCTGGTACATGTCAAGTACCTCAAGCTTCCTACTGAGCTTTTGAAGTAAGTTGGATCAACATTTCCAGCTTTGCTCTTCCTCAATTCCACTCCATTCTCAACTGGAGTTGATACTGGATTGCAGCTTTCCATCTTGAACCTTTCAAGAATATTTGTAGCGTAGCCTCTTTGAGATACAAAAATCCCTTCTTCTTTCAGCATTACTTCCAGACCAAGAAAGTGTGCCATTAGACCAATGTCTATCATCTCAAACTGTTGTACCATGCTATTCTTGAAGTTTTCAAACATGGTAGGATTGTTGCCGGTGAATATCAAATCATCAACATATAGGCACACAAATAATGTGCTTCCATCAGCTTCTTTCTTCACATACATCGCGTGTTCATATGGACATTTCTCAAATCCATTCTCTTGAAAATACCTGTCAATTCTGGTATTCCAAGCACGCGGAGCTTGCTTCAAACCATAGAGAGCTTTCTTCAACTTGTATACTTTGCCTTCATTTCCAGCTTCAATGTATCCAAGTGGTTATTCAACATAGATCTCTTCTTCTAGGAAGCCATTCAGAAATGCTGACTTCACGTCGAGTTGATAGATCTTCCATCTATATTGTGCATCTAATGAGATCATCAATCTGATTGTTTCTAGCCGGGCTACTGGAGCAAATACTTCTCTATAGTCAATTCCTTCTCTCTGTTTGTAGCCTTTTGCCACTAATCTTGCTTTATATCTTTGTACTTCTCCTTTTGCATTCTTTTTCTTTTTATAGACCCATTTGACACCTATTGCTTTCTTGTTTTCTGATAGATTAGTCAGCTTTCAGGTATCATTCTTCTCAATGGCATGTATTTTTTCATTCATTGCTTCTATCCACTTCTCTTCTATAATAGCTTCATTGAAGCTAAGTGGGTCACTATCCGCAAAGAAACAAAATAGAGTTGTATCTTCTATAACTTAGGTGGCATCGTACAACTCTTCTAGATTTCTCATCCTTCTTGGTTCTTCTGATGAGGATGTTGATGGTGGTGTTGATGATGATCCTAGTGTGTTTCTCCTGTTGAATACAGGAAATCTGTGTACTGGAATTTGTGGCTCATCTGCAGGTAACATTGGACCTTCTGCAAGTACTGTTGGTACTTCCATTTCGTCTTCAAGGATCAAATCAGTGCTGATCCATTTAACTGCTTCTTGATCGTCATTCCATTGCCAAGTTTTATCTTCTTCAAAGATAACATCTCTACTTATAATTACCTTCCTTGTGATGGGATTATACAGCTTATATCCCATCCTTCTATCACCATATCCGACAAAGATGCATTTCTCGCTTTTAGTTTGATCCTTCTTGCATCTGGCATCTTTGCATATGCCACACAACCAAAGACTCGAAGATGAGTAACACTTGGTTTGTGACCACTCCATACTTCTTCTGGAGTGACAACTTGCAAACTTCTAGTTGGGCAACGATTCAGTAGATACACTGCACATGATAAAGCTTCAGCCCAATATTGTTTGGGCAGCTTCTTTGCTTTGAGTAGGCTTCTTGCCATGTCAAGAATTGTTCGATTCTTTCTCTCAGCTACACCATTCAGTTGTGGTGTATAGGCAGGTGTTGTCTGATGCTTGATGCCTTGTTGTGTACAAAAAACTTCAAAGTCATTTGCTGTATATTCTCTACCTTGATTGACCTCACGGTTTTGATCTTATAGCCACTTTGCTTCTCAACAATTGCTTAAAATCTTTAAAACAATTCAACACTTCTGACTTCCTCTTCAAAAAGTATACCCATGTCTTCCTGCTAAAATCATCAATGAAAGTAAGGAAGTACCTATTTTGTCTAATTGATATAGGATTTATGGGACCACACATGTCTGTGTGGACTAACTCTAATGGCTTATTTGCCTTCCAGTTGACTTCTTTGGCAAAACTGGATATGTGATGTTTGCTGAGGACACAACTCTCACATACTTCATCTGGATGATCAATGTGGAGCATACCTTTGACCATCTTCTTGGTTGCTAGCATTTTCAGACTTGTAAAATTCAGATGTCCAAGCCTTAGGTGTCAAAGCCACTCTTCATTGTTGGTGATGGCACTCAAACACTTTGCTGCAGCATATTGGATGTTTATAGGAAACATCCTATTCTTGGACATCTTCACATAAGTAATTAATCTCCCATTGTAATCTTCAATTGTTAGATTACAGTTCTTCATAAGAAGAGTGTAACCTTTCTCCAGAAGTTGGCCTATACTCAGCAAGTTATGCTTAATGGCTGGAACATAATAAACATCTGCAATGTAGCTATGATCACCATTCTTCAAACGAATTGGGATGTTGCCTCTGCCTTTCACCTCGGAACTTTTGAGATGTCTCCAAAAGTGACTTGACCTTTTACATGGTCATCTAGATCTCCAAATAGATCTTGTTGACCACTCATGTGATTGCTAGCTCCAGAATCCAAATACCATATATTCTCCTGATTCTCGTCTAGTCCTTGTTGGACTAATAATGCAGCTGGTCCTCTTATGGTGATATTATTATCTACATAGTTAACTTCTCCATCTACCTCTGATGAAGCTTTTCTTCGACATTCAGTGCTATAGTACCTAAATTGATTGCACCTATAACATTGAATATTTCTCTTATCGTGGTTGTTGTAACTGCCTCCTCTTCCTCTGAGAGTAAATGCATGTTGTCCCCGGCCTCCTCTGGTGGTGTTTCTACCTCCTCTTCCTCTGAATCCTGTATTCCAAGATCCTCTTCCTTGAAATTGTTGAAATCTCCCTTGTCTTTGTTGACTGCTTCCTTGAGTGGTACATCCACTTGTTGAAATCTCCCTGCCCTCCTTGAGAGACAATTTTGATTGTAAGGCATGCTTAATTGCCTTATCTTCATTTCTTTTCACAATCTTTTGCTCATGAGCTTGCAAAGAACTCATAAGCTCATCCACTGTCAACTTGTCCACTTCTTTGGATTCTTCAATAGCAACAATAACAAAATCAAATTTTGGATCTAAGGATCTCAAAATTTTCTCAGTAATTCGAGCATTTGAAAGGGCTTCTCCATTTCTTCTCATCTGATTGACTATCACTATAATTCTTATGTGATAATCAGAAATAGATTCTGATGACTTTATTTTCACTGATTCAAATTCACCTCGTAAAGATTGAAGACGAATTTTCTTGATTCTGTCAGCACCTTTGTATTTTTGTTGGAGAGCCTCTCATATTTCTTTTGATGTTTCTGCGGAAGCTATGATCTCAAACGTGGCTTTATCAAGACTTTGATAAATGATGGTCTTTGCTTTGTTGTCTTTCTTTCTATTGGCTCTCAGGACCTGTTTTTGTGCCTCTTGCAATGAATCTTCTGCTTCTTTGGACTCTGGTTCATCATAACCATATTCCACAATCTCTATACACTCTTGTGAACCAAGAAATGCCTTCAATCTGATACACCAATTATCATAGTTGTGTTTGGTCAGCTTTGGGATAAGTGTTTGTGCATTTTCTGTAGTCATTTTATTCTTTGAATGACTATATCACCTTCTGGGAGTTGAATTTTGAAAAACAGACACTGTAGACGGTTCTGGAATGCTCAAAACAATAAGGAATCGGTCTTACTTGATTGAAAATGGGTCAGAAATGGGCTGAATCGGTCAGGAAACGATTCGACGGGCGTCGGCGATCATTTGGATTGAACAGGGAATATTCTGGGGAATATTCTATCGACTCGGCTTGCGGCTCGGCTTGAAACGGGAATATTCTTTGGGAATATTTTCTTGGCTCGGCTAGAGGCTCGGCTTGGAAGCGGCTTAGGCGGCTCGGTGCAGCTTGAATATGGCGCGTGTGTGGCACAGTCGTCATCTACCTCTGGGCGCGTCTCTGCGCGTGGGCTACAGGTGCAGATTCTTCAGGTGGCGCATGTAGGCTACCTCTTGCGCCGATGAAGCTGATTTTTGCACCAGTGAGTTCGTATGGATGAACTGTACACTGTGGAATGATCAAAATGTGTTTTTGACAACTTTGAAAATTCAGGTATATCCCAAAAAACTTTTCTGTTTTCTGACGAACGGGGCTCTGATACCAATTGTTGGAGGGAAAGTCCACTAATAGTGGCTTTAAATACTCAGAGGAGATGAAACACACTGTTATTATTTCAAAAATAACAAGAAGATTACAAGCACTCAAACTCACCCACTTTTTCTCTCTTGTATTTTCCACACACTTACAATGTTCTCTTGATGCCTATTTATAGATATGAACGGTAGGACAGAAAGAAAAAACCAGAGAACATGTAGAATATATTCCACCAGCTCATCCTTCAACTTTTACTAAAGTAGATGAGTTGTTCCACGTTGTTGCTTTAATGGAGTGGGACTACCTCACATGGTCATGTTCAAACCAGCTGGACCTTATGATTGAGTTTACAGCAACAATTATCAAGTAAGACATTACTAGCTTTCAGATCTCTATGTACGATTCTCCATCTGGAATCTTACAGTCCCACAGATAATGTTGAAACGCCTGGACCAGTCTAGCAGTTTACCTTTTGCCTGATCTAACAAAGTAATGTTTTCATATCAAGCCAAACTGCTATTTGAATACCAAAACAACAAATTCGATAGCAACAAAAACCTATAACACCTCTTTTCATTTTTAGGCCATCTAAGTTTATTAGGTTACTAGGGGTCCTTACCGAAAATAAAAGAGTCCAGGCTTCTGTTGGGCATGTATTCATAAATCAGCATTTTCTCCTCTCTGAATGCAGCAACCGAGAAGCTACACAAGATTTCGGTGCTGAAGCTTTTTAATCAGTATCACTTCATTTTTGAACTCATTTAATCCTTGTCCAGAACTCCTTGACAGCCTCTTCACAGCAATTTCTTGTCCATCTTCCAGCATACCCTAAAAGATAAGTTTATAAAATACTTGTGTTGTTCTGCTTGAAACAAAATGCCTAGGTTCTCTTGTAGTAAGTTTGCTAAATAGTTATAATGTTTACCCCGTAGACAGGTCCATATCCGCCTCCTCCCAACTTATTGTTGATTGAAAAGTTGTTGGTGACATTAGCTACAGCTGTGAACTCAAAGTGTGGTAACTCCAAGTCTTCCTTTTGTCCATCATCGATCTCATGATCATTTTTCCTGTAGTTTTCCATTCTATCTAGAACAGGGAAATAAACTTTTAGATGAGCTGAAAATGATCAGAACATTAGATCAATCCTATTTAGCTGATGACGTCTGTGAATTGTTACTAAAATGAAATACGATGTTGCATCAATGCTTATAGCTAGAAAAAGTGTTGATAGTCCAGCAGTTGTACTGATTCAGGTAAATTGGCTCCTTTCATAGCAATAAATACAGCAGCTGGCACTGCTAACATGTTATTTTCGGTGCTGAAATTCTACTGATCGAGGAACATTTAACAAATTTCTTTCACAGGATACACGAAAATTTGTCCACCATGTAGAAATAAATTGTTCAAACCAAGGGCGGAGGCATGTCAAAGGCTTGAAACTATTTATTGTTTCGATTCATTAAAAACCCTAATAGAAATTTAAAGCAAACCAGATGATCATTAATTTAGTGAAAGTGTCTAAGCAACTTACCTGCACACTTTGCCTTGCTTTTCCAGAGGCAATAGCTGGCCACTAGTATCCCCAAGACCACGAAAATGGTAGCTGTAGTTATCACTGCATTCTTCATCTTAGGTTTATCTTTAGCCTCTTCACGGTCAGCTTTGATAATGTTAAATGAAGAATATATAGTTAGAAATCCGCTAAAGAAGCTGTGATCAAGGAAATGATTTAACTTCAGTGGCTTATTCACATACCTATTTCTGAGGCGAGCACCCGAATATATAGTTCTTGGCCTCCAGCCAATACCTGTCTGATATCCATCAGATCATCAAACCAAATAGCACAGCCACTGCCCCCTCCTCTAATATCTAAATTTGTATACGCCGTACAAGAACAGTTTTGTAAGCATTTAGCCCTGCATTCCTTGAGATTCATAGTTTTGTTGACCCAACAATATGTAGCATCCGGCAATTTGAGCCCGTCAAATTTGATGAACCCATCACCATTATGACATTCTAATTCCTTATTTCGCTTACACCCATGAGACCAGTCCATTGTGTTCCATGCCTCTAGTGACTTCGGCTTGAATTTTTCTAAACATTGACAGACCGGCATGGCACTAGTAATGCACTTTCCATTTGCACCACAAAGACCATAATTGTCACAGTAATCTCTCGGCACGGAAACATATAGAATCCAACTTCGAGTTTCTTCACTCCATATGTATCGCTGACGATGATACGTTGTTTGGTTCAAAACTATCCTCGTGATTATAGATTTATTATTGAGGTTATATGTATAGTACAGTTCCTTGTCGTTTGAGATAAAACTGAAACTAAAAAATGGGTTAGGCCTTATCTCTGGGGCACCACTGAATCCAATTCCATTCCATGGGCCACTCCGGTAGTACTTGTTTGAGCCCTTCCAGCTTACTATCTCAGGGTTACCCTCTGGTTGCACCCCCCAAGTAAAGTCTCCAGGAGATGGATCATCCAAGCTCTTCCAAGATGAAAGATACCGATCAAATCCTGTCCTTAAGTCCCACCCAAGCTTCATTCCTGGTAACATTGTATCACATGGATAGTCGAAACTCTGCCATAAGATTCCATTATTTCCATCATTTTTGTCTCGTAAGACCAGATTCCCGGAATCCAGAAGTTGTAGTATTGGACTTTGAGCTTTTATTGTTGTATTTGAAGACCAAACAACAATATCACTGTTATTTCTGAGAAGTACAAGATTTCCGGTGTCGTCTATCTTCAACAAGCTAGAAGAATCATTGATAGGATGAAGCCGGTTTGCAACCCAAACAGTGGTTCTACCTAGGATGCTCTGGTACCATATTCCCAAGTATCTATTGTTGGAAAAGCCAGGACTAAAGAAACCCAGTTCAAAGGTTCCATCTCTGGAGACCAATGTCTTTCCATCACCCATAGATTCTGATGAACTAATGCTGTCAAGGGCTGTGGAGAACTTCAACAGGAAAATAAGTACATTAGTACCGGTAAATATAAGATCAAGGATCATACTCATGATGTCTAATTTTCAAGCTGTTTAATCCCTTTCTGGTTATGGAAATAAATCCTGAAGCATTCTCAAAAAATAAAAACTGTTGGCTAGCTGCATGATTGCAGTACTATAGATTTGGGAAACATGAATTTTGAATTGGAAAACGATACACAGAAAGGCCATTGTTCGATGTTGATAGATAGCAACAGATTACCTTCATTTCTTCCTAGTGACCCCCCATCTATTAGAATCTCAGGATTTAAGGATGTCGTAAAGAAATGAAATTGTTGAAAGTTAAGCTGGTTACTTGTCTTTAAAGCTTCAGAAGTAAATCCTGAAGTTATAACGAGAAGAATGAAGAATGAAGTAATGGAAGAAGTTTCGGTTTAAAAGCAGTTACAGCAGTTAAAGAAAACAGTTATAGCAGTTATAGCAGTTTTTCTGTTAATTTCTGTTACAAACCGATTCTTACATGTGTAAGAATCGTAGCCCTCAATTGATGAAAGGTTGAGATGAATTGATTCCTAAAATCTAGGATTCTGTTATTAACTACATGTAATGTGTATAAAAGCAGGATTCCTGCATTGGAAAAAAATAGAGAAACCGAACTACAAGAATTTCTTCTCATCTTCTCTACAAAACTCTTCTACAAATTCTTCTTTAGAAATCTCAAAATCAAACATGGTATCAGAGCTTTAAATTTGATTCCTAAGAGGGGCGTAAACTGTGAAAACAGCTTGATTAAAACTGTTGCTTACTCAAAATGGTAGGATCAAGCTCTGCTGGAGGAGATCTAAGAACTCCACAGTTCAATAGCACAAATTATGATTTTTGGGCTGTAAAAATGGAGACAATCCTCATAGCATTCGATCTATGGGACGTAATAGAAGGTGGAATACAATCTCATCAATCACCAAGTTGCAACTGGATCAGGCGATGAAGAGAGTGAAGCAGAGCAAACCACATTGCCAACATCCACTATCTCCAGAGAAAACAAAATCAAGAATGCAAAGGCATTAAGCCTCATACAAGGAGCATTAACAGATGACCTTTTCCCACGCATAAGAAACGAGAAGACTGCAAAAGGAGCTTGGGAGATTTTGAGCAGAGAATTCAGAGGAGATAAAAAGGTTAGAGCTGTGAAACTTCAAGCAATTAGAGCAGATTTTGAATACATGAGAATGTCAGAAGGTGAAAGTTTAGATGGTTATCTAGCAAAATTCTTTGCAACTGTGAATAATCTGAAATCATTAGGAGAAGATGTATCAGAAACCAGAATTGTGCAAAAATTGTTGATGAGTTTAAGTAGAAGATATAAATCCATTGTGTCTATCATTGAAGAGACACGAGACCTTGATGTTCTAAGAGCAGAAGAGGTCATTGCGTCTGTTAAAGTCTATGATAAGAGGGAGGATTTGCATGATGAAAGGGACAAGGTAACAGGAACAGAAAAAGCCTTTAGCAGTTTAAAGGTTGGAAGCAATCAAGTCTACAGCTCACATAAGGGCTTCCAAGGCAGATCTACTCAAAAATGGCAATCACAAGACAGGAGGGGATCAAATTGGACTCCAAACAGAAACCTGAACAACTATAACAACACAAGTTGGAATAACAATACTGGGGAGCAGTCAAGCAGGTGTGAAACCACAGTGTCAGGTATGCCAGAAGCATCATTTTGGATTGTGCAGGCACAAAGGAAAACCAAGATGTGGAAGATGCAATCAATTTGGCCATATTGCAAAGGACTGTGATATTCACAGTCACAAACAATTAGCCAACTATGCAAAGGAAGAAGGAGTAACCACAGGAACCATGTTCTATGCTTGTCATTCTGCAAGTCTGCAAGATAGAAATATATGGTTTGTGGGACGATGCTCGCAAGAACCATATGACATCTCAAGAATCAATTAATCAACATTGATAGAACGGAACTCGCAAAGTAAAGATGGGCTCTGGAGACCTAGTGCAAGCAACTGGAAAAGGCACACTGGTGGTGAAGACTCAGCATGGAAAGAGATACATACAAGAGGTGCTGCTTGTTCCAGGATTGGATGAAAATCTATTAAGTGTAGGCCAGATGATGGAGCATGGTTATTATATCCTGTTTGGAGGTAACAAAGCAATGATATTTGATGATGAAAGCCTCAACAATATTGTAGCAATAGTGACCATGGGAAGAAATCGATGCTTTCCCCTTTCACTTGAGTCTATGACACCTGCAGCAAGGAAAGCATCAGTGATTGAAGATTCCTGGATATGGCATAGAAGACTGGGACACTTGAACTTTGCTAGCATAAAAAAGATGCAGCAGAAGGAGATGGTATGTGGACTGCCTGTATTGACAGAAGTGGAGGATGTGTGTGCAGGTTGTGCTTCAGGAAAACATCACAGGGAGAAATTTAACAAAGAACAAACGTGGAGAGCAAGCAATCCACTGGAGCTGATACACACAGACCTGTGTGGACCAATGCAGAATGAATCAGTTGGGGGGAACAGATACTTCATCACATTCATTGACGACTACTCAAGAATGTGCTGGGTATACTTCCTCCGAAATAAATCTGAGACACTTAATGTGTTCAAGAAATTTAAAGCTCTTGTTGAATTGCAAAGTGGGTATAAATTGAAGAAGTTGAGGAGTGACAGAGGCGGTGAATATACCTCAAATGAGTTTCAAGAATTCTGTGTAAAACAAGGAATGGAGAGGCAGCTGACAATTGCATACTCTCCTCAACAGAATGGAGTTGCAGAGAGGAGAAACAGGACAATATGAGATGGCAAGGTACATGATGATAGAGAAAGAAATGCCGATAAGATTCGGGCGGAAGGCGTGAGAGTACAAGTTGTTTATCTTCAAAACAGATGTTATACAACATCAGTTATGGAAAAAAACACCATTTGAAGCCTTCACGGGAAGAAAGCCGGGGAGTTAAGCACCGAAAGTGTTCGGATGTCTATGCTACACACATATCCCATCATCCCTAAGGCAGAAATGGGATAGCAAAGCTGGAAAAGGAGTCTTTGTTGGATATGGCAGTTGTGAAAAGGGATATAGAGTGTATGATCTGAAATCTGAGAAGATTGTACTCTCAAGAAGTGTGATTTTCGAGAGGACAAGTCATGGAATTGGGGAAGAAATCGGATGAATCAAATGCAAATGCCTCTCAACCTTGAAGGAGATGAAGTCAAGGTGAAAATCCTGAAGAACATTCTGCTGCAATTCAACCCGATAATATTGAATGTTCTTATCCAAACTCTACAGTTGAAGAGGTAGTTGAGAATACTGACAGTGATAACAGTCAACAATCAACACCTAGCTCTACTCCGAAGAAGTTAAAATCC
Organism: Populus deltoides; assembly: GCA_015852605.2. Taxonomy (NCBI): domain Eukaryota; kingdom Viridiplantae; phylum Streptophyta; class Magnoliopsida; order Malpighiales; family Salicaceae; genus Populus; species Populus deltoides. The sequence continues at coordinate 7,276,953 of CM027570.2, forward strand.
TTGGAAGATATATATGCTAGGTGCCACATGTGCATCATAGAACCTGAGAACTATCAAGAAGCAGCTGGAGATAAAGCACGGCGAGGCTATGAAGGAAGAACTGGAAATGATAGAGAAGAACAATACTTGGGAATTGGTGGAGAGACCGACTGATAAACCTGTGATAGGAGTGAAATGGGTGTACAAAACCAAGCTTCATCTTGATGGAACAATACAGAAACACAAGGCTCGCCTTGTAGCAAAAGGATATGCACAGAAATCCGGAATTGATTACAATGAAACTTTTGCACCGAAGTGGGGTAAGCGGACACAATCCGGACTCTCATTGCACTTGCGCCTGAAGGGATGGAAGTTGTTTCAGCTGGATGTCAAGTCAGCATTCCTAAATGGTGTGCTTGAAGAAGATGTATATGTAGAGCAGCCTGAGGGGTTTGAAGTAAAGAATGCGAGGACACAAAATCTACAAACTCAGAAAGGCTTTATATGGATTAAAGCAGGCACCAAGGGCCTGGTACAGTGAGATTGATGCGTACCTCTCCATGTGTAAATTCAAAAGGAGCACAAGTGAAGCTACTCTGTATACAAGGTCAGATCGTGAAGGTAATTTGATCATTGTCTCAATCTATGTTGATGACATTGTATATACCGTAGTAGTGAGAGGATCTTGGAGTGAGTTCAAAAGAGAAATGATGCAGAGATATGAGATGACTGATCTTGGACTTCTTCACCATTTTCTTGGCATGGGAATACTGCAAACCGATCAAGGAGTATTCATTCATCAAAGCAAGTATGCCAAATCCTTGCTTAGCAAGTTTGGACTTGAAGACTGCAAACCAGTCTCTATCCCTTTGGCCACTAGTGAGAAATTGAAGAAAGTGGATGGGAGTGAGTTGGCTGATGAAGGTCTTTCTGAAAAAATAGTAGGAAGTTTACTATATTTGACAAAGAACAAGACTGATCTGATGTATGCTACAAGTTTGCTGTCACGGTTCATGAATGGACCTACCAAAATTCATATGGGAGCTGCAAAAAGGGTTCTAAGATATGTGCAAGGAACTCTCAGCTATGGCATTGAATATGTGAGAAACCAGTCAACAACTCTTATTGGATTTTGTGATGCAGATTGGGCAGGAAGTGAAGATGATAGCAGGAGCACCTCTGGTTATGCATTCAGTTTTGGAAGTGGAGCATTCTCTTGGGCTTCTATGAAACAGAACACAGTAGCATTATCAATGCGGTTGAAAGTATGTCTCGAAGATTCAAGCAACGGCCTCGAGCAATTTGGCTAAGATTTGTTCTTGATGATTTTGGTGAAATGCAAGCTGAAGCAACACCTTTGTTCTGTTATAACATGTCAGCAATTTCAATGGCCAAGAATCCTGTTTTTCATCAAAGAACAAGACACATAAACAGGAAGTATCATTTCATAAGAGAAGCTCTGCAAGAGGGAGTGATAAATATGAAATTCTGCAGAAGTGAAGAGCAACTTGCAGACATCTTCACGAAAGCATTGCCCAAAGACAGATTCAAGCAACTAAGATTGAATCTTGGAGTTAAACCAGTAAGCAGCTTAGGAGAGGCTGTTGAAAGTTAAGCTGGTTACTTGTCTTTAAAGCTTCAGAAGTAAATCCTGAAGTTATAACGAGAAGAATGAAGAATGAAGTAATGGAAGAAGTTTCGGTTTAAAAGCAGTTACAGCAGTTAAAGAAAACAGTTATAGCAGTTATAGCAGTTATAGCAGTTTTTCTGTTAATTTCTGTTACAAACCGATTCTTACATGTGTAAGAATCGTAGCCCTCAATTGATGAAAGGTTGAGATGAATTGATTCCTAAAATCTAGGATTCTGTTATTAACTACATGTAATGTGTATAAAAGCAGGATTCCTGCATTGGAAAAAAATAGAGAAACCGAACTACAAGAATTTCTTCTCATCTTCTCTACAAAACTCTTCTACAAATTCTTCTTTAGAAATCTCAAAATCAAACAGAAATTGATGATTTTTTATCGACGAAGAAGACCGACAGTTAACAAGGATTCATTGCTGTCCCAAGGCAACGAAATTTTGTTTATTACACTCTTACTTTTCTTTGCATTAGTAAAGGCTGGTGAAAATTCTCTGAAACTTGGACAGTCGTTTTTGATCTTCTTCGCTTACAAGTGACAGCTGAAAGGTACATATAACTACGGCTATACCTACGGCCAAATAAGTGGCAGCCAGGGTTGCCGGATTACAAGGGCGTTGGAGTCATGGGTAAAGAGTCTAGTGACTAGTTGATTTCCCTTGAATGCGTCGAAGTTGATGTCTGTTCACCACTCTTGCCTTAATGCTTTCATAGAGGAGAGATGTAGTAACTCTGTCATCCTTAAAAAAAAAAAAATGACAGTTCTCTCGCATTAGGGTTGCGTTTGTTACTTTGTTTTTTTAATAAAAAAATATAAATAATTAAAAGAATATAAATTCACTTCAAAATTATTATAAAAATACATTTATTTATTCCTCTATCTTCATTATATATTAAGACATTAAACAAATACATGCAGCCTGAATTCCTCCTGTTTCCTCGTGATCCAAATATTTATGAAATGTTATAGTATATACTATGCATGCTGTGAGAAATTTTATAAATTTTGCTTAATATTTTAATTAATTATTTAAAAATTAAATTAATAAAATTAAAATAAATCAAAATTAATTTTATTTTTAATTTAATATGTATTTTGTACTATTTAATGTTACGTGTATTTTTATTTCAGTGTTTAAATATTGTATTCTATGAATATCTTTGATTTTGATAAACAAAGGAACATGTAATCAATTACTTGTGTCACATTAAATTTTTATTAAAGGAATCAATAATTGAAAAAAGGAATAATAGACAAGGAAAAGGTGCTTGAGCAATTTATATTGGAAAAGCGCTTAATTTTAATAATTGAGCCTATGATTATTGATTAAAAAACCCTATGATTCTCTACTTTATAGTTAATTATTATTATTATTATTATTATTCACATTAATGTAATTATGAATATTATTTTTAAGACATGTTGAAGAATTATGATAATGTTTAAAGCAAGACATAATCATATATACATGTTGAAGAATTATTATTATTAATGTTGATATTTTTATTAAAAAAATATAGTTGCAATATCAAATTAATTTCATTGATGAAACTATATATGCATCTTATCTCTTATCAAACTTCTGTTATTGTCAAACAATTTTATAATTAATCATTATTTTTATATTGAGGAGGATCCCAAGTTGATCCTTTTGGTTTTTTTTGTATAGATCCCAAGTTTGTCCTTTAATTTTCATTTGTGTGGATTCCAAGTTAATCATTTTAGTTTCATTTATAAGAATCTCAAGTTGATTATTTCATTTTACTTGCTTGAATCCCAAATTAATCCTTTCATTTTTAGCTATGTGTAGATCCTAAGATGATCCATTTTTATTTTGATTTGTGAGGATTCCAAGTTGAACCCTTTTATTTTCATTTGTGTGGATCCCAAAATAATCTCTTTTCATTTTTTAGTGTGATTTTCTTTACAAATTTACTATACAAAGTTTTTTTTAAAAAAAAATTAATATCTTTGTACAATAGAGAGAAACTATCATAATCCATTTTAACACTCCATTTTTAAATATGTTTTTTGAAAAGGAAAAAAACTCAAAAAATAAAATAATAATAATAATAAGAGAGTGAAATAGTGATTAAAAAAAGAGGGACATAGATAAATATAGGACTTTAATTTCTAATAAAGAAGAGATAAAATCTTTTATAAAAAAAGAAAATGATATAGAAAAAAAAAAAGGTAAAGATAAAGAGAAATAAATTGTGATAAGAAGGTATGCACAATGAGTTATATATAAACTAGAGGAGAAAGCAACTAAGAAATAGAGGAGAGTTAGGACTGCCATGTGGACAGGCAAAACGTGGGTGAAGTGGCTGCATCATGGGGGCAGAACGTGGGTGAAGTGGCAACCTCATGGGGGCAGAACGTGGGAGCATAACTGGGGTGCTCTCCAAGCTACTGAGATCATGGAGAACATGGGGGAGAAAGTGCCCCACTATGTCCTGAAAAATAGGAGATCATGGGTGAGCCTTGCAGCTCACATATTTGTCTATAAATAGGCTGCAAAGCCTTTGTTGTGTAGCATGTGATTTCTATACATAGCACACACACTCTTATTGTGTAATCCTTTGTTGACGAGATAAATAAAGGTTGAGAAGTATTCCTGTATTCTCGGTGTGCTTGCTTGTGTTTGTTCTTTGTTTACAACGAGGTAATTGTGAGAACCTCTTTGGGTGAACGAAACACATAGTCGTAGGAAACACGAGTGAAAAGGTGAGGAAAGACTTAGTCTAGTTGGGACTAGACTGCCGCATTGGGTTGAATTTTAGTGCGAAAAATTTAACCCCGTGACAATTGGTGTCAGAGCATGGTTGATTCTAAAAACGTGCAGCAAAAGTCATGAAAGTTATTCGGGAATGGTTGATGCGTCTTGAGACTTTGATGAGGTCGGATGAAGAAAGCGAAGAACGTTCTATTATTGATCGCTTGAAGGAAGTTATGGAAAGCGCTGAAAGGGCTAAGAGCTTGTACATTTCTCTTGCGGAAAAATCGAGTGAACGATTGGCAGTTGCCGAAGAGACGATTGCCATTCTGAAAAGGGCACTGACAAACTCTCATATTGGGGTAAGTACTTCTAAACTTAAAGTGCCTGAACTGAAGTGTTTCGATGGGGCAAGAAGTGCCAAAGAACTTGAGAATTTCTTGTGGGACATGGAGCAATACTTTAGCGTTGGGAAGATCAGCGTGGCTGAACAAGTGGATCTCACCGTGATGTATCTCACGGGTGATGCGAAGCTTTGGTGGAGGACAAGAACCAAAGATGACTTAAGTGCTGGACGTCCAATGATTGAGACGTGGGATCGTCTCAAGCAAGAGCTGAAGGAGCAGTTCCTTCCGAACAACACATCTTGGATTGCGTGGGAGGAATTGAAAAGGCTCAAACATGAAAGGTCAGTTCGTGAGCATGTCAAATCTTTCAGTTCTTTGATTCTGGACATCGAGAATATGTCCGAGGAGGACAGGTTATTCAACTTCATGTCTGGATTGCAAACTTGGGCGCAAGTGGAACTAAGACGACAGAACATAAAGGATTTGTCCTCCGATATTGCTGCTGCAGACAGTTTGGTTGATTTTAAATCAACTACTAGAGAGGGCTATACATCAGCCTCCTTCAAGTCTAAGGGAAGAAACAAAAAGGAAAGGATGAAGAAGAAGTTCGGTGGGGGTGCATCGAAGGCTGCTGCCGCGGATAAAGGCAAGGCTAAGTTTATGAGTGCACAAGGTAAAGGTACTAAACCGAACTTTACTTGTTTCATTTGTGATGGCCCTCACTTTGCGAGGGAATGTCCGAAGAGGGAGAAGTTGAATGCTATTTGGGTTGGGGATAGCGATGAGGATGAGGGGGTAGTTACGCACGTCAATCGTATGCGTGTGATAAACTACCTGGTAGCTAAATCAGGGGATGCGGCTACCGAAACCCGCCCTGTTGATCAAGACTTGGTGAGGATTGATGCACTACGGAAAGGGAAGTCAGGGGCTACGAACAATCTAATGTATGTGAAGATTGGGATAAATGGCAAAGATGTGAATGTTATGCTGGATTCAAGTGCAATCCACATGTTTGTGGCAGATCGGCTGGTGAAGGAACTTGGATTGCGGCTGAGTGATAGCCATACATCAATGAAGGCAGTAAACTCGAAGGCACAGAGAATTGCGGGGATGTCTGACGATGTGCCGATAACGCTGGATTAATGGAGAGGTAAGCAGGACGTGCTGGTCGTAAATCTTGATGATTATGATATTATTTTTGGTCTTGGTTTCTTATGAAAAGCCAAGATTGTTTTGATGTTGTATCTCAATGGAGTGATGATGGAGAGTGAGGGATGCCCATGTTTCGTCCCATGTTGTAACGTCGCAGCTGTGAATGTTGTGAAATGGGGAAAAAGCTTGGTCTCGACAATTGCTATTGATAAAGCGTTGCAGAAAGGAGGGGGAGTGTTTCTGGCCATAATAGTGGATGAGAAAGCAGACTATTGTGGGGATGTGCCGATTGCTAGCATAGTGCAGCAATTCGAAGATGTGATGCCGCCTCAGCTGCCGAAGAAACTCCCGCCTAGGAGGGCCATCGACCATCGAATTGAGCTGGTGTCGGGGACAAAGCCACCATCTCAAGCCCCTTATCGAATGTCGCCAATGGAATTGGTAGAATTGAGGAAACAATTGGAAGAGCTGATTGACTCGGGGTTTGTCTGCCCTTTCAAGGCTCCGTATGGTGCTCCGGTTTTGTTTCAAAAGAAGGCGGATGGGAGCCTTCGCATGTGTGTGGACTGTCGAGCACTCAACAAGGTAACAATCAAAAACAAATATCCAGTTCCTTTAATTCAGGATTTGATGGATAGATTATGTGGAGCCTCAATCTTTACTAAATTGGCAAATGCGGGTTGCTGACGGTGACGAGCATAAAACTACTTGTGTGACGAGGTATGGCTCATACGAGTTTCTAGTTATGTCATTCGGCCTAACAAATGCTCTAGCAATATTTTGCAATCTAATGAATGATGTATTATATGTTTTCTTAGACAGTTTTGTTGTAGTCTACTTAGATGACATTATAATCTATAGTAGAGGCATAGAAGATCATATAACTCATCTTTCTAAAGTCCTAAGCAGATTGAGAGAATATGAATTGTATGTGAAGAGAGAAAAGTGTGAGTTTGCAAAAGCTAAAATTATGTTCTTAGGTCACTTGATTGGAGAAGGACAGGTGAAGATGGATCTACGGAAGATTCAAGTCATCGTCGAATGGACAACGCCAAAATCAGTCCCGGAACTGAGATCATTTTTGGGGCTTGCAAACTACTATAGACGATTCATTAAGGGCTATAACAAGAAGACAACGCCTCTCTCGGATCTTCTCAAGAAGAATCGGAGATGGGAATGGACGGTTGACTGCCAACAAGCTTTTGAGAAGCTGAAGACAGCGGTAACATCAGCTCTAGTCTTGGGGCTGCCTGATTTCGAGAAGCCATTCGAAGTGCATACTGATGCTTTGGATAGGGCCATTGGTGGAGTGCTCGTACAAGAGGGGCATTCGATTGTTTTTGAGAGTCGGAAGCTAAGTGACGCGGAATAGAATTACTCGACGCATGAGAAGGAGATGATGGCAGTAGTGCACTGCCTTGGCATATGGAGAGTATATTTGTTGGGGCTGAAATTCGTTGTCAAGATCGACAACATTGCTAACATATTTTTCTAGGACGCAGAAGAAATTTTCACAGCGACAAGCTCGGTGGTAGGAATTCTTGGCCGAATATGATTTCGTATAGGAGCACAAACCAGGGAGCCACAATCAGGTTGCGGATGCACTCAGCAGACATGAGGTAATTGCTATTGTTCTTGCTATTGTTCAGGTAGAGTCGGACATGCTGGGTCGACTTTGTCAAACTGCTGGGGAAGACGCAGCGTACAAGAAGATGGTTGAGCTTGTACGAGAAGGGACAATAAGGAGGTATTGGCTGGAACAAGACCTACTCTATGCAAAAGGAGGTCGAATCTTCATGCCAAAGGGAGAGCTGCGGAAATATGTAATGACAGAGATTCATGATCCGCAGTGGGCTGGACATCCAGGCAGGGAAAGGATGGTTGCTCTCCTGTCGCAAAATTATTATTGGCCAAAGATGAAGGACGATGTAGAACTTTACGTCAGGACTAGTCTAGTGTGCCAGCAAGACAAGACTTTACGGGAACGTGAGGCAGGTTTGTTACAGCCGTTGCTGATTCCAGAAAAGCCTTGGGTATCGGTTTCGATGGACTTCATTGTTGGTTTTCCAAAGGTGGATGGCATGAACACGATCATGGTTGTCGTGGATAGATTCACCAAGTACGTGGTGTTTGTGGCTGCCCCGACGGTGTGTACAACCGAAGTGGCCGCAGAATTATTCTACCATAACGTGGTGAAGTACTTTGGAGTTCCTTCTGACATTGTAAGCGATCACGATGTGCTATTCACATGCAGATTATGGACAACGTTGTTCAATATGATGGGAACAAGGCTCAAATTTTTTACTGCCAACCATCCGTAAACCGATGGATAGACGGAAAGGATAAATGCTTTGCTGGAGGAATATTTGAGACACTATGTGATAGCGATGCAGTGAAACTGGTTGGAGTTGCTGGATAGTGCGCAGTTTTGCTATAATCTTCAGAAACCTCGGCAACGGAAGCAAGTCTGTTTGAGCTGGTTTTGGGAGCACAACCCCAAACTCCTGCCAAGATTGCAGTGCAGATATTTAGTGGGAAGAGTCCAGCGGCGTACAGGTTTGCGATGGAGCTGCAGGAACTGTTTGAGCAAGCCTAAGATAGCTTGCGTAAGGCAAGGAAAAGGATGCTCAAATATGCCAATCAAAAGCGAGGATTGCTGGAATTCAGCATGGGCGACAAGGTGTTGCTCAAGGTAACTCCCTAAATTTAGAAGAAAATTATGGGGACGACGAAGCACCGAGGGTTGGTGCCAAGATACGATGGACCTTTCGAGATCATCGAAAAGGTAGGGGCTGTTGCATATAGGTTGAAGTTGCCCAAACGGCTAAAGATTCATCCTACTTTTCACGTAAGTTACTTGCGGCCTTTTTATGAAGACCAAGAGGATCTAAAGAGAAGTAAGTTGCAAAGAGCTCCTCCTACAATTTACAACCAATTTGACGATGGTATCGTCAAGATCATGGATCATCATCGACTCAGCCAACATAGAAAGAATTGACGAAGAGAATTCTTGGTAAAATGGAAGAAAAATAAGGAGGTTTTGTGGGAGAAGGATACAGATTTGTGGCAATTTGAGGATCAAGTGCAAGACTACCTCACGTCTATTCCGACAAGGACATCAGACTCTTCTAGTGGGGGTGGTTTGTTAGAGCTCTAGGCGCGGGGACTCGCCAACGAAAGCACACTGCCTAGAATTCGGTAGCGACGGACAGCAGCAGCCTTGCGTAGGCAGACATGAATTCGGCAAGCTGCGTGCAATGGTCTATACGAGTCTTTGAGCTTGCGACTTGGCATGGACATGCGGACTTAGATCATGGACCTTCTAAGTCAGCAGCTGACGCAGCAGAATAGGCAGTTAGGACTGCCATGTGGACAGGCAAAACGTGGGTGAAGTGGCTGCATCATGGGGGCAGAACGTGGGTGAAGTGGCAGCCTCATAGGGGCAGAACGTGGGAGCATAACTGGGGTGCTCACCAAGCTGTTGAGATCATGGAGAATATGGGGGAGAAAGTGCCCCACTATGTCCTGAAAAATAGGAGATCATGGGTGAGCCTTGCAGCTCACATATTTGTCTATAAATAGGCTGCAAAGCCTTTGCTATGTAGCATGTGATTTCTGTGCATAGCACACACACTCTTATTGAGTAATCCTTTGTTGACGAGATAAATAAAGGTTGAGAAGTATTCTTGTTTTCTTGGTGTGCTTAATTGTGTTTATTCTTCGTTTACGACGAGGTAATTATGAGAACCTCTTTGGGTGAGCGAAACATATAGTCTCAGGAAACACGAGCAAAAAGGTGAGGAAAGGCTTAGTCTAGTTGGGAATAGACTGCCGTATTGGGTTGAATTTTGGTGCGAAAAATTTAACCCCATGACACCACCTCCATTCCTTCATGTCTAATCGTAGATCCCTCTCCCCTCATGTCTGACCCAACAGCTAAACACCGCCCAGTCAGGAAAAACTAACGGTAGACCATTATTAATGTGTATGAATTTTTATATTAATTATATTTGTTTGTGTTGATATGGATATGTTGGGTAATTTGTAATACATGATCGATTTTAAATTACACTAGTTCATTAGTCCATGCTATGCCACGAACTTGATATATTTTTTTTAAATATAAAAACAAATATTTATAATGTGAAGAATTCTTTAATTGTTTTATTTAAATTGACTTAATATATTAATTTTAAAATCTCGTTATTTAACTATTTATCTAACTCAAGTTTTAAATTAAATCGTGTAGGAGTTAGCCCGAATTAAATTGATTGATTTTATGTATCCAAATGTAATCTTAATAATTGGTAAAAACATGACTTAACTTTTGACAAAATTTCAAGATAATAACTTTTTTAACAAAAACTATTGAGATAATGACATATTGTATCCATCTTAGTCCCCCGGCAAATCGTGTAATGGACTCTATTGAGTTTACTAGTTTATTTTTTATATAAAAAAAATTAATTATATGATAAAAATATATGGTAACAAAATTGAGCATCAACATAAAAATAAAAACTTATTTGAGATAATAATAACCCTATAAAAAGAAAAAAAAATCATGTTGTTTATTCTCCAACCAATTCAATATTGAAGGATAAAATTGAGAAAAAAATATTAAAAATAATTAATGAATAAAACAACAACTTAATACCATAGTTATTAGACCCAACCCATTAACCCGATAAACCTGGAAAATTTTTTAAAAAAATCGGGGTTTTAGAGTAGAGTCCAGCAAAGGGGCTGCCAGCTTGGCATCGCAAAATTGGTGGATGACATTTTGGATGTAAATATGGGCAAAACCGAGAGGTTGTGTGTGTGGGACACGAATCAGTGAAAAGTGGTACAAACTTGGGGTAGAAGTGCTTCAAACTTGGTTCGACGAGGACGTCGACTTCTTTTGGTGGGAGAGGTTTGTCACAGGGTTAAAATTTGTCAGTGAGTAGGTTGACGCAACCAGCGTGACAATAGTGAAAATCAGCAACGTATGTGTGCGGCAGCACACAACATTTAGCGTAGCAGGGTGCTGACGAGAGTTGGGGGATTGGACGATAGATTGCCCAAGGCTTGACGAAACAGTGCTGGAATGACATAATGAGATAGTGGGGAATTCAGCAGCACTAATGAGATCGACAACGTCGATGAATTCAGCAGTGTCGAAAGAATCGGCATAAGGGGCTAATGATAAGTCTGGATAATAATTTCCTCGGTATATACCAATGGAATATTTCTGTCGGTAAAATCCGTCGACAATTTACCAATGAAAATATTCCCTCGATATTTCCATTTGTATTTATCGATTTTTTGATAGTGACATAAAAATTTGGTGAAAGTTGCATTTTCTGTCAATTTAATAATTTACTGGAAAACTTTTTCAAAAGCCCATAAAATGTCTTTATTCTAACATTAGGGGGATAATTTCTTGCTCTAAAAAATTATCTTTCTCATAACGGGATTATTCACCTTGTTGAAATCGGTATAACTCTACTCCTGAGGCCTCTCTTCCCATTCCTACTGGCCACATCCCTTTCAAACTACTATTTACCTTATTAACCACTTTCCCACACTTCTAATTCACGATATCCTTCCTTTTGAGGCTTTGTTTGGGTGTCAACCAAATTATCATAAAACTTTTAGTTGTCTATGTTTCCCACTTACCCAACATTGCACCCCAATCAAGCCTTGCACCCCAATTCAAAGTTTATGTTTCCCATGTCTTCTTCTTCTTTTCTAAGATTTTAACGAACCATTATGAGATGATTGCATAAATCATAGGAAATTATCAGCCATTACACAGGTGCTCACCATCAAGTTGGATCATGGATTGAGTGAGGTGGGTTATAACAGAATTATCGAATGAGCGAGAAGCATTTTACCTGAAGGGAATAAGCTAAAAGAGAACTTCTATGCTGTAAAGTCCATGATGAAACCCCTCGGTCTAGGATACCAGAAAATTGGCATGAGTCCAAACTTCTGCATGTTGTATTACCTTGAAAATGTTGAGCTAACCGAGTACAGAAGATGTGGGCATTCTCATTATAAACTCATAACTAGCAAGGGAAGGACTCTTGTTGCACATAAAAAACTTAGATACTTCCCAATCACACTTGAACTGTAGAGGTTATTCATGTCACCAAAGACTGTTGGGCACATGACATGACACCAATCATATGATGTGGTGGATAGAGTGATGGTGCACCCTTTTGACGGTGAAGCATAAAAACACTTTAACAGTGTGCATCCTTACTTTTCAGCTGAATCAAGGAACATGCGTCTTGGGTTATGTACAGACAGATTCAATCCATTCAAGTCGCTTGCTGCTCCTTATTCTTGTTGGACGGTTATACTGCACCTAGAACATCTCTTCTTAGTCTTCCTTCTATTATGAGTGGTGCTGTCCAACACATCTCAAGGGAGGATATTAATGACCCTAAAGTTTTGGTCATTTTCTCCCTTCTTTTTTGGTTGTAGCAGCTATCTCTTCCTCACACACACACGATAACCTGTGATAACAAAGCAACCAGAACAACCCTCTAAGGATCACACACACACATATACACACGACAACCTGTAATAACAAAGCTACCATAACAACCCTCTAAGGATTCAAATCACCATATCTTTAATATATTGATCGATGGCTATGGGTGCTGATGTTGATAGTGAAGGGGTCATGAGGGAAGGTTATGGAGCTATGTTGAAGGAGTTATTGGTTGCAATTCAGGAGGAAGTTATGACTGTAGAAACACAAATTTTCTACCAATCAAATTTCGCCATGTGTTATGTTATTCTTTAAAAGAAAGGATAAAATAAAATTGAAATAAATGACATGGAAAATAAATGAGCCTTCATATATTTCTTGGCCAATGAAAAGCTGACACTTGGGATGAGATATTCAAGATATCTTGTCATAAATACAAGATCTCATCAGATATCTTGTCATAAATGCAAGATCCCGTCAATAAATATCAACCAATAAAATTATGCCATGTGGCATTGGAAAAGGACCTGAGAGCCCTTACAGATCTCTATAAATAAAGGGCCTCAACCTAAAGGAAGGGGGACTCCGGGAGATAAAAAAATTTCCTTCAAGACAAGCTCTGCAAGCAAGGAAGCTCTCGCTCTCTCTCTCTCTTCAAGCAAGGAAGCTTTCTCAAAGAGTTCTCAAGCCTCCTTCATCTACGCTTGAAGTCTACAAAGAACGAAGCTATGTTGGATCAAGCCAAAACGCCCCATAAGAGTTCTTCAACAACACTTTGAAGACGAATCAAAGGTACTCTTCAAAGCATCAAATCATCAAATCTTGCTTCGCAATACACGCCTAAATTCGCGTTCTTGCAAAGCACAAATCTTGACTTGATTACTCAAATAAATCAAGTCACCATACATCAAATCCAAGGGAAGAATCAGATGATTGCCATATTCTTTTGAAAGAATATATTACATAGAGATTGTACCCATTCATATATTTAATAAAATCATATATTCGTACACGTGTGCTTGTTTAATTTCAGGTGCTCAAAATTGTGTCTACAAATTTCTGGCGACTCCACTAGGGATATCTCTACCTCTCATCTCTTCCCTTCAAGAAAGAATTTTCAACAAACTCTCAATAGCAACTAGGAGGAACATGATCACCATTGTCACATCCAAGAGCAACAAGGCTATGGATTCAAGTCGCCAGCATACTATTGAAGATTCTTCAACCCCGCCATTGAAAAAAAAATCCATCGTCGAGTTGTATGAACAAACTAAGCCGACTCTCAAGTTGACATCAACTTCGAATGCAAGAGGGGCACAAGATCTCACCTCAAAGATGAAGCCACAAGCAACTCCACTACAAGAGTCAAGTGGGGTGCATGAAATTCTCTTCGGCACTCAAGGCGACTTCAACAATTCACCCATGGAAACTTCTCCGTGTCAATCACCAAGTAAGGCTTCCGGTTTTGGCACCATGTCAGTGATGATGATCGAGACAACATCTTTAGAGGATCAAGTGGCTACCTTGACAAAACTCGTCGAGGGGCTTTCGACTTCACTCAAGGCAAAAGACCACGAGATAGCAAAGTTGATGAACAAGCTTGAGAGCATGAACGAAGGAGGCCAAACCTCGGCTACTAAGGCTTTATAAGTAGATCAATTAGATGTCATTAAAGATTCTACAATCGGAGCTGCAAGGAATATACACGGTATTACTGATGGTATTTTTACCATGAATCAACTGAAAGAACTTATCAAGGAAGCCATCACGGACCAAGTAAAAAGCTCAGTTCAACCCTCGTATTCTTATGTGAAGCCGTACACCCAACGAATTGACATGCTAAGGATGCCTCCGAACTATCAACCACCAAAGTTTCAACAATTCGATGGCAAAGGGAATCCTAGGCAACATATAGCTCACTTTGTGGAGACTTGCAACGATGCCGGAACTAATGGCGATCTCATGGTAAAACAGTTTGTTCGTTCCTTAAAAGGTAATGCCTTCGATTGGTATACTGACTTGGAGTATGGCTTGATCAATGCTTGGGAGCAACTGGAGCGCGAGTTTCTTAACCGCTTTTACAGCACCCGTCGTGTGGTTAGCATGATTGAACTCACTAATGCACGTCAATGGAAGGAAGAGCTTGTCATCGACTACATTCATCGGTGGAGAAACCTTAGCCTCAACTGTAGAGATTGGCTCACCGAAACTTCTGCGCTAGACATGTGTATTTAAGGGATGCATTGGGGACTACGCTATATTTTATAAGGTATCAAACCAAAGTCTTTTAAAGAATTGGCTACTCGAGCACACGACATGGAACTTAGCATTGCGGCGGCTGAAAGCTCATCATTACCTATGCAAGAGCCAATGAGAAATAAGCTTGAAGGTCATAGATTTGAAAAGAGCACTGCAAAGGTCGAGGGAAAGCAATCTTTAGTAGTTAACTCGACTACCACAAGGGTACCAACTGGAGTTAAGAGGAATGATCGGGCGACACCGGTTACTTTTCAAAAAGGTGAAAGAAAGAAACCATCCCTGAAAGAGCGACAAGAAAAGGTGTATCCATTCCCCGACTCAGACATATCTAGGATGTTGGATGATTTGCTTGAGGCAAATATCATTGAGTTACCGGAGGTGAAGCGCCCCGATGAAGCAAACCAAATGGACAATCCAAACTATTGCAAATACCATCGCTTGATCAGTCATCCCGTAGAGAAGTGCTTTGTGCTGAAAGATAAGATCATGAGGCTACACGAGAATGGGGATATCATTTTCGATGATGAAGTAGCAACCTCTAATATCACAGCCATGGTCAATTTAGGACCATGCCAATCACTCCCTACAATAAGTTTTGGCTCCTTTGAACCTATAAAGCTTGGAATCATTTTGCCTACGAGCTTCATTGCATCCTCAAGTCAAACTCCATGTATAACCCTCACACCTCATGTTGACAACTCGAAACCTGATTCATCTGAAAATTATGATGACGAAGGATGGACTTTAGTCATGCATAGAAGAGGAAGGAAGAGGCGCATGTAGATGACAAAGCCAACTAGAATGAGGATCTTGATAGTGAGGAAGCTAATTGAGCCGACACGTCGAAAGATTCAACGAAAGTCCATACCAGTCAGAAATGAGGGTTTTTCAACTCAAAGTCTAAGAAAGCCCGTTACACTGAATGAGTACATGCCAATAGAAATGAGAAGAATTGAAAATGTACCTGTTGCTTGCTATCATGTTGATGAAGAGAAAACTCATACTAAACCTGTCATGAAGGAAAATCATGATGACCCTTCAAACTTGTCTCACGGTGTATGCACAACAGAGATATCCTTTAACAATGAAGACTTGTTGCTTGGATCAAAACTCTATAATCGGTCATTGTTCATTAAAGGATATGTTGATGAAAAGATGATGAATCGTATCTTGGTGAATGATGGCTCGGCGGTCAATATACTACCTCTTAAGACTATGAAAGAGCTAGGGATTCCTATGGATGAACTTTTTCCAAGTCATCTGATGATTCAAAGTTTTAATCAAGGAGGGTAAAACACCATAGGAAAGATAAGGCTTGCGATACACATGGAAGATATGAAGTTCAATGCATTTTTCCATGTCATAAATGCCAAAACTACTTATAATATGCTACTTGGACGACCATGGATACATGAAAATGGTATCATCTCCTCAAAGTTCCACCAATGTTTTAAGTATCGTCAAGATGGGGGCAACAAATTCCTTTCCAAATGGGATGACTCTTATGCGGTTCAAGAATTCTACACCAATGGAGCTTACAAAATTATCGATGAGAATGGATTGAGGATTGGGCCTATCAACGGCAAATTCTTGAAAAGATACCATGCTTGAAATCTGATATAGCTCCTGGCCCGCATGAGCTAAAACTGTGAAAGGCACAAAAAAAAAACAAACAAAATTGAACTACGTTATGACTTGATTCTTTATCCACAAAGGTACGTAAGCAACTTGGAATTCATTCCGAGTACAGTTATGCAAAAAAAAAAAAGTCTTTGACAAAAAAAAATATTTTGAACTATGTTGTGACTTGATCCTTTATCCACAAAGGTACGTAGGCAACTTAGAAGTTATTCTAAGTACAGTCACACATCATTCTTTAAAGCTGTTTGAGCCAATATGATTGTTTACATGGAAAAAGAGGAATAAGTAAACCTCAAAACACAATCATAACACAAAAATCCAAGTAACAAGACACAAGGAAAGGCAAAATATAGACTTTATCAATAAAAAGAAGAATTTTATTACATAAAGCATGAAGCCTCCACAAAAAGTCACAAGCCGGAGTTACCAAAACAAAAAAATATCCAAAGCACGAGAAACCATCAGCATACTACGGTTTCAGGGAGTCTGTTAAATCCGGCCGCGAGAACATAATTGATTGCCCAGCAGTTAATGGGTGTTGCTTGGGTTGCAGCGATGAAGTGATAGCCATGCCTTGTTGCCTCTGGAGAGCTTTGGAGAAGAGCATGATTCTGTACCAGCAATGAAACATCAAGACCTGGGGAAGCTGTGGTTCCGTTGATGGAAGCAAATGAAATTGCAAAAGGAGGAGACGTCTGAGGACTTAAAAGACTAGTGTTTGTGGCTGCAGCGGTTTCTTTTCACCAGTATTTCCACTTTCGCTATAGGCACTACCCATTGGTGTGGATTTCATCAAAGCAAAGTTCACGAGATGTATTGGCATTAAATTCTGGCCATAAATACTTATGTTTGAGCCGAAAACTCGACTGTCAACAGTTGATGGACTGTACAGGCTTGGGGAGTAACATTCTGAATTTGCATCAGCTGCCGCTGCTAGTTCGGTACAGATTGATTCTGCAAATGGTTGGATCTGGATGACTGCTGCAAATTCCACCTAATTCACTCTCATGTGGTTTATGCTGCTGTTCTGCAAATGCTTCTGGGATGACAAGGAGCCACTAGAAATACTTGGATTTTGATGACCTTGTTGGCTTTGTTGTGCCTGTATGAATGGTTGTTGTTGTCGTTGAAACTGTGGAGGATGAAGCATTCAAGAAGAATAAAATTGATTCATTGAAAAAAAGGCATAGCCCGAGGATGGGTTCCTTTGTAAGTTGTTCTGGCCCCAACATGTGCAGGGATTGGAATCCGAACTTGAACTACTTGAGGAAGCTACGCTGCCAACAGAAGAAGAAGGCTTCACACTAGCTGGTCGGATAGAAGCTGCTGCTGCAGCAACTTGTTAGTGATTCATTGGGAAGATAAAAGTGGCCCTTTGCATGTAAGATATTACTATGAGCCCTAGGGGGCAGGACTTGCTGAGGAAAAATCTGCAAGGACATAGATACAAAAAATTATACATGGACATATATCTTTCTTGTCATCGATGCTTTAAGAGATTATACAAGGATGGTTAGTGACTTGTCGCTCCTGCTATCTGAACCAGAGAATGGATTTCCAATCCACACTTTAAGAATAAGCACCTGAGATCAGGAGAGCAAACTAATGCACTTCATAAAAAAAAAAGACATTATTCATGGGTTGAACAAGAAATTAGGTACTTGTTAGAATTGATGCAAACAAGGAGACAGATATGAAAGTGCTTCAGAATGCTAATGAAAAGCTCCAATCAATTACGGGTGGTTTTGATTTAAAGTTGTATGGTCTTTCCGACCAATTGAACTTGAAAGAGCATCAGATATAACATATGTTGATGAATCTAAGGATAAATCCAGATTGCTTGAATGGCAGAAGAAGCTAGATGAAGAACATGGGTGCAGGAAGCGTTGGATCCTACAAATCAGTACAAGGTCACCCTTGTTTAAAAAAACCATTATATATGTTGACGTGAAATGGACTTCTGTAGTAACTGAAATGGTAGAATCACTTTGGCCTTCATGTCTGATGAATTCTAGATTCATGAAAAAAAAAAGACGCATTGAACTTGCAGCTTTTGCAGAAGTAATCCAGAGCTGGGAGAACATATATACCATAACTCGTCAATTCAGGGCTTATAATAATATGTCATAATTTGTGGTGCCAATGATTAGAGAGCATTGATGACAAGGATATTGAATCTCTAGCGGCAACTTCAACCATAAACACGCCTGATGGACAAGGAAATCACAATTCTGGACCACTGGTTGGAAGATCACATATACTCACGCATCATGAAGCCTCAGAAACTTTGGAAGTTCTTCCACGATTGGTTTATAATAAACATAGTTGAAATCCAAGTTGAGATTGCAGTGTTGACAATGGTAAAAACAATAATCATGTGAAATATTGACAACAACAGATGTTGCACTCCCGCTTCCTTCCATTGAATGAGGTTTTGCGTATAAATCATGTGGAATCTACCTACAACAGACGTTGCTTCCAATTTCATAGACGTTCGAATCAAGATAATTTGATTATAATAAGAGTTGTTTTACGAGCTTTGGTTTAAAGTTTCCAGATTACTTCACCTGCATAAACTCAGAATTGTGTCCTGTATATATACAAAAAACGAAAGGAAGAAAACCTGCAATTGTAAAACAAATACTGGAGAGCCATGCATACCTGTTAAGATCATCGGTGATGCTGGGCTGCTAGATGGAGGCTACACTGCTAATAAAAGGGCAGTAGAAAATAGCAGCAGCGTAAGCTTTGTTGTTGTTTCACCAGGAGACGATGCTTGGTCTATGAAAGGGACCGCCTGGTAAGACCCACTATGAAGTATTTGAGAATTGGATTAGCACTACCCTGCTCCTTAGTCCCCCGTCAATGCCTACACGTATGTGCAAAGTTATTAGGAAAAAGAGAAGTTGGCATTCAAGAACCAATGGAGGTTGAGCAGTTGCTGTGGGGAGATTGTTCGAGCAGAAGATGTCAGCAGAAACAGCCAGAAGAACCAGCAAAAGAAAACAACAGCTTGACAACTGTGGACTTGAAGTGATTGAGCGTGTGTTAATGGTGCTCTTGTATATGCTGATAATTATATCACACTTTTTAAAGGGCTCTGAGAAATCTACGGTACAACAAAAGAGGAAAAAAAAAGGGGTTCCTGTTTGCAAAAAACAAGGTCGGCTGCTTGCTTGCATTGGTGCCGTGTCCTCCTCTGAAACAATTGCATAGGGGAGTCAAATTTTATTTCCTATTCAAAGCCTCGTAACAGTGAAGACTAAAGAGAACAATTCCTGTTCAGTAAAAGCATTTAACTCCAAAAGAAAAGGAAACAACAAATTTTCTATACTGTTCAGAACGAATTATATAGGAAAGAGCATTTGAATGTGAATTAAGAAAATAATGCACCAATATGAGTGCACGCATATCCAGAGAAGGAAGAGAAAAGGAATCAAAATCTTTAATATTCCATAACTCATCAACAGTTAGTCGGAATCATGAGCGGATTCCGTCGTTGGATTCAGTACAATGAGATCTCTAATTAAAACAAGAAGTTACAGTGACCACTTCCAGTGAAAAAAAAAAGTTCCTCAGCCCGCTCAAAGTGTTGGTCTCTATTCGGGTATCAATATAAATTTTGTTTGGTCCTGAATATGCAGCAGTTTCAAATGAGATATTCGACCTGAATATTCTATCATTTGATTTGATAAATCTCAATCAAGATTGATACATAAATTTTTAATTTTGATTATTATATTTTATTTTCATGATAAAATTTATCTGCTTGTTGTGAAAATCTAATATAATCAAATCAAATTTTAGTTGAAAATATAAAACCCTCTCAATTATTTTTTTTGAGACATGCCCGCTTGTTTTTAAAGTAAGTGAACTTGTCTCGAGAGGGCATCTGTAGAAACATAAATTTTCTACCAATCAAATTTCGCCATGTGTTATGTTATTCTTTAAAAGAAAGGATAAAATAAAATTGAAATAAATGACATGGAAAATAAATGAGCCTTCATATATTTCTTGGCCAATGAAAAGTTGACACTTGGGATGAGATATTCAAGATATCTTGTCATAAATACAAGATCTCATCAGATATCTTGTCATAAATGCAAGATCCCGTCAATAAATATCAACCAATAAAATTATGCCATGTGGCATTGGAAAAGGACCTGAGAGCCCTTACAGATCTCTATAAATAAAGGGCCTCAACCTAAAGGAAGGGGGACTCCGGGAGATAAAAAATTTCCTTCAAGACAAGCTCTGCAAGCAAGGAAGCTCTCGCTCTCTCTCTCTCTTCAAGCAAGGAAGCTCTCTCAAAGAGTTCTCAAGCCTCTTTCATCTACGCTTGAAGTCTACAAAGAACGAAGCTATGTTGGATCAAGCCAAAACGCCCCATAAGAGTTCTTCAACAACACTTTGTAGACGGATCAAAGGTACTCTTCAAAGCATAAAATCATCAAATCTTGCTTCGCAATACAAGCCCAAATTCGCGTTCTTGCAAAGCACAAATCTTGGCTTGATTACTCAAATAAATCAAGTCACCATACATCAAATCCAAGGGAAGAATCAGATGATTGCCATATTCTTTTGAAAGAATATATTACATAGAGATTGTACCCATTCATATTTTTAATAAAATCATATATTTGTATACGTGTGCTTGTTTAATTTCAGGTGCTCAAAATTGTGTCTATAATGACATAACCCAATCTTTTCTTTCAAAATTGGGTTGTGACACCATTGATTGAAAAGATTACCTTTATTGAGATAGGTAATTCTATAATTTTTGTTTCATCTCAAACTAATCAATGATTGGTACTTCTATCATTCCATCAGCAATGAATTTACCAACGGGCTCATGGATAAAAATGCTCCGTCGGTAAAGCTCTTATTAGTAATTGTTGATTTGTTAGTGAGTCTATTGGTAATAAAATTACCGATAGATTTACTAACAGAAAAAGCGCACCAACAAAGTTTTTTAACCACTTCATTTCATCGGTATTTTCCTCAAAATTAATTTAATTGAAATTAAAAAACAAAATCCAACTCCAATAAAATTGATCTCAAATGAAAAACAATCCTATAACAACATTCATACAATTATTAAGAACATAAAAATTTAAAAATAAAAAAATATAAATAAAAAAACCCAAAAAATAAAAGAAAAAATAAAAATCTTACCTTAATTTAATTTCATATGAAGCTGAGAAGAGAAAAGAAAAAACAAATTTCATAAAGTATGTTAATTAAAAAAAAAATTAAGAAGAGAGGAGAAGAAGAGAGGAGAAGACATACCTACATATGGAGGAGAAGAGAAGAGAATAAAAAAGGAGTTACGAAAGGAAGAGAAAGAAAAAAAGGGACGATGTTTTTTACAGAAGGGGAAGAGAGAAGAATGTTTGTTTATGAAATGAGGGATTATGGTCTTTTTATTTGGGCATTTTACTGACGGATAATTAAATATTAATATTTTTAACCATTTCATCGGTGATTCCATCAGTGTTACTTAATTTAACTTTTTTATTTAATAAATTTTTTTCAGAAACCCCAAAATATCATCGACAACTTTTCAATGTGTCGGTGATTCTGTCTATAAAGAACAATAATTAACAGTGCAATTAAGAAGTGAACAGTTCTAGAGCTCTTTGAAAAATACTGACATAATTGAGAAGGGAACAATTTACCGATGGGCATACGAATGGATTTTGCCATCGATATTAAAACCGTTGGTAATGTTGTCTATATAAATGACACATCATCATACTTTTTGTTTTTTTTTTAATTATTTTTTTCATTGTAATTCCCTTGATATATATTGAGGGAATAGTTCCATCAGTGTTTACCGACGGATATAGCAAGAGAATATTATGTTGATTAAATTCACTACAATCTAACGACATAAATATTTCGTTGGTGTTTCCGTTTGTATTTACCAATTTTCTAGTAGTGATAGTACTACTATGATTCATCTTAACATGTTTAAGATTTTTATTTTCATACAACTTTTACTAATCAAATATGTAATTCATGTCATGTCATGAATCCATCTAATAATAATTTAAGATCAAGTTAGTTGTAAAAATTGAGGGCCTTTATTTTGATGAGTTATGGCTAGCTCATCATGGTTGTGGTGACCTATGGTTATCTATGATGGTTATTGTTGGGATTTTCATTGTTATTACATTGCCCTATTTTGGAAATCTCTATAGATTCAACTATTTAAAATATTGGTTATTTAAGCTTGCATGAGCTATAGTTGCTCTTGAATGATTTTAAAGGCACTAAAAAATATGTCCACGGTAGATGTAGATTCAGGGTTGGACATTAGATAACCACTATATAAATGCTTGCAACACTAGCTTAAAAATAGAATTGAGATCACAATAATTCTTACAAATAAAAACCCAATACAAAGATAAATTTAATCGTAATATCTTTTTGATATTAATCAAGACTAGAATATACTAGTAAAAGTATAGATTTGCAATGCTTGAGGAGTTATGCTTAGGATCAGTAGAATTTAAGAGGAACGGATTTGAAGGAAGTTTTGAGAATCATTAACATATCACATATGGAATAACTAATGATAAGAGAAAGTAATGGCAGTATACATTTTCTATAACTTACAACCAGTAGAAATGTCAAAAACACGATATAGCAGACCCATTCCAGCTACAAATCCAAACCAGAACTACTGCAGCTGACAATCCAGTATGGACAGTAAGTGAAACATCGTTTAATACCAAGTCTAGAAGGAAAAATTACAAAGTCACTACCGAGGTTCCAAGACTGAGGTTGAAATTTCATTGGTTGAAGATGATTCCACCTTGCTGGATGAAGAATATGCCTCAACTGGATCTCTATCCTTAAAGAAGCCTGGTTCTTTTGGCTTTGGCAATGTCCTCTCTCCACCTAACATCAAAACCACTGAGGCCATGCTTGGTCTCTCCTCAGGGTATTGTTGAACACATAACAGGCTAATGTGGATACATTTCATGACTTCTGATAGATTCCATGACTCTTCAGCCAATCCATCAACCAATTCTAATGGTTTGCCTTCTTTCCACAATCTCCATGCCTATATCATTTGAAACCTCATTCATTAATCGCTAAAATGATGGAATGTAATAAGGAAATTTAACCCTGGATACTTACATATCCTATGAGGCTTAGGGTATTAACTGGATGGTAAAACCCTCTACTTTTCTTTCCGGTTACTATCTCTAGCAACATGATACCAAAGCTAAAGACATCAGATTTCACTGAGAAGAGTCCATCAGTAGCATATTCTGGTGCCATATAACCACTACAGAACGACATTAAAAAAAGACAGATGAGTACTATCTTGCAAATATCGTAAAGGCCTTAAAGAAAGAGCATGAAAAGTGAATACTTACTAGGTGCCAACTACTCTACTTGTGTTTCCTTCAGTCTGATCTCCTCCGAAAGTTCTAGCCAAACCGAAATCAGAAATTTTTGGGTTCATGTCCTTGTCAAGTAAAACGTTACTTGATTTCAGATCTCTATGTATAATCCTCAATCTAGAATCTTGATGAAGATACAGAAGCCCCCTGGCGATCCCGCAGATAATGTTGAACCGCTTAGACCAGTCTAACAGTTTACTTTTTGTCTGATCTGGTAAGATGTAATCATATATACGTCATTCATGCTACTTGAAAGCTCAAAACAGAAGACTTGATTCTATCATGAGCCACGATTCATTCTTATTAGTAACAGCAAGCCAGCTAAAATTTGGTAAGATTATGAGAGATCCGAACCAAAAAGGAAAGAGTCCAGGCTTTTGTTGGGCATATATTCATAAACCAGAAGTCTTTCCTTTCTTTGAATGCTACATCCAAGAAGCTTTACAAGATTTCGGTGCTGTAGCTTGTTAATCAGTATAACTTCATTTTTGAACTCTTTTGATCCTTGTCTGGAGCTCATTGATAACCTCTTCACAGCGATTTCTTGTCCATCTTCTAGTGTACCCTACAAAATCACACCAATAAAATGCATGCCTTTTCTTTTCTGAACAAAACCCAAGCTCATTATTGTTCTTGTACATTAAATGGCATACCTTGTAGACAGGTCCAAAACCTCCCTGGCCTAATTTATTTTTTATTGAAAAGTTGTTGGTTGCATTGACTATTTTAGCGAACTCAAATTGTGGTAGCTCCAAGTCTTCATTCTCTCCATCAGTGATCTGATCATTTTGCTGGTCCATTTCTGCTCTCTCGGGAAAAGGAGGATAACAGGTGTCATATTAGTAGTGACAGATGAGATATGAATGTATATTAAAAAACCATTATAATCTAATAGTTTAATCTATTAAGTAAATTCTCAAAATATAATTTATATTATCTATGACATACCTTTTCAAGTGAAAACTCATTAAATTTGAAACTTGTATAAGCCTACATTACACCGTTAATTTTTTTATCAAATAAATAATTAAAGATGGTGAGTTTCAACTCGTGACCACTTAATCATTATGACTCTAATATCATATCAAAGAACCATCTTAACCTAATTACTTAAACTTTTAGATAAAATTCTAAGATAGGATTTATATTATTTTTTAATATTATTCAAATTCATTTATGAGATTTGGTTATGGAAACATATTAACAAATCAATATGCTCATGGTTATATTTTAAAGCAGTAGACTATAGCCAATCTGACTTGTAAGTTGATTCGAAACTGAAATTGCAATATAGAAGAACTATTATATTGACTTGCTAGCATTAATTAAGTAAAGGAACTGCCATTTTCTTTTTTCTTCTTTTCTCATCAAAGAAAACTTTAAATATTGAAACAAGCACTCAGTCATGACAAGTATCGAAGCTTTCACTAAAGATGATCATGTACCAGTAACTTTACCTCTGCACTTTTCCTTTCGTTTGCAAGGTACAGTCATAATGAGTGGACAATAGTTAATGGCTTAAAGCTATACTTTTCCATGAACTACAGACTTTTTTAGAACTTTATGGTAAACAGGATGGCCATTCTCTTAGAGAAATGCACCAGTAACTTTACCTCTGCACTTTTCCTTTCGTTTGCAAATGCAATAACAGAACACAAGCAGCCCGGAGACCATGGCAATGACTGTTGAAACTATCACCGCAATCTTTACGGTAGGCTCAGCTTTTGCATCTAAGAAAGTGCACTATTGTTAGAATAAAGATACATCACAAGTAAAGAAGCTATAAACAAGGAAATTGTGCCGCATCTAGGTACTCATGGATTGAACAAAACAAATGTTTAGCAAATACCTGATTCAGAAGGATTCATGCGAATGTATAGTTCCTGACCTCCAGCTGGAAACTGTCTAATATCTATCAGGTCACCATACCAAATTATGCAGCCACTGCCGCCTCCTCTAACATCTGAATTACTGTATGCCATACAGGAACAGTTCTGTAAACATTTAGCTCTGCATTCATTGAGATTCATACTCTTGTTTAGCCAAGAATGAGTAGCATCAGGCCATTTCAGCCCCAGATATTTCACGAATCCATCTCCCTTCTGGCAGTTCAATGGTTTATTGCGCACGCAGCCACCGGACCAATCCATTAAGTTCCATTTCTCTGGTGATTTAGGCTTGAATTTTTTTAAACATCGACAAATTGGCAAGTCATTAATGATGCAATTTCCATTGGCACCACAAAGGGCATAATTATCGCACGAGTCTCTTGGCACAGAAGCATAGAGGACCCAAGTTTGGGTTGCTTCATTCCATGTGTAGGCTTCACGATAATTGGTAGTCTGATTTACAATTATCCTGGAGAATGCTGATATATTTTTGAGGTTGTAGGATAAATATACTTCATCCTCACTTGAGACAAAATTTAACTTAAAAACTGGGTTTCGGACTAGTTCTGGAGCACCTGTGAATGCAATGCCTGTCCAGGGGCCACTCCTGAAGTACTGTTGTGATCCTCTCCAGATAATTGTCTCAGGGTTATTTTGTAGTTTAATCCCCCAAGTTAAGTCTCCGGGAGATGGATCATCTGAGCTCCTCCAGGATGATAGGCGCCTTTCAAGTCCGGTCCTTAAATCCCAGCCAAGCTTCATTCCTGGAATCAGTGTATCAGATGGATGATCAAAACTTTGCCACAGGTATCTTCCAGAGTCACTTTTTTCATCTCTTAAGACAAGATTACCAGAATCCAGGAGCTGCAGTACTATTGGACTCTTGGCTACTATTGTTGAGTTTGATGACCATACAACAACGTTGCGGTTGCTAACAAGCAAAAGATTGGCAGTATTGTCTATGGTCAAAAAGCCAGAGGAATCTTCAATTGGATTCCGCCGGTTTGCGACCCAAAGAATTGTTCTAAGTGGGATATTTTTGTACCAAATTCCCAAGTAACGATTCTTAGAAATTCCAGGGCTAAAGAAACCCAGTTCAAAGCTTCCTTCTCTAGAAACCAAGGTTTTACCATCACTTAGAGATTGTGATGGAGCAATGGTGTCAAGAGCAGTGGAGAATTTTAATTGGAAAATAAGGAAGTATTGAAAAGTGTAAGTGAAAGGATAGTACAGAAAACTGTACGTGGAAGGATATCCATCCAGTCATAGAGAGCTCATATGTGTATTGTGCTTGCAAGCTCAAGATTTATATATATATAGACTTTTCACTACATGATTGAACTAGGATCAATTGAATAGGCTTTGATAAAGACTTGACTTTTGATATGCGTGTTTCATGAGAAGAGCAGCAGATTTGATAGATTGCAACATTCACTAACCTTTTTTTTCCACAACAGATCCCACAGCTTTTAGCTTTAATGATTCGACAAATAATTGATGCGGATGCCGAATCTGGTAACCATACGTGGTTGGTGATTTCGTCAACAGCTATTATTTAGTATGACCGAGACGTGATTCAGTGGTAATCACCACGAATTTGAACCCCCTTCCACTCAAAACAATGTCTAATGTTTTCTGAAGTGATGATTGCCATTGCTGGATTCTACGTATCCCTACAATCTTTGTCATACACTAACTTGTTAACCATTGCCTGGTTGTGTGGTGTAAGTTTTTGAACAGTTGGAGAAATTGTTAGAGGAAATGGTTCAAGAAGACCAAACCAGTCACATGACGGATTTGCTAGAATAACAATCAATAACAGTGGAGTTCATTACAACAAGAAATCAAATGGTTTTAATTCTTTTGAATATTTATTCAAGTTTACACTTTCTTTAAAAGATGCTGAATATCCAAAACTTACCTAAAAAAAAAGGTTGCATTCACAACTTAACTAAAAGCAATAGACTGGCGTGTCTACTCCTCCACAGCGGCCTCAGGTCTTTCTAAAGAATTATTCCAAAAGAAACTGTCCTAAAAAAAAGGTTGCATTCACAACTTAACTAAAAGCAATAGACTGGCGTGTCTACTCCTCCACAGCGGCCTCAGGCTTTCTAAAGAATTATTCCAAAAGAAACTTTCCATTCGGTCTGCTAATTATAGTAAAATATTGAAAAAGAAAACCTGATTACGTTGGTCAATATATCCCCTATCAGAGTTCACATTGAACGATCGTGCTTTTTAATAGTTTATACACCATCTGGACCAGAATTGCCTGTGAGCTGAGATCTGCATCCTCTGCTACGGAACAGGGCAGCTTTGGAAGTACTGCTTGAATAGCATTTTAGCATTCTCTTTCAAAAATGCTAATGAACAAAGGTAATATATTCTACCATCCTAAACAATGTCAAACCTGTTATAAGGAAAATATGATTAATTCTGATACAAAATCATGGATGTGGCGATTAAAACGCTTCAGTCTCCAGCCATTTAGGCCAATGGGTTGAAATGCTAAACATTCATTTTAAATCTTGTCCACAAAGTAGACTTTCTAATGCAAGAGATTTAGGGCAAACACACATCCTGGTCAACAAAGTAGACTTTCTAATGCAAGAGATTTTAGGCAAACACACATCATAGCCTTATACCAACGAGTATAAATTTTGATCTAATTATTAGCTTAGGTTGAAATTTTTTCTCGTAGATTTAAAAAATCATAAGGTTAAAATTTTATAGCTATTTGATGTCATTGAAACCTTCAAATAAGAACTAAAAGTTATTATTTGGGATTTATTATATTTTCCTAGTTAATTTAGACTTGTTTTTTTTTTTAGTTTAGAATTCTTTTATTATTTTGTATATTTGTTTAGGATATTTTCCATTCCATATAAGCAACCTAGAAGAGCTGTAACATTTAGTTTTGATTAGAGAAAAAATTGAATATTAAAATTCAAATTAGTGTTCCTGTTGTTGAGATCCTTTTCACTAGAATTCTCTTTCTTTGTATTTACTAATTTTTTTATGTTTTTTTTTTGTGTCAATTAGTATCAAAGTTTAACAATTCTTACTAACTAGGTAATGTGTGTTGTTGAATAACCATCATTAGAAGATGTCAAGAACATGACATGCTCTTGAAAGAGGGGATGAGGAGTTTCTCTTTTAAAAAAGAGATGTTGAGGAACTACTGATAAAAGACACCCAGTAATAGATTGCAGAATTCACCATCAATTGGTGAAGGTGAGGAACCTAAAGGATCATTAGAGATCATTTGAAAACCTGTTTCAAAGCTAAAAGTAGAGAAGGCAACCTTGTATTATGGAGATTTAGGATTTCAAATTAAACTGTCTAAGCTCATAAGGAACCTTGTAGTTAGAGGAGTTTATTTTTGTGGTTGAGAGTCTTTTTGCTAAAATTATTTTTCTTTGTGCTTACTACTTTTCTTGTATTGTTTCGGTTTGTGTCAGTTACCCTTACTTTTACCCTCAAACAAAGCTAACATAAACCATCAGCAAGTAGATTGCTAGTGGTGATACGTGATAAGGATAAAGCTTATGTTAATGATAAAGATAAACCTCAGCATGCAGAGGCTGCCGAAAGACATTGAGTTCTAGTGCAATTGTATTACAACTTTGATTCCTGTTTATCCTTAGCTTCCCTTCTGTATCAAAACACTTGTAATTAACGATGATTATCCTGTAACAACTTTCATATATATATGGCTAAGAGAACACAGTTTCTCTCAAGCAATTACAGAAGTATTTTAAAATCTTTCATGGTATCAGAGCTGCCCATAGCTAACGCTTCTAACGATCCTATGGCTGCTATAACAAATTCTTCATTGTCTTCCGCTGCTTTTCATCTTCCAGCTCAAGTGATTTCCATCAAACTTGATGGAACTAACTTTCTTGCCTGGTCTGCTCAATTGCTTCCTCTGTTTCGGAGTTATGGACTAATGGGAATCATTGATGGTTCTGATTCCTGTCCTCCTCAATTTTCCTGCGAAGAAAACAAGGCTCAAGGGATTCTTAATACTGCTTATCTAACTTGGCAGTATAAGGACCAAACCTTACTTGGGTGGATTATTTCTTCATTATCCTCCACGGTGGTCTCTACTATTTATGGCCTTGAGACTTCTAGACTTGCTTGGCAAGCCCTTGGTGCACGTTTCGCTGCACCCTCAACTTTTCGCATTTCTCTTATCAAGAGAAAATTACAGTCTTTACAGCAAGGTTCCCTCTCCTACCAGAATTTTTTGGATGAAGTTAAAAATCTTGCTAACGAACTCTCTGCTGTTGGGAAACCAATTGCTGATTCTAATTTAATCTTATATGTTCTCAATGGTCTCAATTCATCATTTCATTCTTTCGCCACTACATATATGCTTCTTTCTAGAGATAAATCTATGCCCTTTTCAGATTTTCATGTAGAACTGTTGAACTATGATCTCATGCAACAGTTCCATAGCCACTCTATTCAATCTGAGGCTGGTTCTTATGCTCTTTACTCGCATAAACCTGGCTCCAAACCAGGCTCTCGCAACAACAATGCTAAAACTCGCTTCTCAGGAATGCCTAAAGGCT
Organism: Populus deltoides; assembly: GCA_015852605.2. Classification (NCBI taxonomy): domain Eukaryota; kingdom Viridiplantae; phylum Streptophyta; class Magnoliopsida; order Malpighiales; family Salicaceae; genus Populus; species Populus deltoides. The sequence continues at coordinate 7,307,060 of CM027570.2, forward strand.
CAGGTGGTGCTTCTTCACAGTTTAGGCAGCCATTACCTCACTTACCTCGCACTTCTTCAGGCTTGTCTTCTGAAAATCGCTCTCGCTCACCATGCCAAATCTGTAAGCATGACGGGCATCAGGCTTTAGATTGTTTCAATAGAATGAATTACTCATTTCAGGGCCGATATCCTCGTACAGAATTAGCTGCCATGGTTGCGGAGTCTAATACCACTTATCTAAATCAAAATCAATGGTATACAGATAGTGGTGCAAATCTTCATGTTACCTCCGATGTCACTAATCTTGCTTCCTCTCAACCATATGAAGGGGATGATTCGGTTGGGGTAGGCAACGGAACAGTTTGCCCATATCCTGCATTGGCAATGCTTCCATTAAAACCTTGTCTTCTACTCTTGCTTTAAATAATATTGCCTACTGTCCTCAAGCTTCTGCTAACCTTCTCTCTATCAATAAATTTTGTAACGATAATAATGTTATGTTTGAACTCACTGGTTCTGATTTCTATGTGAAGGACATCCTGACGGGGGACACGCTTTTGTAACGATAATGGATTGTATCCGATCAACCTTCGTCAACTTTCTTCTTCCTCATACCGTGCTCTCACAATGACTGTTGGAGTCAAGGTTTCTTCCTCCACTTGGCATTGTCGTCTGGGTCATCCTTCCATGGATATTCTTCATCGTGTCATTTCCAATTTTTCCCTTCCAGTTAGTGATTCCATCAATAAAAAGACTGTATGTGTGTCTTGTCAACTAGGCAAATCTAGACAATTACCGCTCCCCTTGAACTAATCCATTCTGATGTTTGGTCTAATTCAACTCCATCTCTGGGTGGTTGTCGCTACTTTGTTATTTTTATTGATGATTTTACTCGTTTTTGTTGGATGTTTCCTATTTCAAATAAATCTGATGTTTATTCTACCTTTGTTAAATTCAAGCCTTTAGTGGAAAAACAATTTAAGTCCACCATCCGACAATTTCAAAGTGATAATGGTGGTGAATATTGTTCTACCCTATTTAAACAATTTTTTATTAACAATGGTATTTTTCATCAACTGTCATGTCCACATACCTCTCAACAAAATGGTCTCGCTGAACGAAAACATCGTCATATTATGGAAATGGGGCTTACTCTTCTTGCTCAATCTGGCCTATCTAAGAAATTTTGGGTTGATGCTTTCCTAACTGCTATTTACATAATTAATCGATTACCTACCAAAGTTCTTGATTATTTATCACCCTATGAACGTCTTTTTAACCATCCACCTGATTTCACCTATTTTCGAGCATTTGGATGTCAATGTTTTCCATGTCTTCGTCCTTACACATCTGATAAATTATCATATCGTAGCACACCTTGTATCTTCATTGGTTATAGTCCTCATCACAAAGGCTTTCGTTGTTTAGACCCTTCCTCCAAACGTGTCTACATATCTCGCAATGTAATTTTTGACGAAGAAAAATTTCCAGCACAATCCATTCTCACAGATCCTGTCAGCTGCATTCCCTCCTCAGGTAAGACTTCAGGTTTGTCCTTCACTCTTCCCTCACATATTTCCTGTTCCTCATCTGATCTTTCTCCTCCCTCTGCCTCTTCTTTACCATAATCATCTCCTGCATATGGTTCACCCATCCCTGCGACATCTTCACCTGTGTTAATTCCTCATCCCTCTGTTGGTTCTCAGGATAGTGCACAGCTTAATCTTCAAGCTGCAGCTCTCTCCCTTCCAGAGTCTTCTTCTAAAATTATCACCAGATCACAAACTGGTAATCTCAAACCTCGTAGGTTTCCTGGTTTTCATTTATATTCTACTCGTCACCCCCTACAAGCATTGCATGCAGGTTTGGTTTCTCCTGAGCCACGTACCTATTCACAAGCAGTATCAATACTCAAATGGTGTGCAGCAATGGATAGTGAATTTCAGTCCTTATTAAAGAATGAAACTTGGTCACTGTGCTCTCTTCCTCCTGACAAGAATTTGGTTCCTTGTAAATGGGATTTTAAACTCAAAAGGCGACCTGATGGCAGTATTGAACGTCACAAGGCTAGGCTAGTAGCTGTTGGTTATCTACAGAAGAATGGGATTGATTTTCTTAAAACATTCAGCCCAGTCATCAAACCTTCAACTGTCCGCATGGTTCTTGCTCTTGCCATTTCTTTTCAATGGGACATTCGGCAGCTTGATGTTTCTAATGCTTTCCTTCATGGCTTGCTAGAAGAGGAAGTTTATATGTCCCAGCCTAAGGGTTTTGTGGATCCAGCACACCCCCACTTTGTCTGTAAGCTTCATAAATCCATCTACGGGTTAAAACAAGCTCCTCGCGCCTGGTTCCATCATCTGTCCACTGCCCTGTTGGCTCTCGGTTTTCACAGTTCCCAGGTTGATCCTTCGTTATTTACCTATCACTTACAGAACATCCATGCTTTTCTGTTAGTCTATGTGGATGATATTCTCGTTACCTCTAATGATCAAAATTTTGTTAGCAGTCTTATATCTCAACTCCAAGTTGAGTTTGCTATGAAGGATCTCGGGCAGTTAACATATTTTTTGGGCATTCAGGCTACACGAACTTCTACTGGTTTACATCTTCGACAAACAAGGTATATTATAGATCTTCTGGATCGTGTGCAATTAACTGGTATTCGTCCATATCGTGCTCCTTGTGTATCAGGTTCTAAGCTGTCTAAATTTGATGGCGAACTTCTGTCAGACCCCTCTGAATATAGGCACACAGTTGGTGCTCTACAATATGTTACCCTCACACGCTTTGATATATCTTATTCCGTGAATCAACTCGTTCTTCAACACGTTCCCACCTCTCTACAACATTAGTGGATTATCACTTTGTCCGAGAAAAGGTGGCCAACAAAGACATCCTTCTTCAACACGTTCCCACCTCTCTACAACCTGCAGATATATTTACTAAGGGACATACAGCTGACCGATTCTGCTTTCTCTGAGATAAACTTGCTATAACAGATCTCCCTGCCAGCTTATGGGGGAATGATAAGGATAAAGCTTATGTTAATGATAAAGATAAACCTCAGCATGCAGAGGCTGCCGAAAAACATTGAGTTCTAGTGCAATTGTATTACAACTTTGATTCTTGTTTATCCTTAGCTTCCCTTCTGTATCAAAACACTTGTAATTAACGATGATTATCATGTAACAACTTTCATATATATATGGCTGAGAGAACACAGTTTCTCTCAAGCAATTACAGAAATATTTTAAAATCTTTCAATACGGTGGTACTGCTTTCATTATAGGGCCTTAAGAGTTAAGGTGAAGACGACATTAGACTATACTGAGTCACCAAGAGAACACTTTTCCACAAGACAAATGCAAGTCCAATATAACTTTTTTTATAAAAGCAGAATTTATTTCTAAAGCACAAACAAAGCAGGGGGACCCTTCTTAACCTTTTTCATTCAGAAATTAGCTACCGAGCCTCCAGCAATGAGGTTGACGTTTCATTATTTGAAGGTGATTCCGCCTGGCCGGATGAAGAATTTGCTTCGACTAGCTAGACCTCTATATTTAAAGAAGCCTGGTTCTTTGGGCTTAGGCAATACACTCTCTCCAACTGACGTCAAAACCACAGAAGCCATGCTCGGCTTATCCTCAGGATGCTGTTGCATGCATAAGAGGCTAATTTGGATACATCTCATGACTTCTGATAGATTCCATGATTTTTCAGGCAACCCATCAACTAATTCTAATTCATATCGCACTCAAATTATTAAATAGCTCCGTTACTTGTGTTCAAATGGATCAAACTCAGACGTAAGGGGAAGAATTGTTGAGTGCAGTAGTGAGGTAAATATTCAACATTGAAAAGAAATGGAAAAAAGGAATGTTTATATATAAGATACATCTATATGATGTAATAGTTAGAGATAGTGTGATCTTAACACTTAAACCCTCATATGCGTAGGCCCAATACGTACATGCTTCTCCATAAACACAGGAAGCTCTCCAACAAAAAAGTTACTTCAGATGCAAAATTCCATTTAGTCGGTTGAACTTAAAAAAAAACTTGAAAAAGCAACCTAATTGAAGAATGACAAACTCTTTTCTCGGGCCACTATCAGTTGAAATGATAATTATCCAAGAAGTACAAAAGCATGCAGTCGATTTCACCTGAAACCTTTTTCACATGTCGAAAGTATTGTAATCTTATCTAAGTTTGTTCGTTCAGGATAAATCAAATGGAAAACAAAAAGGTTAACACAAACCAAGTAGGTAGATGGTGATAGACAAGTTTCAAATTGTAGTTCAGGTCATGTTTCACTACAAGATTTCACTAGCTTTTACCGGACCGAATCCGTCGGTATGAGATTCAAACTTTATCGGTAATTTTTTTACCGACTACATCGCTAATGGAAAGTGTCCATCGGCATGTATTTTGTCAGTAATTCCCGCTTCCATCAGCAAGATTGTTGGGAAAAAAATTCACAGATGGTTTTATAGACCGAAAATGCACGCCAAAAAAAATTCTCGTTGGAAATATTTTGTCGGTGATAGTGGCATACAAAGTAAATATTTTTCAACTCTTGGTGCAATACCAACGGATTGAATCCGTCTGTGAAGACGTCAGTGATTATGGCATTTACAGTAAATATTTATCAACTCTCGATAAAATACCGAGGGAATGCTTCCATCTATGATGATGTCGGTGATTGTGGTATTTCCAGTAAATATTTTTCAGCTCTCTGTAAAATACCGACAGAAACATTCCATTTGGAAATCCATCTGTGATGTTTTTTCAAAAAAAAATTTAAAAACAATTTTTAGAATAAATTATATAAATTAATAGTAAAAAAACCAATTATGTAAATAAAATTGTATTAAACATCAAAAATATAAAAATAAAGTTAAATGATATTCATCCAAATATTCATAACAAATTTAATGTGTTTCCCAAAAAAATTTAAACTAGAACAATGGCAGAGCAGGAGGAGGAGGAGGAGGTGGTGGAGTTGATCATTCCCGGGATGAAACGGCCAAAAAGAAGGCGTACATGTATCATCACCTATCTTTGATCTAATGTCCATGATCATTTGGTGGAGGTGTTGATAATCCGCCGAGAGTTGAGCGTATTGTTGTTTCAAGGCCATGAACTCCTTAGACTAGGTGCTCGATACTGATTGGGAGCTTTCGATGGTTGAGGCACTACAGTTGCCCGCAAGTTCTCGACCGTAGTATTGGAGAGCCCATACACCTGATTTTTATCGAGTCTACTGGATGATCCTACTTCTATCCACAAATCCGGATCGAGATCCAAATGGGTCGAAGGATCGTCCCCATGTCTCTCCCTCAACTGGCTACTATAGGTCTCCTGAAAATGAAGAAAGAAATCATCATATTCAATTCAAGAAAAATAATAACTTATGAAATAAAATGGTTGAATGAACATACCATGAAGTGTTGAGCGTAGTTGTCAATGAACTGTTGCACCTCCTTTTAGCGGTCTTCACTCCGCACGTGCGTCTATACAAACAACTTTATTGGGCTTGGCTCATGTCCAAGAGACATAGCCTGTAAGAAAAAAAATTAATTAAAAATATATTTCATTTAAATTAATCTTATCATCTGTTTTAAATGTGCAGTAAATGGAACGGAGTTGCCGGTATGCGTTGTCATCGAACCATGAATTTGCCGGTTCCGGTTGCCAGCACCGGATTGTGAGCGTCGTGTGAACCACATAGACATCACGTGCTCAATATATTGTGACCATATATCTCTTGGGATGTATAGTGGTTTGAAATCCCTCCAAACCGCCACGTCGTTTCAGCCTTATAGTCCGTTATCTCTCGCGTTTTTTGGCATTGTTTTGTGCTTCATACCAAAAATCACGCAACCTACTTCCCTAGTGACAAATTAGATTTTAAAACATAAATTTTTTTAAAAAAATATCATATTGTTTTCGATGTTACCTAGTTGCCGCATGATTTTCCCACACCCTCCTCACAATATTGTCAAGCGTCGTCCCTAGTCAAATTTGTGTTGTGTATAAATAATTTATTTAAAATAAAAATAATAATTTATTTACAATTATAATAATGATTTATAAAAAAAATAAGCCAGAAATTAGAAATTAACACCAACCTCAAATTTGTCAAATCATGCATCGATATAAGGTCTCCATTCAGGATGGCTGGAAACCTGACTCCATTGAAATAATGGAATCTCCATTGACAATTTAAATGTCGATGATATTACTTGGGTGACCTCAATGTTGAACCTGAGAATAAATTAAATTAATGAAATATTGATTAGTTGCCCATAAATTATGTAATAATTAAAAAAAAACTAAAACCGAAACAAACTTACATTGAAAGGTTGTCCTTCCAATGTGCCTCGTACTTACGAGTGAATTGATTCCGCTGTGAAGGCACACCGCCTCTATGCTGTAAAACCATGCTGGAAGAGGCAGCATCGCGATTCGGCGCAGATGCCTTTTCTTGATTGGCACCTAAGGACATATCATCCTCACTACTAGAAGAACTAGTTGCGACCATATGTGAGCGACGAGCTGTTGATTTCGTTCTACGCAACTATATAATTTTATACGAATAATTACATAATTAAATTCGATTATTAAAAAAAATCGGCAACACCTCCCCTATACTGGAGACCACCCAAAGTTTTCAAACCTGCAAACATTGGCAATAGCCACAACCAATTAATCCTATTCAAAAATCTTGTATATAACAATTAAAATTAATTGAAATAATTAAACACATATCATGCAATAATAGAGTAAAATTGAGATAAAATAATTAAATTCATTCCTATATATTCAATTACTAATTACAAGGTAAATTCAACAATAACAATTAAAATTCAATAAAGTATTCAATTATTATGGCAATACAAACAATAAAATATATTCAACAAATTAAAAAAAAAATATAGACTTTAGGAATGAAAAATGCTTACCTTAATAATGTGTTTATTTCAAGACTTTATCTACATTATAAAATCCACCAAAACAAAAAACACAACAAAAATAACAATAACCAAAACAAAGAAAAAATTAAAAAATTAAATCATCAAGCCTATTAAATGGAAATACATACCTTTTAATTTGCTGAAGATTGAACTAGAGATTACAAGCTAAAAAAACAAAAGTTTTGAAGGAAATGAGAGGAAAAAAAACGAAAACGAGAGAATGAACAAATGAAGCCGAGGAAAAATGAACTGAAGGGCCGGTTTCTGGGATTTATAGCGCAGTTTTACCAACAGACTCACCCACGACATATTTAAATAATATTATTTTTAATTATTTCGTCGGTGACTTTTCAAAATCCGTCGATAAATTTTGAATTTCGCACTAAAAATTTTAAATGATCCTCCAGAATTTTCGTAGTCCGTCAGTAAGTCCTTCTACAATTATACGCTGTCAGTTATTCTGTTGGTAATTTTGGAATGCCGACAAATGCCAACGGACTGTATCCATCGGTATCAATGCTGGTGATAGTGGCATTTCCAGTAAATATTTTTGTAACTCTCTGTGAAATGCCGACGGATTGTATCCGTCGTTGATAGTGGCATTTCCAGTAAATATTTTTGAAACACTCCATGCAATGTCGTCGGACTGTATCCGTCGGTATAGACATCGGTGATCGTGCACTGTGCATGAAAGATTATGTTTGTATTGCCTATTTACCTTCCTGCAAACATTTAAATTACAAACTGCCCGTCGCACAAAACAGTAACAACAGTTAACACTTATAAAATAAATAATTCATGTTACAATATATCATCCATAATATATATTACATTATAAAAAAATGCTTTACACTTTCCTTGATTCTTATAGTTAGTTAAAACTTTCTTCTTCTTCATCGTCAATTGAATAGTCATCAGCTCCATTGAAATCTTCAATATGAATATCATCATCATCTTCTTCATCGACATTTACTTGTGTGCTGGAGCTTAAAACAACATTCAACTCCTCTGCGTCAACATCAACAAGACTATCATCGAAAACTTGAAAATTTGAATTTTCTTCCATGTCAATCAAAGGAGCAACTCGATATGGTTCAACCAACTCACTAACTTGAAAGATTTCATCTCGCACACTTGTGTCTTTGTTCTCATCCTGAACAACCTCGACACGACCCCTGGGTTTCATTTTTAAAATGGATAACCAATCAACTCTTGATCAATCATTTCTAAAGGAAGCGGTGTATGTGTAATAAACTTGTTGACATTGCTTTGCAAAAACAAAGACATCGTTTATGTTGCGGAGTATAGTTTTTAAGTTGATTTCGACTAGACCATAGTAAGGATCTACTCCGATTCCTCTGTCAGTTGTGTCATACCAATAGCATTTGAATAAAAACACTATATTCTACTCGCTATAATATTGCAATTCGACGACCTCTTTTAATTTACCATAGTAGTCAACTTCAAACTCACTATAAGTCGATCGTTTAACATAAATACCGTTTTTGTATGTCTTTCTTCCATGCCCGTATTCTTCAGTATGAAACACATATCCATTGAAAAAATACCCGTTGTAGCACTTAACTTTTCTTTCAGGGCCCAGGCTTAGTGAAGACAATGAAATAGGTGCACTCCATCCCATTTGATAAACCTTGCATATCATGTACAACAATGAACAGTAAATGAGAATTTTGTAATGACATACAATAACTTTACAAGAGATAATGAGTTTGTGATAGTACTTACATGTGTTTTGAACCGCGTGGCAAATTGTTCATCTTGTAATTGAAAGATTTAGGATTCGATCAGTTGTGAGTTATTGGACAGTAAATATCGTCGATGTTGCCTGCAAGGTTGTTTCAAATTATATGAGTTTATGATATCACAATATATAAATAGTATATTCTTAACAAAGTTTAATTAGTAGTACGTATACTTACTGAATAAAAGGTCCCAGCTCATCACAGTTAAATAGAACATAATTGTGTGCTTGTCTAAACTCTATTTCAGACAAATATCTTCCCCTTACGACATTTTTAGGTGCGGGTCGTCCAGGATTGGAGAATATTGACAAGTTCCTATTGGAAGGCACTTCACCACCATCATCATGCTGTGAAACACTATTGATTCTCATTCTCAAATGAGATTTGAAATAGTACGAGATAAATGTTGAGACCTCCTCAACAATATAGGCCTCACATACTGAAGCCTTGGAAGGCACTTTTGCCTCAAACGGTAAATGTATGCGGAGATGCTCCATTAAGTCAAAAAATAATGGAGGGAATATCATCTCAAGTTTGCATAGTGTCTCAAAAAATGAAAATACATGCGTGCTCCAACCAAAAACCATTCCATAAGCTGGAAAATCATTGATAGTCCACATCAAAGCCACCCTCATAACAAAATCTTGTTTCCTTAATATATCATAAGTCAAAGCTCCGGAGGACCACAACTGCATCATTCATCAATCAATTGTCGAAGACAAACATCTATATTCCGACCTAGGCTGCTCGGACCAGGTATGACAGTAGATAAGAACATGAACTCCGGTCTCATACACATCCTTGGTGACAAGTTATAAACCGTGAGTATGACTGATCAACAAGAATAAGGAGCAGCTAATGACCTGAATGGATTGAATCTGTCTGTACATAACCCAAAATGCACGTTTCTTGATTCAGCTGAAAACTGAGGACGCACACTATTAAAGTGTTTCCATGCTTCGCCGTCAGATGGATTGCACTATCTATTTTTGTTGCCAGCGGGATGCTTTTGGTCGCCTATTACATCTTCAAAAGAAAGGCAAAACTCATAGGTAAAGTTACTTTGATTGCTTTTAGTAAATGAGCATCTTGTTTTTTGCGAGTTTAATAGAAAGGAACAGCTTTTTAACTGGCTTTGAGCTTATCGTTGGTTAGACTTTCGAGAATCCGAGAAGGTTCAATGGATTTACAATTCGAATAACTGAAATGGCTACATGATTTAGCCTTGATTAGATAGTAGCATTCATGAAAATTACAGAGTGAAGTTCAGTGTTTCCTCAGTTTTGTAATCATTGTCTCAACTGTTATCTTTGATCTGAACATTCAAAATCTTAGCTCATTATTCACTTCTCCTCGTTTATCATGTATGTGATTCCCATTCTCCACTGTCTGAGAAAACAGGAGGCAACAGAGAAGAAAATGATCAGATAGATAGTGTGGACCAAAGGAAAACTTGGAGCTACCCCTATTCCAGTTCACTACAATAGCCAAAGCCACCAACGGCTTTTCATTCAACAACAAGATAGGAGAAGGTGGTTTTGTACCTGTGTACAAGGTAAATTTCTCAAAATGACAATTCTAGTGCCCAGTTTTATTGAGATAAGCATAAGAATCTTGGGATACCATTTTCTAGCGTACTCTAGAAGATGGCCAAGAAATAGCAGTAAAAACGCTATCAAGGAGTTCTGGACAAGGATTAAATGAGTTCAAAAATGAAGTTATACTGATTACAAAGCTTCAGAACCGAAATCTTGTAAAACTTCTTGGCTGTTGCATTCAAGGAGAAGAGAAAATTCTGGTTTATGAATACATGCCCAACGGAAGCCTTGATTCCTTCATTTTCGGTACTTTTCTAAACCAGACAAGCTTTGTTATCCTATCGTTACATATTTTTTTTGATAGTACCTATCGTTACATATTTCTTTGATTTTAATACAATCAAGCTTGTTTCTAAGTGTTTAAGTGGCATGTTGCACTCACAAACACTTACAGATCAAACAAGAGGCAAACTGTTAGACTGGTCCAAGCGTTTCAGCATTATATGTGGTATTGCTAGGGGGCTTCTATATCTTCTTCAGGATTCCAGATTGAGGATTGTACACAGGGATCTTAAAGCAAGCAACGTTTTACTTGATAAGGATATGAACCCAAAAATCTCTGATTTTGGTTTGGCCAGAATGTTTGGTGGAGACCAGACGGAAGGAAACACAACCAGAGTGGTTGGAACATGGTAAGCACTTACCAATTACATGCCATACTTTATTAGTTTTATTTTATATTTTGTTAACAAAGCACATAATTTGTTTGCTGTAGAGTGAAACATAAGAAATCTGTTTATGAGCCAGATGCAATACTAGTATACTTACATTAATGTGTTTGTGTTTAAATGACATTCGGCAGTGGTTATATGGCTCCTGAATATGCTACTGATGGGCTCTTCTCAGTGAAGTCTGATGTTTTTAGCTTTGGAATCTTAATGCTTGAGCTAATAAGTGGAAAGAAGAGTAGAGGATTTTCTCATCCAGACCATAGCCTAAGCCTTATTGGACATGTAAGTGTCAAGGTTTCAATTTCTTACTTGCGTGTACTGAACAAGTGGATGACGGAAAGTTCCTTTTCATTTCTAGGCATGGAGACTGTGGAAAGATGGAAAACCTTTGGACTTAATTGAGGCGTTTCCAGGAGAGTCATGCAATTTATCAGAAGTGATCATGAGATGCATAAACATTAGTCTCTTGTGTGTGCAGCAGCATCCTGATGATAGGCCCAGCATGGCCACTGTGGTTTGGATGCTAGGAGGTGAGAATACACTGCCTCAGCCAAATGAACCAGGCTTTCTTAAGGGTAGCGGTCCGTTCGGACCATGTTCTTCATCATGCAATATTGAATTATCTTCGAACAATGAATTTACGGCCTCACTCTTGTATCCTCGGTAGTTGATTGTGCTGGATGAAATTTTCACAATTTTTGACATGTTCCTTGTCACGACCTGAATCCCGGCTCAATAAATATTTATGTTGTTTATTTAATTGATGTTAAAAGAATGGAACAAGTGAATAATTTGAGTTATGATTATGTGAATTATAGGTAAATTATGTGAAATTACCAGGTTTATTGGTTAACAAAGAGGTTAACCGGATATGGGGTAATTTGTATAGAATTGCCTGATTGTTTGGCTAACAAAAGAGGTTAGCCGGATGCTGGGTAATTCGAATGGAATTACCGGATTGATTGGCTAACAAAAGAGGTTAGCCGGATGCTGGGTAATTCATATAGAATTACCGGATTGATTGATTTTGACCGGCAACGTAGGAGCGGTGTTGAAAGGACACTCCACCTACGCTAAGCCTCAGAACAAACATATCAAAAGAACAAGTTATTTAAAACTACGTAGCATTTCATAATCTTCAGAAATATTATATTATTCAAAACTAATGAAACTAAATGATAGTTCAAAACTTCTCATCAGTAATTAAATAAAAAAAACAATAATCTATAATACTCATTACTTTGTCAAAAATCCAAACTGAATTAAAACAAGGTAATAATGGAGCATCTAAGACATCGAATCAAAATTAAAAGGAAAACTCGCAAAACAAGCAAGGCATACCGACCAAAATTGAAGAAGCAAGAACACTCAACAAAATCCACCTGCTATCAAAAACTAAGAACTTGAAATAATATTAAGAATGAGGGGTGAGTTCAACCAACTCAGTGAGGGAATAATATTTAATATATATTATAGATATTAATGATATTAATAGTTTGCAAGTTGATTTATCTTGATATACATATACATATACATATACATATACATACTAAACATATTATCATAAGTAGTGTAATACATGTCAGAGATCAGATAACACCCGAAGGTGACCAGATGACACCCAAAAGTGGCTACTGTGGGATGATTAGTTGCCACAGGTTGATGCCTCTCTCACCAGCTGGGTATACAGAATACTATGTGCACATAGTCTAACTACTCTCTGTTAGCATGGAGTTACTGGCAAATCCTATATCAAGGCATAATAGATATTCACATAATCATCAAAGAAATATATATCATATCGAATAGAATTTAGCTCGACGGAATGTGAGTGTAATTCAAGAATAAATGAGTACTTGGAAAATAAAGCAACATATATAAATATTCAAGAAATTAACTAGTCGTACTCATTATATAATCAACATACATATTTATTTATATTATATGCATATTAAAAATTATCCCACTTACCCGAAAAAATATAGAACTAAAAGGAATGTTAGTGAAAGACCCGAAAATCCTATTGAGGATCGTTAGGAGAACCTACAACAAATATATGAAATACACTAAAAAAACAACCCAAAACAACACAATTTAAAGATTCCAACGCATGAAAGAAAACCAGGTTCAGTCTCCTAAGTTTAGCGACTAAAACGACAATTTTTCAAAACAGGGATCAAAACGTAATTTTACTGAAATTGGAGGACCAAACTATAAATACATAAACATACTGAAATTCCACCCATAAACCATCCTCAATTTTGTCTATAACAAACCAGGGACCGAACTGTAATTTTTTTTATAAAGTTTAGGGACTAAAATGTAAATTCCCAAAATTGAGGGACCAAATTGAAAATATTCCTAATCAATTACCAAACTGATATTCATCATCCTTAACCTCATAATAACACTGCCCAGAATCTCAAAAGATATATCAGGGGTCAAATTATAATTTTCTGAAGTTTAAGGACTAAACTGAAACCTTTAGTTTGATGAGGAGAGGGTTATGACGGCCATAAGAATTAGAAAAGAGAAAAGTAATTCTCTTGCAAATTTTCCTTATATACCTAGGTTAACTTAGGTTGGGTTTGGGTTGACTTGGGCTTAGGTATGGGCCAAAAGTTTAGGTCTTACATTCCTCCACTCGCAAAAGTCATTAAACCTATTTAAAGGTATATTGAGTTTTCAGATGTATTAGTTGATTGGTTTTGAATGCATTCTGCTTTTACCTTATCCGGAATTTGGATTAGAATTGCATCTATTTAAATGCACATTTTAAGTTTTTCTTTTCTTTTTTTAAGAAACGTTATCTAATACAATTTGCTTTTGCCTTTTTTCCTTTTAACGAGTAAGAGTGTACGAAGGGGGGAAAAAAATGTTGTTCTAGAAAAAAGACAACAATAATACCTAAGGGAAGGGTGGATTAGGTGTTCCACTAATTATGTCAAATAATGCAAATAAATATACTAAGCACATATAACATAATAACCAACAATATAATTAGAGTGCTTAAAGTAAAGAGATAAGGGAAGAGAGATTACAAACTCGATTTTTAACATGGTTCGGCAAGTCTATATCCACACCTCAAGTACCAACCGTACTTGAATATTATACTCTTTTACTATTCCAAGTGAAAGATACAATGCCCTTGATGAATCTACACCGAGTAATTACACCACTTAAAGATATTCCATCTTCAAGATTTTTCCCTTGGTGACAATACCTCACCAATGCCAAGAGTTTATCCAAACTCTCAAGTGTATGCAATTATGATTTGTTTACAATAAGATTCACACTCTAAAATAACATTTAGGATGATTGAAGGTGTGTAAGTGTAATGAGTGTGAGATTTTATACTCTTATGCTAGAATATAAAGATTTAATTTAACACAACTCAGAGTATGTTAGGATTGATGATTTCTAGTTGATTGTTATTTTAGAATAGCTTATATATCATATATGTTCAGAAATCTCACTTTAGTTTTGCATAAAAGAGCTATATATATGTTTCCAAAAGAAACTAGTCTTTTATAGCCATTGGAATGTCTCTGGCGACTATAGCGATTGACCAGTTAAAATGACCATATCATCCGATCGACCGGTTCCTAGAAAATTCCTAAGAGTTCATCACAAATGAACAGTGGTCAACTGGTTCAATTGGTATGCCCAAATTGTTGACCGTTCAGCTTAAAACCGGTTATGGTAGTTTCAAACCCGGTAAAACTTGAACCGATTAAATGTATATCAATCTTATTTATGCATGCAATGTGAGTCGTGAGTTTATTTTAGTTTTCTATTGTATAAGAAGATTTAACAATAAGCTCTAAAATGAGTCCTTAATCTAAGTCTTCACTTGCTTTGCATCTTGGACTTGTTGATGGATTTCTTCATTCAATTCCATATGCTTGTTGATGTGATCTTCATATAAAACTTTTTTAAACTTAATCTCATCCAAGCATATCATTAGTCCATTTTCCATTTAATTATTATCATCAAAATACAAGATATTATAAATATTAATATGTGACCCATAGGTCACCAATCTCCTCTCTTTTTTAAGATGACAATTAATGTATACTTATAGATATAAAGATATTATCTCCTCCTATATTTTGCAATTTAGTGCGCACTTAATAAGAGATAGAAATAGAGCTAGAAAGCACACTATCTAGGAAATGAGGGCCCAAATGTGCACTCAAAAGAAATAGAGATAGGGCTAGAATGCATGTTATCTTGGTAAGGGCTCAAAGACGCGCTCAAAAGGAAATAGAGATAGAGATAGAGCTAGAAAGCACACTACTTGAATGATGAGGGCTCAAAGACGTGTTAAAAAAGAGAAGAGATAGAGCTAAAAATTGCACAATCTGAGTAAATGGGCTAAAAGGTACCCTTAATAGATAGGGCTAGAAAACGCCCTATTTGGTATACGGGGGCTAGAAAGCGCACTCGAAAGGAAAGAGATCAGGCTAGAAAGCGCATTATCTGATGGTTGAGATGGGGTTAGAATGCATGCTATCTAGAGTGATGAGGGCTTAAAGACGCGCTTGAAAGGAAATAGAGATAGAGATAGGGCTAGAAAATGCATTACTTGAATGATAAGGGCTCAAAGACGCGCTAAAAAGAGAAGAGATAGAGCTAAAAATCGCACAATCTGAGTATGTGGGCTAGAAGGTACCCTTAGTAGATAGGGCTAGAAAACACCCTATCTGGTATACGAGGGCTAGAAAGCGCACTCGGAAGGAAAGAGATCAGGCTAGAAAGCATATTATCTGATGGTTGAAGGCTTAAAAGCTCACTAAAAAATAGAAGACATAGAGCTAGAAAGCGTATTATCTTAGTGATGAGGGCTCAAAGACACACTAAAAAGAGAAGAGATAGGGCTAGAAAGCTCATTATCTGAGTGATGAGGGCTCAAATACACACTTACAGAAAATAAAGATAGGGCTAAAAAGTGTGTTATCTTAGATATGAAGGCTCTCAAAGACACACTCGATGGAAATAGAGATATGGCTAGAAAGCATGCTATCTGAGATATGAGGGAATGAAGGCGCACTCAGAAAGAGATAGGGGTAGAAAGCGCACTATCTGATGGTTGAGGGCTTAAAAGCTCACTAAAAAGTAAAAGAGATAGGGCTAGAAAGCGCATTATCTGAGTGGTGAGGACTCAAAGGAACACTTGAAGGAAATAAAGATAGGGCTAAAAAGCGTATTATCTAAGATATGAAGGCTCTAAAAGGCATTCAAAGACACATTCGATGGAAATAGAGATAGGGCTAGAAAGCAAGCTGTCTGAGATATGAGGGAACAAAGGCACATTCAAAAGGAGATAGGGTTAGAAAGCGCACTATCTAAGATATGAGAGCACAAAGACGAAGTCGAAAGGAGATATGTTAGAAAACACTTAACCTATAAGATGATGGCTCAAAGGCACACTTAAAAGGAAAAAGATAGGGCCTAAAGGCGCAATATCTCAAAGATGATGGATTAAAGACGTGCTTAAAAAACGATTTGCTAGTAAAAACCTAGTCTATCAAAGATCAAAGTATAATGCATTATGATCAATTTTGATGTTAGTTTCAAACAAACTTGTTCTAAGAAGAATTCAAGTGATTCATGTGTACAGGTTTTCATATTTATTAAAAATCTTTGTTTTATTGTTTTGGTAAGGATGTGAAGTGACCTTTTATTTCATGTTTTGTTGGTTTATAGGGTTCAAGTTTTAATTTAAGGGTTTCAGAGAACCAGTCTTCAAGACATTCATTTTATTTATATGAATAATGAAGCTTGTTTCTTATGAGAAAGCATTGCCTACTGATCTAGATTGCCTATCTTTGATTAGAAAGGGCCTAATTGGGCACGTATCGTTGGCTTTAGCTTTTGGTTATGGAAAAAAAAGGGATATTTGTAGACTCAAAATGTGTTTAAGGGATTTCTAGACTAATGATCATTAGTGCTTGTTTTAAGGCCTTTTTTATCCATGAATTTCTAAACCTTCGGATTGACTTGCAAAATAATTTGTCATGCCCCTAATGTCGGGTTGAGGCTCTTTCTCTTTATTTTCTTCATTTGGTTTTGAGCATCATCATCATATTAGCTATTTTTTTGGTATGCTCTAGACTCTTTGGATTCTTTCATGCCTCTAGCTTTATTTAGGCACCTTTAGTCATTGACAATCATTTCGCATATTTAGATTACTTTTCTTTGATTCTCACACTTGCCCCTAGTATGGGGTGTGATCTTAGTCAAAGTCATTTCTCAATAAAAACTTACTAGGCTCAATAAGGACATTAAAAGATATATTTTTAGTCTTGTGAAAGGATTATCAAAGATGGTCTTTTCTTATTTCAAATAAATGCATTTAGGATCGGTAAGTTTTGTTTTCTTTCATGTGAACATGCAAAATGGTTTCTCATTATTCATTCAGCTAAAACTTTTAGTCATCTTGTGGTGTTTGGGTTGTTCTTCAAGTTTTTCTAAGTGTATGGTCACCTTTCTAGGAGATCACTTGAATTTCTAGAACTTGTCTATTAGAACAAACACCAATTTGACTTATATTTTTGTACTAAAACTTTGATTTTTCTAAAAACCTTTGTGAAGACATGAAATCATGCTTAGAAGAAGGAAATACACCAAAGAATTCTTGGCCAAACTTTAATTTTTATTGATTGATGGAAAGAGTATATCAGGCATGGTATTTGTCTACAATGTCAGAGTTTATAGGTCAAGGCGGATCTTCCCCATTCATATTGGTTAAGATTAAAGCTCCTTAGAAAAAAGCCTTTTTAACCACATATGGTCCTTCATAGTTTGACACTCATTTACTTGGATCTTCTATCGATGCTAGTGATATCTTCTTCAATACTAGGTCTATTTTTTAAAACACTTTTGGCCTAATCTTCTTATTGTATGGTTTAGCCATTCTACTTTGGCACAACTGGTGGTGACAAATGGTCAACAATCTCTTTTCATCAATAAAGTTCAACTGCTCAAATCTTTGTTTTGCTCATTATAATTCATCCAATTCTGCTTCCTTTAATATCCTTAATGATGGAACCGCTGCTTCTAAAGGAGTTGCACTCATAGAAGTTATAATTGTGGGTGACCACCATCTTCTGAATGCTCTTTTGACATTCTTGTTAGCTGCCTCAACAACTCCATTTATTTTTGGTTTGTAAGGAAAGGAATTGAGGTGTTTAGTCTTTCATTTGGTGCAAAGCTCAACAATCAGCTTTCCATTGAAATTTTAAGCATTGTTGGTAAGCTATAGCAACATATCAAATCTTTCTCAATGAACTTCATGACTACTTTATTTGTCATATATGCATAATAGTTAGCCTCTACCCATTTAATGATGTAGTTAATGACCATCAAAATGAACTTGCGCTCGTTGCTGGCCTTCAGATTGATTGGCCCTATGACATCCAATCTCTACATATCAAAAGGCCAAGGTGAGGTCATGTTGAATAACAATGCTGGAGGTTCATTTATCTCATTACCGTATATTAGGCACTTGTGGCATCTTATGACATAGTTTACACAATCTCTTTCCATGGTCAACCAAAAGTATTCAGATCTTTGCATTTACCTTGCCATTATATGTTCATTGGCATGAGTGGAACAAATTCCCTTATGGATTTCCTTTAGTGCTTGCTCAATCTAATTTTCATTCAGGCATCTAACTAGAGTTCCATCAAATGACCCCTTATGGATTTCTCCATCCAAGTAAAAATTCATGGCTATTCTCCTTAAAGTCTTTTCATCCTTCTTTAAAGCTCCCTGATGGTATTTTTAGTTTTAGGTGAACCTTTTAATGTCACTATACCATGATTTCATGTCTAACAATTCTTCAATTTTAAAATAATGAGCTTGGAGATTTCTGACTTTGATATTTATCGGTTAGATCCTTCCCCCAGTAACAATTTATGTCATCAAGACTAGGGTTGCCAGGGCAACAACAAACTGATTATTTTCTCTACTCATATGGGTGAATTTTATCTCTTCGAATTCACTAGCTAATTTTAAGAGATAATTCTGATATGGCTTTAACTTTTCATTCTTGGTTTGCACTCCCTTTTTATCTAACAGAGGCATGAAAAATCTTTAGGATTTGACCATATGAGTGAAAACAAAATATCTTTTTTTTTTTAAATAAAGTTCATTTTTAAAATTTTTATTTTTTGTGAAAAAATAAATATTTTGATATCGGGTCTATATCTTACAATATAAGTCTATAACCCGATATTAGACAAAATTGTTAAAAAAACACGCGACGAACCCACAAATATTTTTTAAAATGGTCTTTGAAAAAATTAAATTTTTTCTTTTTTGTTGTTGTTGTTGTTAGGCTAGACCCGGCTCATTGTCCAAGCCCGGCTTGGTCAGATCGAGTTAGGCCGATTGAAGGCCCAACAATCTTTTGTCTTTTTCTTATTTTTTTTTATAATATTGAGTTGGACCTGGCCTAGCCATCTGGGTGGGCTAAAACAAGTACAACCTAACTTACATAATCATTAGCCCGACCTAGTGACCATGTTAATTATATATAAACACTGCATGCAAAACGAATTTTCCATGTAGTGTTCCTAGCTTGGCTGCGGCAGGGGAGAGAAGAGAGTTACCTGATATAGGGAGGTGGTTGGCTAGTCGTGTTGGGAGAGCTGACGTGAGGCTGTGGCGGTGTTGGTGGAAGAGTCGGCGGCTGGTGTTGGTATAAGAAAAAAAAACTTGCAGCACCGAGGAAGAAACTTACGGTGGTTATTCCTATCGCTGATGAGAAGATAGGGATACAAAGGTGTTGGGACACTATTGGTCACAGCTTTGGTGAGGTTGCGGAGGATGGGGATGCAACAAAGGAAGAGGAGGATGGGCAGCAATGGTAGAAGAAAAAAACTAGGGAGGCTGATTTTTTGCCTAACTTGCCCTTTAATTTCTTGTCCCTTAATGCCCAAAATCTGCTCTTATTTATAAAGGGTAAAAGAGGGACATCTTATATGTAACACCTAAAAAAAAATTAGTGTTAGTCCGACTTACGCTAGGATGACTTTAGGGAAAATAAGCTGGCCTGCTCTATGGAAAAATGATGGGGAAGAACTGGCCTATCCTGGGTTAAGATTTATGGAGGATAAAACCAGCGCTAGGATAACTCAAAAGAGGGATAGGAACCAAAGATATCCAGCACTCAAATATCCCCTCTTATTTTAGAGGGGGTATAAATGCAAGGAAAGTGGGAAGGTGACCCTTTCTCTTCCCCAAAAGGCCGGCCAATAACCTTGGCTATAGCAATCTTCCTCTTTCCCAAAGAAAAACCCAGCAACTCAACTGTATGTATCTTCTTTGAACATTGGAGAAGAAAGGAGATTAAGAGAAAAACAGAGGTGGTCGAAGCCATAGAAGGATAAGGAGTCTAGATCCCTCCCCTATAACCGGCCAGCAGCTTTGACTGCAACAACAACCACCTTCTCTAAGAAGAAGAAAACCCTTACACTAGCTGCATGACTAAGTAAAGGAGAGCAAGAGAGAGATAGGTTAATGCTTGAAAACATGGGAGGAGAGGAAGTATAGCAAACAGGAAAGAACATCACCTCATTAAATAACAAATGAGGAGAATAAGAAAACTGAGAGAACAAAAAGAGACAAACTATTAAATCCTTCCTAAAGCTACTCAAAATCGTACTCAAAATCATAAAGTAAGGAAAGAACATCACCTCATTACTTGTTTCTTGGGATTTAAGGACAAAAAAAAAGAAGAAAACCTCAAAGGATTGGCTAGGGTTGTTACACCTATTACTTAAGAGAACTAGTTAAAAAGACTAAGGAGAATGGGGGGTTGGATGGGGGATATATTTCCAGAAAATAACAACAAAAGAAATGAATAAACTTGAACTCATGAACTTGGAGGAAGAACCGACCAAATTGAGGGGTTTGGTAGAATGTAATTATGTGATGAAAATGCAAAACAATGACCTTATTAAACTCGTAAAAACATGTTTAAACGAAAACAAAATGCATGTTGATGATTAGTGCCTTAATTTTTCACATGTTATTGATGAACTTGCATGAAATGTAAAATGAAATAATGAAATACATAGGGTATGATCTTGTTGGATTCCTAGAAACATGCTTGTGCTGAAACAAAATTTATGTTGATGTTAATGCTTTGATTTTGTTGTGAGATTGATGAATTTACATGAATATGGATCAAGTGAATGAAGATATGAATTATGGCATGTTATTGTGATTATACTTGTGATAGATTGAATGTTGTTGGCTATGATCTTTGTTCAATTCGATTTGGGGGTGTTATAAGAAAAGGGGAAAGCCTAGCATAAACCTTGCACTTAAGTGATGGAGAGATTAAGACATAAATGACTTAACTGTCGCTGCCGATTTCTGAATCGGCAGCAACATGGATTGCATCAATGATTTCTAGGTCGGTAGTGATGCAGTTTTCATCAACGATTTTTAAGTCAATAGTAGCCTATATGCGCTGATGATTTCAGCGTCCACTGTAGAACTGGGTTATGTTGATGATTTCTCTAATCGGTAGCGACTCAGTTTTCATCAATGATTTCTATATTAACAGTAGGACGTGTGCGCTGATTATTTCAGCGTCAGCCATAGAACAAGGTTGCATTGACAAAATCTAGTTCAACAATGACTTAGTTTTCGTCAATGATTTTTAAGTTAGAAAAGGCCTATATGCGCTAATGATTTCAGCGTCAACCGTAGAACTGAGTTACGTTGATGATTTCTGGATCGGTAGTGACTTAGTTTTCATCAATGATTTTTCAGTTAATAGTAGACTAAGTATATTGACGATTTCATGCGTCAGCCATAGGAAATCAATTGCGTTAGTGATTTATGAGTCAACAACGACCCAACTTTCGTTACTGAATTCTGGGTCAACAGCAAATCAGTTTCTGCTGATGAATATTAGGTCACTAGCGAATCAGTTTTCACTACCAAATTTTGTGTCACTAGCGAATAAGTTTTTACTGCTGAATTCTGGGTCACCAGCGAATAAGTTTTCACTGACGAATTCTATGTCACCGGTGAATAAGTTTTCGTTGTTGAATTCTGGGTCATAGGCGAATCAATTTTCAATGTTGAATTATGTGTCACCAGTGAACTAGCACTTGCTAATGATATTCTGCGACAGACTTTCATATCATAATTAACTTAAATGCTTGTAACAATTTTATTATATGATTGTGTGATATGTAGAACACTTGAGTGTGAACATGTGTATTCTTGAAATATGTATGGTGACAAGTTATGTGATTACCGAATGCAAATGTGCTGATTTGTGACCATTGATGTGTTAGGTGGTGCAACCGAGATCGGACCTTCGACTGGACAAGGGCACCCCATGGGAGGAAAGATGGGTGACTTCCACCCCTTCTAGCATAACATTAATTCCCCGAAGTGAATTTCTTATGAAAGATCTTTTATTGTGTTATAGCTATTACTAAACTGTTATGGAATGTCTGTACGAATATCACGAAGGATCTACTATTATGATATAATGAATGTTAAATTGTTACGAAATGTTTGTACGTGTACTATATAAAATTTTGATTGTGTTATAATGAATCTATTATTTTGCTCTTGCAATTGTTGATCAATGATAATTGTAAATATATTATTTAGCTCTTGTAATTGCTGATCAATGATAGCTGTAAATATATCAACTCGATAGTGATGCTCAACTGTTACTGATTTTGTTTTACGACGAGATCGTTCCACACTAGAAAAACAAGCATCCATATCAAGAACTTCAATGTCTTGATGCTTACAAAATGACATCACTTCTTCTAAAAGATTTTCCCAACCATCATCTCTTAACTTCTAAATTAAAGTCTTTGTGCTAGTCACCAAATGCTTAGCATTTAAAATGTCTTGAGATTTTTGTTGCAGGGCTTGACAAAGTACATCAGTAATTCCCATAACATTCTTCATTATATGTAAGAAGAATGCAAAATCAAATGATATTAGCAACTTAAATGAAAAGGCCGCATCACCACGTTGAGAATAAGTAGACCATCTAAAGCAATGTTTTCAAGAACCAAGCAAGTTGCCCCATACATTTTTATCAAACTGCAAATTGATTTGAAGTGCGAACTCCATCTGCTATCTCTAGGTCATTGCAAACCACCTACTTGATTAACTCCTTTACCGTTTCAATCTCACCAATATCAACTAGATGTTCAATTATAGTTGCTTGAAAAGCCTGTAATTTATCATTACGCTTGCAAGAAGCACCAACAATGTTAATAATTAAAACCAAATTCTGAAAGAAAGTGTAGCTGCAGCAATAAGAGCCAATTGTAATTGATGAGCTAAGCAATGTACATAATATGCATAAGGGCAATCATTAATGAATAAAGCTTGTACACCATTCCACTCTCCACACATATTACTAGCACCATCATACCCTTGGCCCCTAATATTTTGAACATCAAGATTGTGATGAGATAAAACAAAGGAAATCTATTCCTTAAGAGTTGAAGCAGTTGTATCTTTGACATGAACTATATCCAAAAATCATTCTCGTATAAATCCACTTCTATCAACAAACCTAATAACAAGGGTCATTTGCTCCCTTCTGGATTCATCTCAAGCTTCATCAACAATTAAACAAAATCTTGCATCACCAATCTTATGACGAATTGAAGACTGAACATTTCTAGCAAAGACATGCAAAATTTCTTTTTGAATTTGATGTGAGGTGTATTTAGCACTTTGTGGAGCATTACCCAAAACAAGAGCTCTTACTTGCTCATTGTAAGATGCTAAAAGTTCCATCATTTCAAGAAAATTACCTCGGTTTTTTTATTGAGGACACTCATCATGTCCTATAAAAGCACATGATTGACATGACTGATTTTTCAAAATTTCCAAGCACTTGGTAGCAAATCTATGAGCTGAATTTAGACCTTTTCCCATATGAGTCAAAAAAGCACACCGCTCCCCATCATTAACTTTCTTCCAACAATTGAATCCTTTAACAGTAAATGTGTTTGATCCTGGCTTTCCAGATGGCTTACTTGAAAATAGATAAGGAAACAAAATACAGTATTTTTTCTCTAATATTCAAGCCATGGATAACTTTTGAACTAATGAGATTGAAATCGACGAGGATGTTTTTAACCTGTCAGTGGATAATCAGATATCAAAGGTTGATATGGCCCTAAATTAATGTATGCCCTTCGAATTTCATCTTGTTGATTAATCGGGTATTCCCAAATTTGAGGACTTTTGCTTGGATCTCTAATTAAATGAGCAATATCGATTCTAGTAGGAGGTGGTTCACTAGTCAATGTAGTTTCTTGGTAAACTAAAGCGTATTAGGGCTGCTCAACCATAACTTCAACATTACACATTGGAGTTGGTTCACTAGGCTGTGAATTATCAATATTTTTTCTCTTTTTCTCAAAAATAGAATTAATTCTTCTTATTTTGTTCATGGTTCAACCTAAAATCAAAACATATATTGTGAGAACAAATTGGTAATTTTGGTGGCTCTGCTAAAAACAAAACATAAAAAAAATCCAAGTATAATTAAAAAATCCATAAAATATATCAAATTAATTAAAAAAAAATCATTATAACAAGAATTCAAAATTTTTTTGGTAAAACTAGCAGATCTGAGAAAAAAAGAAAAACCAAAAATAGCATAATTATAAAAAAAAATCATCAAATTCTTAACAAATATCCCAAAACAAAACAAAAATAAATTTGAAATTTGAGTTATCAATAATCAATTACTTTACTTTGTTTGATGAAAGATTAATTAATCGATGGGTTTGCTGTTTGGTTTTGCTTTTCCACTTGCTGTTTGCATTCTTGTGTTATCTTTTATTTGATGTTAGGGTTTTAAAAAGTGATGGCAACTTTATGTTCTTCTTTCCACTTAGGAGTTTAAACAAAACATAACTAAACTCTACCAATATATTTACTATGGGGAGGACACACCTATTTAAAATGAAACACATTCCACTTTAAGACCTTCTCACATTTAGTGTCTAGGTAATAAAATAAATTGAATGTTTTTCAAAGGCTCAAGCCCCTGCTTGCCCCCCTTTCATTCTGCCACTGGACATGTTCCTCCACTCGCAAAAGTCATTAAACCTATTTCAATGTATATTGAGTTTTCAGAGGTATTAGTTAATTGGTTTTGAATGCATTTTGCTTCTACCTTATCACTAATTTGGATTAGAATTGCATCTATTTAAATGCACATTTTTAGTTTTTCTTTTCTTTTTTAAGCAACTTTATCTAATACAATTTGCTTTTGCTTTTTTTCCTTCTATTGAGTAAGAGTGTACGAGGGGGCAAAAAACTGTTGTTCTAATTATAAGACAACAATAACACCTAAGGGATGGGTGGATTATGTGTTCCACTAGTTATGTTAAATAATGCAAATAAATATACTAAGCACATATAACACAATAACCAACAATATAATTAAAGTGCTTAATTATATTCCAAGTGGTTCAACAAGTCTACTTTCACACTTCAAGTACCGACTGTACTTGAATATTGTACTCTTTTACTATTCCAAGTGAAAGATACAATGCCCTTAATGAATCCACACCAAGCAATTACACCACTTGAAGATATTCCCTCTTCAAGATTTTTTTCTTGATGACAATACCTCACCAATGTCAAGAGTTTATCCAAACTCTCAAGTATTTACAATTATGATTTGTTTACAACAAAATTCACACTCTAAAATAGTAGATTGTAGTTCATCATGGATGAATAGAGGTTAACTGGTTCATTTGGTATGCCCAAGCAGTCGACCAGTTCAGCTTAAAAACCAGTTTTAGCAGTTTCAAACCTAGTAAAACTTAAACAGATTAAATATATATATCAATCCTATTTATGTATGCAATGTGAAGTGTGTGAGTTCATTTTAGTTTGTTATTGTGTAAGATATGAAAATTTAACAATAAGCTCTAAAATAAATCTTTAATACCTAAGTCTTCATGACTT
This sequence comes from Populus deltoides, assembly GCA_015852605.2. Classification (NCBI taxonomy): domain Eukaryota; kingdom Viridiplantae; phylum Streptophyta; class Magnoliopsida; order Malpighiales; family Salicaceae; genus Populus; species Populus deltoides. Next base: position 7,333,050 of record CM027570.2, read on the forward strand.
GCTTTGCATTTTGGACTTGTTCATAGATATAGTTTAAAGGTTTTGATGGGTTCCTAATCGGTAATTTATCAATGGCTTAGATAAAGATTTAATCTTATGAATAAATCTAGCATTTTAAATTTATTACGGGCTTGTATGCCTAGATAAATTCTTATAGGAATGGTCCATGTAGGTGCCCTAACTGAAACATCCCCCATTTCCGGGATAAAACCACAATCTCATGTTAATAGAAAAAAAAAACAGAGTAGTTAATTTTTTTTTATATACATACATATTCATGGTCTTCATATTAACATCTACCAGAATTTCGACAGAGTCCCCCCTATACTAGAAGGTCTCAAGTTACCGACATGTAACCTGTTTACACTTCTAACAGTTCGCATCTCATAACTTAATTCCCGACCCAATCATCCTGGGTTTCAATTCCACAATTATACTCACACCTATCAACCATAATATTTATGATATGCATTATATAACAAAAATATCATTATGGATTGATAATTTAAATAAATATAAATACATAGACATGAAATATGGTTATATAAACTACAACGTTAAATTCATCCAATCAAGTTTAAACATTTATTATACAAATTAAGTTATACAACCATTTTCATGTTTACAAAATACAAGGGTATACTCCCTAGGACCTAGACTTCAAAAAGAAACATAAGCTAGGATTCTATTCCTGTCGTGTATGCGATGATCCTGAAACAAAATACATATTATTGTAAGGTGAAATATTTCCATAAATATAACAATATGAATATCTAATAATTTCAACAGGGTAACATGCATTCATATTTCATTTACTTCTCCCTTCTAGTTTTTTTTTATTTAAAAATCTCTTCCTTATTCAAACTATTAATAACCATTCCCTCTGCCACTATCAACCTTCATTCCAGACTTTATAAGATCAACGTGATTACTTTTGCTTATCACAATACCGATACCAATTTCACTGGTATTGTCATCACCACCCTATAGGAGTCGATATAAGGCGATCCCTTTACCCGGAATCCTAACATACACTAAATGTATGCTGGCCATTCCATGGTGATCCCCTTACCCGGGATCCTAACATACACTGAATGTATGTTAGCCAATACGTGGAGATCCCCTTACCCGGGATCCTAACATACACTAAATGTATATTAGTCCATTCATGACGATCCCATTACCCGGGATCCTAACATACACTAAATGTATGCTAGACAATACATGGTGATCCCCTTACCCGGGATCCTAACATACACTCAATGTATGCTAGTTTATGCCTCAAATCACATTTCTAATATTTTCCTTTTGCAGTGATAATTTCATCACTTAGCAATTCACATAACAACTTTTCACCTTGAATACACATACATTCAGTAATTTCACATTTCACATCAAAATATATTAAATCATGGAATTTAACTAGGAAGCATAGGTGTGAAACACCTACCTGCAATAGAAGCTCTACTCGTGCTCCCCTGCTACTGCTGTTGCACCACGTCTGTGGTCCCTACTGCAAATCACAGGTTTATCTCATAAATTTTCTTACTCAAGGATATGTTTTATAATAACCATATCAACAACCAATAAGTCTTTATTTTAGTCATTTCTTAGTACTTTATGATTTTTCTCATCTCACTCATGATTACTGTCGTTCTTTGTCCAGTCCAACTGTTACTGCCTCATTTTTGAACTGTTACTGTCTGACCTCTCCTCAGATATTTAACTATATCTGGAGTTATAGAACTCTGATTCAAGTGAAATTTGTGGCGTTGGAAAGGTAAGACATGAGGCTACAAGTTCTATGTTTTGGGAAGAACCCAGTTCTGCCTCTAAGGTAGTCAAAATCGCTCATTAACAAATGCTTGGACTGTTACTGTCCAACTGTTACTGTCCATTTTTGAACTGTTACTGTCTGACCTCTCCTCAGATTTCCTATATCTGGAGTTATAAAACTCCGATTTAAGCAAACTTTGTGGCGTTGGAAAGGTAAGACATGAGGCTACAAGTTCTATGTTTTGGGAAGAACTTAGTTCTGCCTCTAAGGTAGTCAAAATCGCTTATTAACAAACGCTTGGGTATTCTTTGTCCAACCCATATCGTCCATTTTTGAACTATTACTCTCTGACCTCTCCTCAGATTTGTAACTATATCTGGAGTTATAGAAATCCAATTTAAGCAAACTTTGTGGCGTTGGAAAGGTAAGACATGAGGCTACAAGTTCTATGTTTTGGGAAGAACCTAGTTCTGCCTCTAAAGTAGTCAAAATCGCTCATTAACAAATGCTTGGACTGTTACTGTCCAACTGTTACTGTCCATTTTTGAACTGTTACTCTCTGACCTCTCCTCAGATTTATAACTATATCTGGAATTATTGAACTCCGATTTAAGCGAAATTTATGGTGTTGGAAAGGTAAGACATGAGGCTACAAGTTCTATGTTTTGGGAAGAACTGAGTTCTACCTCTAAGGTAGTCAAAATCGCTCATTAACAAACACTTGGACTGTTAGTGTCCAACAGTTACTGTCCATTTTTGAACTGTTACTGTCTGACCTCTCCTCATATGTTTAACTATATTTGGAGTTATAGAACTCCGATTTAAGTGAAATTTGTGGCGTTGGAAAGGTAAGACATGAGGCTACAAGTTCTATGTTTTGGGAAGAATCCAGTTCTGCCTCTAAGGTAGTCAAAATCGCTCATTAACAAACGCTTGGACTGTTACTGTCCAACTGTTACTGTCCATTTTTGAACTGTTACTGTCTGACCTCTCCTCAGATTTTTAACTATATCTGGAGTTATAGAACTCCGATTTAAGCAAAATTTATGGTGTTGGAAAGGTAAGACATGAGGCTACAAGTTCTATGTTTTGGGAAGAACCTAGTTCTGCCTCTAAGATAGTCAAAATCGCTCATTAACAAACACTTGGACTGTTACTGTCCAACTGTTACTGTCCATTTTTGAACTGTTACTGTCTGACCTCTCCTCAGATTTTTAACTATATCTGGAGTTATAGAACTCCAATTTAAGCAAAATTTATGGCGTTGGAAAGGTAAGACATGAGGCTACAAGTTCTATGTTTTGGGAAGAACCCAGTTCTACCTCTAAGATAGTCAAAATCGCTCATTAACAAACACTTGGACTGTTACTGTCCAACTGTTACTGTCCATTTTTGAACTGTTACTGTCTGACCTCTCCTCAGATTTGTAACTATATCTGGAGTTATAGAACTCCGATTTAAGCAAACTTTGTGGTGTTGGAAAGGTAAGACATGAGGCTACAAGTTCTATGTTTTGGGAAGAACCTAGTTCTACCTCTAAGGTAGTCAAAATTGCTCATTAACAAATGCTTGGACTGTTACTGTCCAACTGTTACTGTCCATTTTTGAACTGTTACTGTCTGACCTCTCCTCAGATTTTTAACTATATCTGGAGTTATAGAACTCTGATTTAAGCAAAATTTATGGCGTTGGAAAGGTAAGACATGAGGCTACAAGTTCTATGTTTTGAGAAGAACCTAGTTCTGCCTCTAAGATAGTCAAAATCGCTCATTAACAAACACTTGGACTGTTACTGTCCAACTGTTACTGTCTGACCTCTCCTCAGATTTTTAACTATATCTGGAGTTATAGAACTCCGATTTAAGCGAAATTTGTGGCGTTGGAAAGGTAAGACATGAGGCTACAAGTTCTATGTTTTGGGAAGAACCTAGTTCTGCCTCTAAGGTAGTCAAAATCGCTCATTAACAAACGCTTGGACTGTTACTGTCCATTTTTGAACTGTTACTGTCTGACCTCTCCTCAGATTTTTAACTATATCTGGAGTTATAGAACTCCGATTTAAGCAAAATTTGTGGCGTTGGAAAGGTAAGACATGAGGCTACAAGTTCTATGTTTTGGGAAGAACCTAGTTCTGCCTCTAAGGTAGTCAAAATCGCTCATTAACAAACGCTTGGACTGTTACTGTCCAACTGTTACTGTCCATTTTTGAACTGTTACTGTCTGACCTCTCCTCAGATTTTTAACTATATCTGGAGTTATAGAACTCCGATTTAAGCAAAATTTGTGGCGTTGGAAAGGTAAGACATGAGGCTACAAGTTCTATGTTTTGGGAAGAACCTAGTTCTGCCTCTAAGGTAGTCAAAATCGCTCATTAACAAATGCTTGGACTGTTACTGTCCAACTGTTACTATCTGACCTCTTCTTAGATTTTTAACTATATCTGGAGTTGTAGAACTCCGATTTAAGCGAAATTTATGGCGTTGGAAAGGTAAGACATGAGGCTACAAGTTCTATGTTTTGGGAAGAATCTAGTTCTTCCTCTAAGGTAGTCAAAATCACTCATTAATAAACATCCAAAACTACAATTTCTATGAAGGAACTTGATCCTAATTCCTTCATTCTCCTACCCAAAATCTCTTTGAAGGTCAAGAGATGAAAATGTCCAGATTCATCAACCTTTCCATTTACACACAACACATGAAGTTCTTTACTTTAACAACTCTTACTTTTTCCTCAATTCAAGTCTAAGAACTCAATATAAAAATTAACATCCAAGCATCAATTCATAATCGACTTCAAATGACTCATAAGACCAGGTTTAGAATATCTTACCTGATGCGAATCAAGGCTTCGAACCCTCCTTTTCTTTCTAATGACAGCCGACCCTCCCCTCTTCTCTTCTTATTAAATTTTTTCTTGTTAATCCCTTTCCCACCAGGGTTTATTTTACCTATAACCCTCAATCTGGGATGGGTTCTTGAAATTTTGGTGTTTCTCTCTTAATTTCTAAAAATAGATATAAAAACTCCCTCTTTTCTTTCTTTACGTAGCTGCAGATCTGTTTTTGGTGAGAATAGGAGTATTTATGCTCTATAATTATTCTTATTTGCATATAGGCCCCATTTTCTTTAAGTGTATTGGTTCTTACCCCCACTTCTTTTTAGTTTAGTTTATTTTCTTTAATTTAATCCAGCCTTGGTTTTTCTAAGGATTTACACTAACAAAGTTCACTTATCATGGAAGGTGAAAGGGTTCTCCATAACTCATATATTATAGTGAAAAATACTCCCGATTAAAATTGATGAATATATAAAATAATTCTTAAAATTNTTTAGTTAACTCCCGGTATTTAAATACCACCCTACTTATAGCTCCAACACTTATACCAAGATGTTGACCATTACCTTTCATGAATTATAATTTTTAGGGTTATTGAAATATATGCTAAAATCCTTTGGAATTTTACAAACTTGTTGTAAAATCCATGCAATATCTTTTAAAAACATGCCAAAATATTTTAAATTTTTAAATAAAAAAACTCAAATAATTTTAAGGATTTTTGGCCATATGCGGGGAAAAAGTATTATTTTATAATTTTTTACAATTTTTATTGTGTTTATTTTAAGCTTTGTTTGGCAAAAACCCATTTTTTTGTAATAAAACTCTCCAAAACAAGCCTAAGGGGTGTTTGTCAAACACACCCTTAAAAAAAAAACCTTTAGCAAAAACATTGCTAGCTAAGCAAAGCCTTAGCCATTGATTCAATTTTGACCCGACCAGGTTAACCAAAAATCTTTGGTTCGACCATAAACCAAACTAAAAACATGGGTTTGACCTGAAAATAAGTCAAAAAAAAAAAACCCAAAAAAGATTAAACTTGCCAAAACTCAAAAAACTTGGTGAAAATGGATCAAAACCCAAAAAAAAAAAGGAACACAAATGAACATTGGAAGTGATTCTAGCCACACAAACTCTAAACTCGACCATATTTCATGAAATAAAAGGAAACATAAAGGTTACCCAAGGATAAATAATCAAGCAACAAAACTCAACAACTATCACTTAATAATCCTGATTTGACTGTGAAAGTTTATATACCAAAAACAAAACCCTTGGATTAAAACTCATAAAAACAATTATTGATGCATCAAGACCCTAGATTATTCTCTAATGATGTTATGCGAATGTGAAGATGCAAAGAAATGAAATAAAACAAGTAAAAAAACTCATAGTTAAGGCAATATTCTCGGCAAGAACATAAAGAACACTAACCCAGATTTTGCCCAAAAATGCATTAGCCTTTTACCAAACCCAGAAATGCATTCCAAGCCTCCAAACCAAATATTTTTTGTTCACACAAACCACATTGTCATATTCATTTGTGTTTGAATCAAAATAAACAACAAAAAATAACAAATCATGGAAAGCATGCATGAAATCCCATTTCCCAAAACTGACAAATAAAAACAGCAAGCTCATCCATGCAATTTGGATTCAAATTTGATTTTTAAAACATATTTTGGTCTTGACCAAAGCCTTATAAACCCAGGATTAATAACATGGCATATCAATGCATTATCTGAACTAACAAAACTAAGAAAACAAGTATTATTTTATCAAAAACTAACTTAACTAGACGGCTTTTATTACATCAAAAAAATCAAACACATTTTAAAATGCTTAAGAGAACAACATCAAACCATTAAATAAAAAATTACAAAAAGAAAAGAAACTAACACATCCCTACTTTTCAAGCGTTACAAGAACATTTTCATACTTGTAAACATAAATACAAACCAAATGACAATCAAAATCAACTCAAACACACCACATGGACTCCACTTTTAGGTTAAGAAATATACCTTCAAACCCCCTAGAACATCTATTGCCTTTCTTTGCTTTCCTTTATAAGGTTTTGTTTCCACAAACTAGCTTCCCTTTGAAAGATAAAGAAACCTTATGCTAGGCTCATCAACCTTCATAACTAGGGTATTTTCTCAGTATTTCTCACCTTTTTTCCTCCTCCTTTCAGCTCGAGTTTTTAAAGGCATTTATGGGGTTTTTCTAGGGTTTTTGATAGATTTCATCAAATATTGATCAAAGTTGAGCCCTTTGATCAAAATGAGAGAGTTTTAGACAAAATTTCACAATTGGAACCTCTGTCCTTCAATGTTTTCCACAATGGTGGTTTATGCCTAAATGGTTTTCCTTTACTTGAACACAAAGGCATGCATTCTTTACCTCCTGATCTTGGGGGTATGATTTATAGCCCCAGTATAAAAACTCTCTAGGAGCTTTGAAGTGTGAACACATAAAAAGATTATGTGGTTTTGCACCAATAGGTATTCAGTTAGGGCTGACCGAGCTGGTCATTTTTTAAGATTCATTGGAGCAATTCTAATGTCATCATCATTGAAGACCACTTAAAGTTGGTAAAAGGGGTAAACATCTTTTGTTTGGATCCAAATTTGCTCAATGTAGAGATCTGTAGCTCTATATTCACTTGCTTGAAGGTGCTAACTTAATCATCTTATAATCTAAAAATTTAGTTATGGTTGATCAGGGACAAGATGTTAGGCTTTTCTATGGAAGAATTGGGATGTAAACATCCAATTTCATGGAAATGGGGTTGTAGAGGGGATGTTGCTCTTTCATTTGCAAAAAACCACATGTCATTTGGAGGTCTCGAACTCCAGAACGAGCTTTTGAAATCTGCTAACTTGATCATTGTGAACTGCTAAAGAAGAAGATGAGCAAATGCTAAATGACACTTTGTCCGGGTTAAACTCTAGAATTTAGAGTTTTTAATTTAGGATTTGACAAAGTTTCAATTTAATCTATGCTCTTCCAATTGAGGCACATGCACCCTTAATTGACATAAAAATTTTAATTTGATGTAATTTAATCCCCGATAGACTCAAATATTAGCCTGAAAGTTTAGTGTCATTTTCATTTTGGTCCCTGGTTTCTGATTTTTCAATTGGACTCCTAATTAACCATCAAACTTTTAATTTCTTCAATTTCCCCTCTGATTTGGTCAATTTTAGCCTTTGAAATCTTGCATCTTTTACCATTTGTTCCTTGGTTTTGAATTTTTTCAATCAAACCCTTAATTAGTTATCAAACTTTAATTTTTCACAATTAAGCCCCTAATTTGACCAATTAAACTTTAAAAAGTTTAATTTCAGTCCCCAAACTTCAATTTCTTCCTATTAACACCCATATTGGGTCATTAAGTACTTATTCATCCAAATTTGTATATCTTTACCTAAAATACAAATATTTTTTCCAAATAGGTCTTTTGTCAATCAGAATTGGGTCGCCAATTTTGTCAATCTTGTACATTCTGGTACTTTTCACTTATCATTTTGGTCCTTCACCACAACTTGGACAATCTTCTAGGCTTTCTTCATGTGTATCCTCTTGTATTTTTTATTTGTTTTTTGTTTTCTTGATTTTTTTTATGATGTAAAAAATGGAAAACAACATGCTTGTTGATGTGATTTTTATATAAAACTTGTTTAAACTTAATTTCATCCAAGCATATCATTAGTCCATTTTCCATTTAATTTTTATCATCAAAATACAATATATTATAAATATTAATAAGTGACCCATAGGTCAACAAAAACTACTACTTATTATTTTCTCATAACTATTAAAATAAATTCGTAGGTGACAACAAAATTAAACATATTTTTAGATAGTGTTTTGTTACTATATTGCAATAGAAAAAATAAAGATAGTTGAGACAAAAAAGGATGAAATAGAATTGATAGTGATATATAAGATATTGTAATATATATTGTTTTTAAAGACATATCTCTTTGGTACTTTCTATTTTAAAAGTTCAAAACTTTACTCCGAAATTATTTTAGAGGTTATTTTTATATCTTCATCTCTATCTCTTTAATTAAACATGTTTCTATCCCTATTATTTTTATTTTTTGATTATGTGATTGTAATCAAACACTTTCTTATTGACAAAGAACCTATATAATACTTGGAATGTATTACTATGAGAATTATATCTTTTTCAGAGAGTAATTTACTTGAAATGATCTTCCACGTGCTTGTTGAGATTAATTTGGAATTCTTTAGGTCGGTAGTTTATAGTACTCTTAATCATTAGCATTTTAAATTTTACTTCTCTAGAAATTAAAAAAAAACTAAATTATGGGGGATTTTTACTATACCCCTCCTCACGAAAGCACAATTCATATGAATATTGCTTTGTTTTTTTTAAAAAAAAATATTTTATCATTAATATTAAATTTGGTTTTTACAAAGACACCTCATCACAAAACATTATCCATTGGTATGAATTGTGCTATTTTTCAATTAATGTTTTTTTAAATCATCATTTAATATTAAATTTATTTTTTATTAGGTTAGTCTACTTTCATGACATAGATTTTGGGTTTAACAAGTTAACCTGGTTGACTCAGTTTTTTTCATTTTTCTTAATTAATATTTTTCCTAATTTTATCATTTAATATTTGGTTAATTAGGAATTAAGCTTCATGATGTACTTTGTTTTTTTCTATTAAGTTATTCTAGTCTCATGACCGGGGGAATAGTGCTTAACTAATTAATCCGAAGTTGACTTGGGTTGTTTTTTGTGTCTTTTTTTAATTGATTCTTTTTCCAATTTTATCATTCAACATTGAGTTAGTTGGGAATTGAGTTTCATAATCTATTTTAATTTGTTTTCTATAGGGATATTGTAGAAACAAAAATTTTCTACCAATCAAATTTCGCCATGTGTTATTTTATTTTACTTTGTTTCTTTCTATTAAGTTATTCTAGTCTCATGACACCGGGAATAGTGCTTAACGAATTAATCCAAGTTGACTTGGGTTGTTTTTTGTGTCTTTTTTTAATTGATTTTTTTTCCAATTTTATCATTCAACATTGAGTTAGTTGGGAATTGAGTTTCATAATCTATTTTGATTTGTTTTCTATAGGGATATTGTAGAAACAAAAATTTTCTACCAATCAAATTTCACCATGTGTTATTTTATTTTTTAAAAGAAAGGATAAAATAAAATTGAAATAAATGACATGGAAAATAAATGAGCCTTCATATATTTCTTGGCCAATGAAAAGTTGACACTTGGGATTAGATATTCAAGATATCTTGTTATAAATACAAGATCCCGTCGAGATATCTTGTCAAAAATGCAAGATCCTGTCAATAAATATCAACCAATAAAATTATGCCATGTGTCATTGGAAAAGAACCTGAGAGTCCCTACAGATCTCTATAAATAGAGGGCCTCAACCTAAAAAAAAAAAGGCGGATCCTGGAGATACAAATTGATGATGGAAATGTTAATTATGGCATAATTTTATGTTGTTGTTGTTATGGGAATGTTAATTTATGATGAGACCAGCTGCTTTTTGTTCATTCTTTATATATTGTTATTAATAAGGGAAAAAAAATACATATAAGTTAATTTGATGAAGTTTGAAAATGTTAGTGTTGTTTAAATGTTGTTAAGTGATTTTGTTTCCACGATAATGATGAGAGGTGTGATTAAATGATCAATGTTGTTAGTTTTGTTTGGATTATGATGATTTAATGGAATTGAAATTGCATAACTGAATTATTAAAAAAAATGTTGTGAGGCATTGTTGATTTTGTTGAAGATTATTTGTATTGTTTGGATTGTGAGATTTTAAGCTGATAAATGATCTTGAATGGATTAATTCTAAGTTTGAGATTTTTATCTAATTCATTGAATCATGAATATGTGAAAAATTCAGAATACGATAATTCATGAATATGTGAGATTTTGGTTTTTTTTTTTTTAGTTTGGTTTGTGATCTTGATTTTGTTTGCTTTGGTTTGTGATTCAAAGAGAGACTTTTGAATTTGCGTACTTAAAGCATACTGTTTTTTTTTTTGGTGTTTGGACCATATTGCTTTATATATTTTTATCTATAATTATGAGTTTATCATATTAAAATTGAGAATTAACTTGTGTTGTATTTTGGTGATGCCAAGAAAAAGTCCAAACAGAGCTACTACTATTGTTGATTCAACCGACAATAATATTGGTGATGTCGATGACCATGCTATTAATTTAGGTGCCAGTCATATAGAGGCACCTAATGCACATAATACTAATTGAGGTTCAACCACTTTAGGCAACAAAAATGGAATCCTTTGTTCAAAAGTGCAATTTTTGGTTAAAATTATTTCTTAATAGAAGGCTGACCCACTCCATGTAAGTTATGTATTGAAATTATTGATTAGATTATTTTAAGATTTACATTAAATGAAAATGAATGACTTTGTGTGACTTTGTTTTTAGATTTACAAATATTGAAGCTAACTATTGTATCACCAGTGTGATGAAATCATCATTCAAGGAACAATTGTTAGTATATTGTTTTTTTAAAAAAAATCAAAAATCCAATTAATGTACAAATTGACAATGTAGGGAAATTTTGGTGGGAAAAGAAAAATGAGGGGGTGGTCAAAAAAGTGTGGGAAAATCACAACGTAATTGTAATTATCAATCAATTAACAAATTTTATATTTAATTTAACAAAACATTTTATATCGAAGTTGCGAGATTTGTGATATTATGCCCACAAATATGCAAAAACAAGAGTCAACTCTGATGACATCGTGGCCAAGAAAAAGTATAGACCAAGTCACGTCACAAAGGAAAATTGGGTGAAGTTTCAAGAATTTGTGGCATCAAAAGACTTTAAAAGGCACTTGTGATCCATATCATAGCACATCAGTGGATTGCTTCTACATGTCAAGCATGCAAAACGCCTGATAAGAATTTGTAAATTATTTTTTTTTCAATTTGTAATTTACTGTTTATTTGTTAGAATTTTTAACAACTTATTTATTTTGTAGGAACAAAAGCTTGGACATGAGCCTACTCCGATGGAGTTATATGAGAAAACTCATATAAGAAAGGTGGATAGGGGGGAAGAGGTGAAGAATTTGGTAGATTGTAGATTAGAAGCGTTCGTTGTAATTTTCTTTTTAATTCATCTAATTTTTGTAATTCTTTAATTATGATTAACTTGTTTTCTTTTTTCTTTTTGTTTCAAAGGAAACATATAATGACATAATTTGTCACACATGTGGCGTCAGGGTGATCGTCCCTCCCTCTCATACGGTATTGTGTGTCTATCTTGGCAGATATGGGAAGACAAGGAATTCTTGTCTTTTTATCAGTGGAAAAAATGGAATGAGAGTCACCACCTAGTATTTTGGTCACTAGAAACCCTAACTGGTCTTAGAGATCGGGTACGGGGACTGGTTGCTTAAAGGAAAGATATTAGCACCCCAAATACGCTCTATCTAAGGTAAGCTGCATTGTTTAATTGTCTAATATATGCTAAGGTTTTATTATATTTGTAATTGTTGGTTTATCTATGGTTTAAGAAAAGTCCTCCTCGGTGAGGAGGTCCTTATCTTATTGGGTAAAACCTAACCATTCTAATGCCTAAAAAGGGGAGTTTTAATATCCAGAACACGTATTACGCATAATATCGCACCTCAGATACTAAAAGATAACAAAATGAAATTTTTGTTGTTTTTGAAATTTTGACCGCAAGTTCTCATGACTTTAATAAACTGGTTATTAAAGCCAATATGCATGCTAAAATATATTTTCTAAAGTTTTTTTTTTTGCGTGAAAAAAAAACATAATATGATTTTTAGCTTTTTTTTTTTATCAAATGTAAGTATTGTATAGATCAAAAAGAGCAAGACAAGCTTGCAGTACAAGCTGGAAACCAGCAATACAAAAAGACATACAAATCTAGGCAAAGGGAACAGGCTCCCTTGAACAAACCATAGAAAGATCAACGGGAACAAACTCCCTTGAAAAAGGGAACAAGATCCCATAAACAAATTGCATGAACATCCCTCATGCAAGGAATAGAAAAAACAAAAAGTCGAGAGGACCATGCCCCTACTAAGCCGAACCAGAAGCCACCAAACAGCAAACCAACTCCAAGACAGCCTGGGCCAACTGATTTAAGTGACAACACACGTGAATCCAGCAGTGAGCCAGCATGAGACCCCACAACAGTGAGCCATATATAAAAACATGAATCCAGCAGTGAGCCAGCATCAAGCGCTGACTTCAAGCCAATGGCATGCAACCAAATCAAAGGGCACACCAAGACCAGCATGAGACCCCATAACAGAGCTCAATAGAACTGATTATACCATCAGATTCTAACCAACCCAACCAGCTGGGCCACAAGCACATGTGTACAACAACCTGCCAAGTAACAGCAGCAAGCAAAAGGACCCCACAACAGGGCTTATACACAACATAAAAACCCAACATCAATCATCAAATTCCAGCCAGCAGGCCATAAAGCCTGCAAACAACTAGTATAGGTAACCCCTGGATCGGATGTTGTCTCCCCCTCTAGAGAAACTGCATCAACAAAGCACCAGCGTGAGACCCCACAACAAGGCTCAAACAGAACAGGATTCTAACCAGCCCTACTAGTAGGCCACAAGCACATCTAGACCACAACATGCTAAACAATTAGCAACAAGCAAAAATACCCTATAACAGGGCTTATACACAACATAAAGTCCAATACCCAGCATCCAAAATTCCAACTAGCAGGCCATAAAGCCTACAACCAGCTGACAGAGGAATAAAACCCCTGCAAATTAAGAGCACAGAATGAGCAGCTAGGAAGGGGTGCCAGAGCTACTCATGGACATGAGGACAATGGTCGGGCCTTTGAGTTTGTGTTTCTCAATAGGAGTGCCATCAGAGGTGACAACAACTCTGCTTCTTGTGAGATATTGCCTCCTTGTAGTCACTACAGTAGGAGCTATTTCTTCTTCAGTAGTGCACTTAGTAGCCAGGCTAGAAGATTGTTTGGTACTAGAGGCAGCAAGCTTTGATTTTTTACGTGTAATATCAACAACAGCAGTTGCCTGCGGTGCAGGAGGGGACACTACATCAGGAGTTGCTTCTGCTTCAGTAATGCACCTAGGATCCAGATTCTGCTTGGGACCAGACACAACAATCTTTGATCTTTTACATTCAGAGTGGCCTTTCATAAGATCAACAACATCAGCAGTAGTAGGCGGTGCAGGAGGGTCTGCACTATTAGACTGTTGTTTTCCAACATCATCTGCATCCTCAGAAACAGCAGCTGTATGAGGACGTTTTTTTCGCAGGGAACCTCTGTTGCATGTATTGGCAGAATGGCCTATAACCCGACACCTATTGCAAAACCTGGGAAGGGATTCATAAGTGACCTGCTGGGAGAGAGACGTTCCATTGGGCAACACAACCTGGATAGCATTTGGGAGTTCCTGCAACAAATCCACTTCAACCAGGATCCTAGCATATGATTTTTAGCTTTAAGATACCTGGTCGTATGCACAAAAATATTTTTATTTTTTATTTCTTTTGTGTTTTTAAAGTTTTTTTTTACGAAAACTGGGTATTTTAATACCAAATTTATATTTTTACAGTATAAAAATACAAACCAATATTAAGCAAAATGGATTGAAAAACACAAGAGAAAAACAAAAATTTTCAAAAAATGTTTTTTTAATTTTTAATTTTTTCTTTTATTAGGTCGGATATGGAATAAAATTAGTGGGACCGACCCAAATAAAATATTAACTATCTTATATTGGGTTGGACTCGTTATCCCACGGGATCCGGCTGATGATCCAAACATGGCCGGGCCGATGATCTAACCCGGACTAGTTACTATGTCATGCATAGTAACCAGTTAATTATAATTAACTGGTTATTCTCTTGCTTGCAAAACATGCACAGTGCACGTTCTGCATGCAAGAAGAAAACCAAGAAATAGAGATGGGAGAGAATTACCTGGCGGTGGCACTGTTGTCGCGGTGGACGACGGCTGTGTTGTGGTGGCAGGAAGTGTTTCCAATGATGGAGAGAAAGAGACCAAAGAGATGTTACTGTGTTTATCTTTTTCCCTGTCTATCTTCTATTTTTCGGCTCTCTTCTCTTTTGTCCTTCCGTTCTTTGGCTCTCTATTTTTTATGTTTTGTTCTGGCTGCGACGGTGCTGGTGGTAGCTCACGGTGCTAGTGGCGGTGGCAAAGTGGGGAAAGCTGAGGGTGGTCGGTGGAATTTTTTTCTCTTTGTTTTCCTCGCCCTCTATTTGTGTTCTCATGTTGCTCTTGCTTCTGCTGCTCCTTCTTCGGTCTCTAATGATGGTGGAGCTACTATTGTTGGCGGTGCTGGTGGTGACAAGGCATAATGACAGTGGCGCAGCTTCCAATGGTAGAGGGAGAGAAACCAGAGAGAGATGAGTTACTGTTCTTCTCCCCTGTTCTTTTGTTTTTCTATTCTTTCCTTCTAGTCTCTTGTCACCTCAAATCTTCCCCACTCTATTTGTCTACCCTGTTTTCAAAACAATCTATGTTCCTCTCTCAAACAATCCTCTGCTTCCTTCTCTCTATTCGGTTCTCTTCTTCAAGTTCGTTTCCCAAAATTTTACCCCCTCTAGTTTCCTTTTTTTCCTTTTCCTTCCTCCCCCATAATGTCGCTCGTTCCCCGGATTTATAGGTAGTCGGGAGAGGTTCACCATACCCCGTCCAAGCATAGGGCATGGTGGAGGGGCATGGGTCTTCTGCTTTTGTCATGGTGGGGGGCACGGGTCTCCTATTTCTCCATTAATGAGGGTATGGGTTGTGTAAGTAGTTAGGCAAGTGGGGAGGCAGAGAAGGAGAAGTTAAGCGGGAAAATGAGATTTAAAATCTTCTTCTTCCCTGCCTCTACATGCAAAGGAAGAAGAACATGCACATGTCGTTTAAAAACAAAGACCATGTCCCGCTTTTTTTTGAAGAAAATGAAATAAATTTGGGAATAACCCAAAAATGGGTTATGACAGGTTCCCCCCGCTTTACAATGCTTACGAAGCAAAAATCTCCTCAATGTTTTGCATAGTAAGCTTGTAAAAAAAACAAAACAAAAATGGTTTCATTTCCACGGGCAAATTGCCCACACATACTCACACCGGTCTATTTTCATGGGTGATCTGCCAAAGCTCACTTACCCTGGTTTATTGTCACGGGCAACCTGCCCAAGTGAAAGAAAAGAAGAGTGGTCTAATTGTAAGGGGTGACATACCCAGGTGGAAGAATGGTCTCATTGTAATGGGTGACCTACCTAGAAAAAAAAGATGGTCTCATTGTAATGGGTGACCTACCCAGGTGGAAAAAGGGAAGAGTGGTCTCATTGTAATGGATGACCTACCCAGATAAAAAAAACATGGAGAATTGGTCTCATTGTAATGGGTGACCTACCTAGAAAAAGGATTGTCTCATTGTAATGGGTGACCTACCCATGTGGACGAATGGTCTCATTGTAATGGGTGACCTACCCAGGTAAAACAAATGGAGAATTGGTTGCATTGTAATGGGTGACCTATCTAGAAAAAGGAAGAGTGAGGGTTCAAGGCGCACTTGAAAGGAAGTAGGGTTAGAAAACGCACTACCCAAGAGATGGTGGCTCAAAGGCGCACTCAAAAGGAGGCAGGGTGATGATGAGGACATTGAATGCAGAGTTGCTCAAATCTTTCCCAATATTCGGAGAGTGTCTCTCCATGAGATTGCCGAATCCCACATATTTCTTTCCTTATGTTAGCAACTCGAGATGCTGGGAAATACTTCTCAAGGAAAATCTTCTTCATGGCATTCCAAGTTCCAATAGATCCTGGGAGAATAGAGAAAAGTCATGTCTTTGTTGCCCCTTTTAAAGAGAAAGGGAAAGCTTTCAACTTAACCTGTTCTTCGTCAACTCCATTCGGTTTCATGCCAATGCAAACCATATGGAACTCCTTGAGATGAGTATGAGGATCTTCTCCTGCAAGACCTTTGAATGTTGGTAGCAAATGTATAAAACCAGATTTGAGCTCAAAGTTTACATTATTGTCGATGTTTATGCACAATGGTTGGTTTTCCACGTTAGGAGCAAAGAAGCTCCTTGAGTGTTTGTTGTCGTGCAACAGCCATGATGTTGAGGCGAGCTTCCTTTCAGTAACTGCGTAAAGTGTTTTCTATTTCAAGATCCAATCGCACTTGAATTTGATTAGTAGAACGGGTTCTGGGCATAAATCTTCAAGAAAACTCAAAATAAACCAATCACACAAGAGATTGAAAACAATGCAAATTGTACGAAAATCCTACTGTAGAAAACTAAAACTGCCTAAAAACTCTAGAAAACAGTGGAATTTGGCCTCGATAAGGTGAGGCTAGTGGTATGCCACTAGTCTTGTTCAAAACGTCGTTTCCCTTTAGGAAACAAAAGGCCGATACCTAATTCCACCAAAAAATCTGTTTTGAACAGTACCGCTGCCGTAAGTGAACAGTACCGCCGCAAGCAAAAATTCTATCTCTCTTTTTTTTTTAGAAAAATAAATAACAATCACAGCAAATAAAAATAACAGCATAAGAATTAACTAAAATTACTTCCCCGGCAACGGCGCCAAAATTTGTTGCGATGTCGCGGTCGCACAAATTAATTACCCTAGCTTAAAACACACAAGATAGTATAGAGCAAGCAAGGGGTCGATCCCACGAGGAAGGTTTAGTTTAGATTTTTATGCTATATGTTATGCAATTAGGGAGTTTTGATTTGTGATGATCTAAACTATGGAAGAAATTAAACTAGCAAACAAAATCAATTGAAACTGAAATATATCAAGAAAACAAACCTTGGTTGCAAGCACACATCCACCTACGTAAATCGAACCGATCCTTGAAACGAAACTTCAGCTTATATTCTGAATTTTTTATCTTTTTCTTAACATTGGTTAATTAACGGATCCGCCGTATAACTAACCCTAACCAACAAATAATCACGATGTCCGCACTAATGATTTAATCCAATGGCGACCTTAAGATCTAGATAAATTCATTAATCTTAACAACCAAGTTGTCAGCTTGTGTTGCTTTGATCGAATGTTCTCCCTAAGTTTAATAACGTAGTTCCGCTACAATTACCAAGC
Source organism: Populus deltoides (assembly GCA_015852605.2). NCBI lineage: Eukaryota > Viridiplantae > Streptophyta > Magnoliopsida > Malpighiales > Salicaceae > Populus > Populus deltoides. The sequence goes on from CM027570.2 coordinate 7,350,834, forward strand.
TTAGTTGCTTCACAAGTTTATATATCACAACTCCGGTTTTGATATCAAACTTAGCAATAGATTGTTCACAATAATAACTTAGAGTCCGCTCTAGCAATTAAGATAAACAATCATAGGAGATATGCATAGGAAAACAAACATAGTCATTCATAATACAAACTGAAAATAAATGGAAGAATAAATCTCACAGTTCTTGAAATCGAAGGTGTTTAAGGCCCTTGCAACCAAGAAAACGAGCTTAGCCTTGCATATCTATTGAACAACTACTCCTAAAGATGAAAGAATACATGATTTCGATTTGTAGAAGGGAGAGTTTGTGTTTCTTCTCTTATGGTCGCCACCCTTCTTTCTTTGATTCTCTCGCACTCTCTCTCCCTCTCTCTTGGCTCCTCTAATATCATGAACTTAGCTGCCTATTTAGACACAAATTGTAAGTAAGAAAAATCAAAGTTCAAGTGTGAACATCAAGAGATGGTGGTAGTGTGAAGGCAGCTGGTGGTCGGTGGTCGGTGGTTGGCAGCTAGTTTGTGGTTGGTGGTTTGAGGTTGGTGGCTGCCTTCCTTGACCTTCTGGATTGATTTACTTGAGGAGCTAAATTGCTGAAATTAAAACTTGGATGCCGGTTTTGATGCTTCGGGATGCAATTTGGATTCGTTTCTTCACGAAACCTGATTGCTGGCAGAATTCAGTTGTCATCTTTAAAAACTCATATCTCCCTCATATGACATCGTTTTTGGCTGAAATTTGGAGCGTTTGTAGACCTTTGAGTCAGAAATCCAAAAAAATTGAGTTTGCATCAATTGGATATCTACAGATCCAGATATTGAATTTTGAATGGACCAAGGTCAACATTGGCAGAATGCGAGCTTTGAATTTGAAGGATGTGATTTCCATGCTCTTTGTATTTTTATTTTTCTTGACTTAGATTTCCAGAAAGGTATGGATGTTAGCTTTCTAATGCCACTGTAATCACTTCATTTTGACTTTTCGAGCTCACGCTCTGCACAAAACATCGACTGAGGGTCAAATCTGTCAATTACCTCCAATTTACTCCTTTTTGCATCTTTCATCTAAAGGTGCCTTCAAAACATAAAACAAAGAATATCAAGGCATTTTATACATAAAACAATAGGCAAAACACTAGTTAAATGTGGGTGAAACTATCGAATAATATGGTTACATCACAGGGTTAGAAAACGCACTACCTGAGAGTTGGTGACTTAAAAGCGCACTCGGAAGGAAGTAGGGTTAGAAAATGCACTACCTGAGATGGTGGCTCAAAGGTGCACATAAAAGGAGGTGAGGGCTCAAAGGCGCAATCGAAAGGAGGCAGGGTTGGAAAACGCACTAACCAAGAGATGAGGGTTCAAAAGCGCACTCAAAAGGAAGTGAGGGCTCAAAGGCACACTCAAAATGAGGTAGGGTTAGAAAACGCACTACCTAAGAAATGAGGGCTCAAAGGCGCACTTAAATGAGGTAGGGTTAGAAAACATGCTACCCAAAAGGTGATGGTGTAACACCAATCTGTTAATGATGAAAGCAATGCATTATGATTGATATGCCTGTATACTTACCTAAGAAATATAGGTCCCTATTTCTTCATAGTGCCTTTCCTTTCTCAAAAGTTAGAGTGTTGGTAGTAAACTTCGATGGCTTCTTCGCTCTTGCTTACTCGAGTAATCTCTTGTGATCTTGACCTCTAGGAAGGACTTAATATCATCATACTTCTTTGTCCTCCACCCTTTATCTCAAGGGTTGCCAATTTTGCCTTATATTTTTCTTAGAAAATGAATCATGGAGCCAGCCCTACCACGAGTTTTTGATTGCCCCCCAGCTTGATCATGCCCCCCAAGTATTCAATTCAAGTTTGGGGATGAGGCTATATGAAGGAAGGTTTGACAAGGAGTTGTTTTCATGCAGAATTTTTGGAATTTCAAAGCTATTCCAGACACCGAAATCATTTTGACATCGATTCAAAGCAAACTCATTCTGAAGAAATTCAAGTGATTCCTATGGAGAGGTTTTCAGAAGTGATGAAAACTTTTTGTTTTGCTTTTGGTGAAAAACATTGACATTTGGTTGGGAAAAAATGGTTCAATAATCTGAGGGTTTCAAAGAACTAGTCTTCAAAACATTCATTTTTTTTTATCAAATGTAAGAATTGAATAGATCAAAAAAACAAGTTGGAGACCAGCAGTACATATATATACATACAAACCCAGGCAAAGGGAATAGACTCCCTAAAACAAACTGAAAGCAAGACAATCTTGCTGAACAGAAAAGCAAAGGGAACAAACTCCCTTGAACAACCAAAAATCAAAGGGAACATGCTCCCTTGAACAAGCCTGAAAGCCATAAGGCAATAAACTTACATAAAGAACAAACTAGCAAACAATGAAAGCATCTACTAGGAGACCCCAAAAATTAGCAGAATCAGAGAAACGAATCGTCTTCCAACCCAGCAGACAAGCCTGGGAGCAATAGCCAACCAGCATACAAGAACACCAGTGAAGGTGACCAGCAACGACTAGGGAGGAGGGCAACTTGCAACCTACTCCACACAGCGGCTAAGGCCAGCCCCAATAACCCTCCAAAAACAGATTCACAAGTTATAGAAGACCTGTAGAAATGAACAAACAACAACAAAACTCCAACAAACCAATGTTGCATATAGCAGCACCATACAGCAACTAATCAGCACATCAGCCATAACCAAGATTGCAGAAAGCCAAAGAACACCAGCAAGCCAACATTCCATAGCAAACCAGCAGAGCAGGGCAAGAACAAACAGGCATAGAGCCATGCAACTCTAACATACCAAGCAAGAAACAAGAAGCCAAACACTGCAGAAAGCAGTACCCAGAAAAACCAGCTTCAACAAAACTAACAAACCAACATGAATAAAACCAACAGCCAGGAGCACCAGAGGAGGATAACATACAACCTCCACCAGTTTCCACCTGGATTGGAAGAAGCCGAGAAGAACAGGGACCAAAACATAAAGGCTACAGGCAGAAAGCTGAAACCAGCCATGCAAAAACAGAGGAACCAGCAGCCACAACCAAAGTAGCAAACAGACAACTACTACCAGAGTAGCAGAAGACAGAACAAGTAGAAAGCAACACAACACAAAAGATAGGCAAACAGGTAGAATCTGAAACTCTAAAACAAACAGGAAGTAGGCCTATAAAGGCAACAATATATAAATAGAACTAGCAAAGCCAGTGCAATTCCAAAACCAACAAGGAATGGATGCCCTGGCCAAATTACCAAAAGCATATAGAATCAGAGAAAGGATGAAGGAGCAAAAGTTGTGATGCCCTGTGTTTTGAAGTCAGCTGAAGATGAGCTCTTGAAAGGACGACTACCTAAAGTATTCATTTTATTTGTATAAATAATAGAGCTTGTTTCACATGGGAAAACATTGCCTACCGATCTAGATTGCTTGCCTTTGATCAGAAAGGGCTTGATTAGGCAAGTAATGTGGGCTTGGCCTATTGGTTATAAAGAATGGGATATTTGCAAGCTCAAAAGGTGTTTAAGGGATTTCAAGACTAAAGATCACTTATGCTTGGTTCTTGACCTTTTGTCATTTGAATTTATTTCTGAAATGGTCTATCGTGCCCCCTAGTGTTGGGTTTGGGCTCTTTCTCTTTGTTTTCTTCATTCTTCACTTGGTCGAGCATCATCATATCAATTATTTTTTAGAAGCTCAGATCTTTTAAATACTTTGGATTTTTTTTCATGCCCCCTAGTTTTGTTTGGTTGTCTTTGATCATTTCATGCCACCTAGTGTTATTTGAGGCACTTTTCAGTATTGAGGATTTTGGTATATCTTTCACACTTGCCCTCCAATATAGGGTGTGATCCTAGCCAAGATTATTTTAAAAAAATGTTACCAGGCTAAAAAAAGAACAACAAATGATATATTTTAGCTTTGTGAAAGGAGTATCAAAGATGGTCTTTCTTCATTTCAAACTCATGCATTTAGGATCGGTAAGCCTTGCTTTCATACGAGTATGCAAAGTGATTTCTCATTATTCATTCAAATAAAACTCAACTTTAGAGTCACTTCATGATGTTTTTGTTTTTTTTTTTGTTTTTTTCTTCTTTTTTCAGGTTTTCTAGGAGTATGGTTACCTTTATGTCCTGGAAACATGTGTATCCTTATGGGGCCTTTGATATTGAGAATCCAACGAATGACAATGTTTCTAAAGAATCACTTGAATTTCCAGCACTTGTTTGTTTGAACAAACACCAATATGATTTTTGTTTTGTACTAAACTTTGAATTCTCAAAACTCCTTGTGAACATGTGAGATCATGCATTATTTTGGGAAGAAAAGGGAAAACACCAATGGTTTCACGAGTAAAAATTATACTCAGTGTGTTATTTGCATGAAATAATAAGAAAAATGAAGACATGTCCTAAACACAGGAAAACACATGATTTTATTAACAAGAAGGCTCATCTGACAGAGAAAATCTTGTGGTATTATGATCCAAATTACCAACAAGACTGAAACAGGTTGAAACAAACTCAAGAAGCTTTGTAGGCATGATCAAACAGAGGCAATTATTTTTTGACATAACAAGAACAGGCTCCATTCTTCAACTCTGGTAAAAATTCCTCTTCGGTTAGCCGCCCCACAAAAGCTTTCACAAAAATGTTGGATTGTGTTGAGGCTCTTGACCATGTTTGCCTCTTATTTCTTCAGGCTGAGTCATTATTGGGGTCTGATTGAAAGTGACGGGTTGAGTAGAAGGACCTTCATCAGAGGTATTTCCTAGTATTTGCTCGAGTAAGCTAGAGGCGAGCCATGCTTGTCTTCAAAGACTCCAACTCTTCTTGAAAATGGGCTTCATGGTGAGCACACTCTTCATCTTCCATGTTTCTTGTTTAGATTCAGGTGTTGTAAACTCTTTGGGGACCTATTTTTCAACCTGATGCATGTGTGTATGGATGTATGTGTATGGATGCAAATGTATGTACATATGCTTTAAAGAGCTTATACTCTAAGGATAGGTTTTGGGCCATTACATGATGGGTGGCTTTCTAACTGGTCTTAAAAGGGTCTCTTCTCTTGATGTCCTAGTGATCACCCTTGTGAAGGCAATATGGGAGCTCAGTAGGTAGTGGGATGACATATGCACCAATCATTACCTGTCTAAGCACTCAACGAAGAGTTGGGGTTTACACAAACTTAAACATTGACCTAAAGTCATAAGGTAAGCTGCTAGTCCCCCACTTAACCTAAAGTTTTTCTCAATATAAACTCTCATAAAATGTGAATGATGCATGAAACAATTTTATACAATGTATGAATAAATATATACAAATTTAAAGCGTATGAGCAAATGAAAATTAACAATAACACAAAACCAAACAATAAAACACACTAATTAGACAAAAACAAATCTTAGTCCACAAGGTCCCCAGCGGAGTCACCATTTTGTCACATGTGTGCGGTGTTGCGACGATCATCCTCCCTCTCATACGGTATTGTGTGTCTATCTTGGCAAATATGAGAAGACAAGGAATTCTTGTCTTTTTATCAGTGAAAAAAATGGAATGGGAGTCACCACCAAGTATTTTGGTCACTAGGAACCCTAACTGGTCTTAGAGATCGGGTACGGGGACTGGTTGTGTAAAGGAAAGATATTAGCACCTCAAATACACCCTAACTAAGCTAAGTTGCATTGTTTAATTGTCCGATATATGTTAAGGTTTCATTGTAATTCTAATTGTTGGTGTATCTATGATTTAACAAAAGTCCTCCTCGTTGAGGAGGTCCTTATCTTATAGGGTAAAACCTAATCATTCTAATGCCTAAAAAAGAGAGTTTTAATATCCAGAACACGTATTACGTATAATATCGCTCCCCGGATACTAAAAGATAACAAATGAAATTTTTGTTCTTTTTGAAATTTTGGCCGCAAGTTCTCATGACTTTAATAAATTGGTTATTAAAGCCAATATGCATGCTAAAACATATTTTCTAAAGTTTTTTTTGTATTTTTGAAGTTTCTTTTGATGAAAACTAGGTATTTTAATACCAGATTTATATTTTTACGGTAAAAAATACAAACCAATATTGAGCAAAATGGATAGAAAAACACAAGAGAAAAACATAAATTTTCAAAAAATGTTTTTTTAATTTTTAATTTTTAATTTTTTCTTTTATTAGGTCGGACCCGGAATAAAATTGGGTTGGGGCCGACCCAAAAAAAATATCAATTATCTTATATTGGGTTGGACTCAGCCCAGCCGCATGGACTGGGCTAATGATCCAACCTGGACTTGTTACTGTGCCATGCACAATAACTCGTTAATTAAAATTAACCGGTTACTGTGCTTATGCCGCGTTGCTAACCGTAATTATTCTCCCCTTGCAAAACGCGGTACGCTGCACGTTCGCATGTAAGAAGAAAACCCATAAACAGAGATGAGGGGGAGAGAATTACCTGGCGGTGGCACTGTTGTTGCGATGGACGGCGGCTGTGTTGTGGTGGCAGGAAGTGTTTCTAGCTACGGAGAGAAAGAGACCAGAGAGATGATACAGTGTTTATCTTCTTCCCTGTCTATCTTCTACTTTTCAGCTCTCTTCTCTTCTTTCCTTCCGTTTTTTGGCTCTCTGTTTTTTCTGTTTTGTTCTGGCTGCGGCGGTGCTGGTGGTAGCTCATGATTCTAGTGGCGGTGGAAAACTAGGGAAAGCTGAGGGTGGCTGGTGGTCTTTTTTTCTCTGTGTTTTCCTCGCCCTCTGTTTTTGTTCTCCTGTTGCTCTCGCTTCTGCTGCTCCTTCTTCAGTCTCTGATGATGGTGGAGCTACTGTTGTTGGCGGTGCTGCTGGTGAAACGGCAGAATGATGGTGGTGCAGCTTCTAACGGTGGAGGGAGAGAAACTAAAGAGAGAGATGAGTTACTTTTCTTCTCCCCTATTCTTTTGTTTTTCCCGTTTCTTTCCTTCTATTCTCTCGTCAGCTCAAATCTTTCTCTCTCTCATCTACCCTGTTTTCAAAACAATCTCTGTTCCTCTATAAAACAATCCCCTACTTCCTTCTCTCTATTCGGTTCTCTTCTTCAAGTTCGTTTCCCAAAATTTTGCCCCATTGATTGATACTTAAAAGTGCATTTTTATCAAGGTTTTATATCATCATTTTGCACTTGAAGTATCAATAACTCCTTAACTAAAGCATGTTTTATAATAACATATCTAATAATATAAGATACCTTTAATTTATGGTAAGTGTTCATCTTAAATGCAGGCCTATCACATAAATGAAAGAATTGATTGATGAGTTGAAGTACTGAAATTAAAAGGACAAAGAGATGGCCAAACTTAGAAAAGAGACGTTGGTGTGGTCCAAACTGGAACATTGTTCGGTAATCGGGTTATATCTGGAGTCAGAGATCTCGGATTTAGGTCTACTTTATATGGATGGAAAGGTAAGACATAGGCCTACAACTTTCATAGGAGCCCAAGATTTAACAAGGCCGTTTTCAAGTCCAAATTGTAGCAACAATGAAGAAGTCTGAATCTGTCCTGCAACCCAGACACCGTTCAGTGTTCAGCCCATAGCTCGAGTTCTAGAAGTCCAAATGATCTCAAAGTTTTACCCTAGAAAGATGAGACAATTTCCTAGAACTTTCATGATTGAAGTCTGTTCAAATTATGACGTTATCAATGACGTGTTTGGCAGATGATAAGATAAGAATTGTCATCAAGTCAAGATGTGGCCACCCATTCATCAATTAGTCAACAAATCAATAGTTCTGAATTTTTGCCTATAAAAGGAGGCATTTGCCATGTATTTAGGCATCTTGGTGTTCAGATCAAGATCATGCTCTTGCTCTCTCTTTATATTTTGTAATGCTTAAGTTTTGCTTATATTAATCTCTTACTTATGCTTTTCATTTCCTTTCCTTGTTTATTTATGTTTCTTTCTTTCATTATGTGTATCTAAGTTAATTATGTCAAGGTGAAAAGCGTACACTAATGGTGTAAGAATAAGTATAATATAAACTTAACATGGACCTTAATGTTGGATACTAACATGCTTTATATTTGTTATCTTGTTCACTTTTAATACTTTGCTTATTAAATGGTTAATCTAGATTCATGTTGTATAACACTTGGTACAACAAATACTTGGCACTTTCATAGCCCATACTGTATGGTATAATCGACACCTGAGCTATGAAAGGAACTTGATTTGTTGTTAACATAAGTTATAATCATGAATGCCTGACAACATTTACAAGTATTAACATTATTCGAATAAGATAACTAATGTAATCATGTTAACAATTTATAATCTGATTAGAACCTCCTTGTGTGTGGTTTCCAATTGAATAATAAGATTTTATACTATACTTTTTTGAAATACTATTAGTGGATCCTCTAACCTTGACATTTGTTTCTATCATTGTTTAATCCTTACGTTAATCTTCCATCTCAAGTTCTCATCAACTTCTTCTTCTTCTTAATCTTTATTATTATTATCATTATTAATACTATTATTGGTATTATTATTATTACTACTACTATTACTATTACTATTATTAGTATTACTACTACTACTACTAGTATTATTATTATTGTTGTTGTTGTTGTTGTTACTATTGTTATTGTTGTTACTATTGTTGCTTATAATTTATACAATTAACCTCCATGTGGTTCGACCCCGGTCTTGCCGGGTTATTTATTACTTCGACACTCTTGCACTTGGGAGAAGACATCAATCTTTTGGTCGTGTCAAGTTTTTTGCGCCGTTGCCAGGGAGGTATATTCTTGTACAAATTATAGTATTTATTTTATTTTCTCTTTTCACTTTTCATTTTATCTAACTTTTGTTTCTTTTCTTTTGTATTGTTTCTTTTTCTTTTCTTCTTCCTTTTATTCTCTTCCTACAAGTGCATGAGAGTGGTCACGTACATTAAGTGGTAGACTTTGTAGGGTATCCTCATCATTTGCCAAAAATATGGCTGAAGAAGATAACCAGTCGCTTTATAATGAGAATATTCGGGTTAGAACACTTAGAGACCACATGAATCCCACAAGAACAAGTGCACCCTCATGCATAGTTTTTCCACCTGATGCATCTCATTTTAATTTTAAGCCAGACATTATTCAACTTTTACCATCTTTTCATGGCTTAGATTTAGAAAATCCATACTTGCATTTAAGGGAATTTGAGGAGGTCTGCAACACCTATAATGACTCAAATTGTAGCATGAACACCATTAGGTTAAAGCTTTTTCCTTTTTCACTAAAAGATAAAGCTAAAACATGGCTACAAAATTTAAGACCTGGATCCATTCGTGTAACAACCCGGCTTTCTAAGCCCAAAACCATAGTAATTTTTTTTTTTATATATATATATTTAATACACATGGTGACGGTAATCAAAGAACTTGAATCCTTACATCATCAAAATACAATCCATACAATCAACAGTTCATTCAAAAGCGAATCTTACACAAACACATAATATTAAGGTTGCATGATTTGAAGTTCATATAGTTCATAAGTTCACATTCAAGTGTTCCCTATTTTACACAATCATATCATGAAATTGTTATTAGCATTTACGTCATTCCTGCCTAGGAGGCTTATTGTAGGAAGCGGCGGCGAACTGTTCCTCGGCCCAATCGGCGGCCAATGCTCGCACCGTTATTGGCACCAGTTTGTTTCAACGCACAACTTCGGCGGCCGAATATCACTTCACTCTGAGGAGGTTCAGCCCGCGCAGCAAATGAACAGAATTTCACCCCGCCACCACACAAATCGGCAAAATATCAAATCGTTGCGGGAGGTTCGATTCGTCGGTAAATGTCCATTGCCGCCAACACCAAATCGGCGGCCAAATATCAAATCGCCGGGGAGGTCCGGTTCGCGTCGGCCAAATGAATTTCATTGCGCAACACACAAATCGGCGCGAATTAATTATCATTCGGCCAGATTCAGATTCCTTGGCGGCCGAAAAATAAACAGATTTCCGCCAACGCAACACACAAATCGGCGGCCAATATCAAATCGCCGGGGGATTCGATTGCGTCGGCCAAAGCAATTTACTTGCGCCAACACACAAATCGGCGGCCGAATTAATATTCGGCGAAGAGTTCGATTCGCGGCGGCAAATGCAGGCATTTCCCGCGCCAACACACAACACAAATCGGCGGCCGAATATCAAATCGCTGCGGGAGGTTCGGTTCGCGTCGGTAAACAAATTCATTTGCGCAACAACACACGGCAAATCGGCGGAATTAATATTCACGATTGAGGCGGTTCGATTCGGCGGTAAGCAAATTTATTTTGCCGCGAACACACCCAAATCGGCCGAATATCAAATCGGCTGCGGAGGTTCAGTTCGTCGTCGGTAAGCGAATTTCACGCGCAACACACAAATCGGCGGCAATATTATTAATTGCGGCCAGTTCGGTTCGCTCCCGGCAAAAACAATGAATTTCGCCAAGCAACACACAAATCGGCGGCAATATCAAATCGCTGCGGGGTGGTTTAGTTGCGTCGGTAACAAATGTAATTTCTCGCGCCAACACACAAATCGGCGGCAATATCAATTGCGGGAGGTTCGATTCGCGGCGTAAAGCAAATGTAATTTCACAGCAACACACAATCGGGAGCATCAATTTCAGCACAATCATCACGATGAGAACACATTAATTCCAAAGAACAAACATCACAAGAGAACACATTAATTCCAAGCAACAATCATCACGAAGTAACACATTAATTCCAGCAACAATATCACATTAATTCCGGCAACAATCATCACGGTAGAACACATTAAGTCCAAAGAACAACATCACAAGGAGAACACATTAATTCCAAAGAACAACATCATATTAATTCCAAAGAACAATCATCACAAAGAGAACACATTAAGTCCAAAGCAACAACATCACAGGAGAACACATTAATTACCCCCCTAGTTAAAGCCAACCCTCTACCATGATTTGTTAGATGTTACGAAATTGACTTTATTTCACTTTTGTTTGCTTGTTCTCTTGGTTAATTTCAGCTTCCTTCACACCGGGCTTAGGTCTTCGATCAATTCTTTTCTTAGGGTTTTTCTTCTTCATTTTTGTTTTTGATCTTACGGGGAGAGGAAGAGAGTTTCATGACCCATACCTTCCGAATTTAACTAAGTTTGAGGAAGGTTTGACACTATTCACCGCCTGGTTCTCCTCCTTCTTCTTCCTCTCACGTTTTCCAGCTCTCTTTTTCCTCTCCTCTATGCAATGCCCACTCCTCTCTCAAGGTCTCATCTCTCCCTCACAAGTTCACAAAGTAATCTCTACTGGTCCGATTCACGTTTCGTTGTGAAAGGGGAAGGGAAGAACGGCATGCACTCTTTGGATTTGGAAGAAGATAGGTCATTCTCTCTCCCCTCTTTGTATTTATACTACCCATCCAATGAAATGGGTTGTTTGGGGGTTGGTTTAGGTGTGTCCTTATCCTAGTTTGGTTTATCTAAAATCAGTTTTTACCCCTCCCTCCCAGCTCTGCGTCATCGTTCATTGAGAAATCGGCAATAAAATCGCGCATTGCCGATTCTGCTTTACCGACGGCAATCGCGAAATCGCCGGTTCCGCCGATCGGACGGCAATAAAATCGTTTGCCGGTCAAAAAAATGGGCAGCGAAAACGTGTCGCTGCCGATTTCGTATTAGTAGTGAAGGCCGTGGCCATTGCCCAAGTCCGGATCGGTAACGAAATCGCATCGCCGCTTGCCCGAATCGGCAATAAAATCGTCGTTGCCGATTTGCATCGGATCGAAGAAAAAACTGCATTCATCATCATTTCTCTCTCTCAAAATATATATATATATATTCCTTTGGGCGTGCTTGGGATGAAATGCAACAACAATTTTTAAAGAAGTTTTTTCCATCTCATAGAACAAACTCTTTCAAAAGACAAATCATTACTTTCTCTCAAAAACCAGGAGAAACATTTTATCAATATTGGGATAGGTATGGAGACTTGCTTAATACCTGCCCCCATCATGGTTTTGAAACATGGAGATTAGTTTCACATTTTTATGAAGGGTTAACTCCTAGAGATAGGCAAATGGTTGAATTAATGTGCAATGGAACTTTCGAGCATAAAGACCCTAATGAAGCAATGGAGTACCTAGACTTGCTAGCTGAAAATACGCAAAATTGGGACACTACAGGAACTTATGAGGCACCAAGTAAAACCCAACCTCATACATCTAGTGAAGGTATGCACAACCTTAGGGAAGATCATGACCTCCAAGCCAAGTTTGCATCTTTAGCTAGAAAAGTCGAGGCACTAGATTAAAAAAGAGTGGTCAACTAAAATCAGTTCAAGACATTGTGTGTCAAATTTGTGAAACTAATGAACATTCAACCAATGACGGTCCAACTTTGCCTTCTTTTAAGGAATGTCTCCATGAACAAGCCCATGTTATAAACAGTTTTTAAAAGCCCAATCATAACCCATACTCGCAAACATACAACCCTGGTTGGAGAAATCACCCAAATTTCAATTGGAAGAGTGATAACAATAATGCACAAACTTCACAGCCACCGTTTCAAGCACACCATAATTTCCAAAATTCTCATGGATATGCACCTCCTTATGCTCCACCTCCTAGAAGAAATCTTGAGGAAACATTGCATGCATTTATGGAAAAGCAAGAGGCAATTAACACTCAACTTGCTCAAAGCATGACAGATTTTAAAGATACTCTTGCAAAGTTCACATCTGCTCTCAGTTTCCAAGAGAAAGGTAAGTTTCCATCTCAACCACAACAAAATCCCACGGGGCAATACAATGCGAATGTAAATAGTTCGGGAAGCCAACACATGGATCACGTAAAATCAGTCATCACTCTTCGTAGTGGTAAGGTTATTGAAAAACCCATTCTTGAACCTTGTGAGAATGATGATGAGTCAATCTCTGAGGGTAAGGAAGGGGTTGAATCTGATCATTGCAAAGAAAAGACTAATTCTCTGCCAGCACTTCCATTTCCTAATGCCATGACCAAACAAAGGAAAGTCAATCACAACTCTGAAATCTTTGAAACCTTCAAACATGTAAGGATCAATATACCTTTCTTTGGATGCTATTAAACATGTTCCTTCTTATGCTAAATTTTTAAAAGATCTGTGCACTGTGAAGAGAAAACTGAATATGAAAAAGAAAGCCTTTTTAGCCAAACAAGTAAGTGCCATTCTTCAGAACAATAATGCTTTGAAATATAAAGACCCTGGTTGTCCTACAATTTCATGCTTTATTGGAGAACATAAAATTGAAAGAGCTTTACTTGATCTTGGAGCTAGTGTGAATTTACTTCCATATTCGGCTTTTTCAAAGTCTCAATCTAGGTGAGTTAAAACCAACTTCTGTAACTCTTTTACTTGCCAATAGATCTGTAAAAGTGCCTAGAGGAATAGTTGAAGATGTGTTAGTACAAGTCGATAAATTCATTTACCTTATGGATTTTATTATCTTGGATACACAACTTGTTGAAGCATGTAATTCATTTCCTGTTATTTTAGGACGCTTCGTTTCTTGCAACTTCTAATGCATTGATTAATTATAGGAATGGACTGATGAAGCTATCTTTTGAAAACATGACATTGGAGATGAATATTTTCAACATTTACAAGCAATCGGGAGATGATAATGATTTACAAGAAGTAGATTCTATTGAAGAATTAGTTTATGATCAACTAGAATCTACTTTGAGTAAAATTGAGTTGGATGAATTTGAAGATTTGCAAATGATTTATTCCCAGGAAGATATCACAAATGAAAAAGGCACTAAAAATGTCATCATACCAATCGATGATTACTTTCCTGATGAATCCTTACTTTCTCTTAGTTCAATGCCTTGGTTTGCTAAAAATATCAATTTTCTTGCAAAAGGAGATTTGCCAGCTCACTGGAGTACCGAAGACAAAGGAAATTTTTTGAACGAAATGAAGAACTTTTATTGGGATGACCCTAACTTATTCAAATATTGTCCTAATCAAATATTTCAAAGATGCATTCCTGACAATGAGGTAAGCAGTGTCATTAAACTTTGTCATTCCAAGCATGTGGGAATCATTTCTCATCACAAAAGACAGTTGCGAAAATCTTTCAAAATGGATTTTATTGGCCTACCATGTTTAAGGACACGCATGCATTCTGCAAAACTTGTGGAAATTGTCAAAAAGTTGATACTGGTCAAAAAGTTTTGCTTTATAATTCTCGACTCCATTTATGTCCTGGAAAGCTAAGATCAAGATGGAGCGGTGCATTTATTGAGAAATATGTGTATCCTTATGGGGCCTTTGATATTGAGAATCCAAATAATGACAATGTTTCTAAGGTAAATGGACATTGTTTGAAAGCTTACTTTGATAATTTTCCTAGTGAAAATGAATCCATTAGTTTGAATGATCCTATAGATAAAGGTTGATTATTTTGTTTTTCTCACATTGTTTTTGTGTTTCTTTTTGGTGTGACTCTTGTTTTGCTAGTCTCTCTCACCCCGGTTAAATGGCGGATAACGGTACTCCGTGATTTCAGTCGGTTCTTTCAGTTTCCCATAATAACTGATATTTGTATATATTTGTGCAATTCTTTGCTCTTTCTCCCTTCTTTGAATCTCTTCTCCATTTATCATTTGAAAATGGACACCACTCTTGAGAAATTGAAAAAGTACTTTCCCGCTCTGCCTCAGAATGCGATTACAAAAATTTATCGTGCTAGGTGTGCAAGATTGAGGTTGTTAATGAATCATGGAATTCCTGAAGATATTCGTTGGCTGATTGAAGCAAAGGTCCGATTATCAGGTGAGTCCTCCAATTCTTTCATCTCATACATGCCTGGAATAAGTAAAAACACTTTTGTAAAGAAACGTCGTGCAAAATGACTGAAAGTCTGTCATAGATGTGCCAGATGGACTTGTAATACAACATGTCGTTCTTTAGGAATGGTATCTATCAATCGTGAAGATAAAATACAATTCATTAAGGATGACCTGAGTAAGGGGTCTTTAGATAATCTTCTATGGACCCTTGAGACGCATCCTAGTGGAGATGTGCATTGTGCAATTCATGATTTATGGCCACAATTCCATAAAGAACATGATCGGCTTAGTCTTGGGAATCTGACTATAAAAGACCCTGTTTGCTAGTTTTTAAGAAAACTGTATGGGAAGCCTATCCCCGACCCATAGAGGGCGTTTAAGTCGTTCTTGGACGTAAAACCAAGGGAAGATGTGAGCCACAATCACAACTACCTGTACATACACATGCTTTTTCAAAATAAATAAATAAATAAAGAGAGAGAAAGTGTGTGAGACTCCAGCTGACCTACATATAGGTGGTATAATTGCATCAGCAAATCATCACATCAGAAATATTTGTGTTTTCGGTGGATCCAGTCCTGGAAAAGAAAAAGAGTTTTTAGAATCAGCAAATCATCTTGGTCAGATATTAGCTGAGAGAAAGATTCATTTAGTGTATAGAGGAGGTAGCCTTGGGTTAATGGGTGGTATGGCAATAGCTGCATTTTTAGGAGGTAGTTAAGTTTTGGGGGTCGTCCCCGAAGCTTTAACAAAAGGGGACATCATTGGAAAAATAATTGGAGAGGAACTATAGGTCTCCACAATGTATGATCGATTGAATGCAATGTTTAACCATGCTGACGCCTTCATTGCCTTACCAGGTGGTCTAGGCACATTGGAAGAGATCTTTCATATTTCCTCTTGGGCCCAACTGCACATTCACCATAAACCTATAGGTTTGTTAAATGTTAATGGTTTTTATGATAATTTGTTGTCTTTTCTTGATCAAGCTGTGGAACAGGAATTTCTAACATCTTCGGCACGACAAATCATAATCTCTGCCATCTTCTTGAACAATTGATTGACCAACTAAAATCTTTCATCCCTGTAATTGATCCTTCCATAAGTCACATAAATTGGTCAACTAAGGAAAGCCGTAAAAAGCTTAGATTGGATTTGAGCCTTCGTTTGTGAAACCTTATGTCTTTTGGTTTTATTAATAGCATAATATTTTGTTTTGTTATTTCTTACATTTGTTTAAGTGTGTTTCAGGTTTGTCAGTGTTCGTTGTTTCAGGTGATGTTTTCTATACTCTATCTTTCTACCTTATAACATTGAGGACAATGTCTCGTTTTGGTTGGGGGGAGAGGGTAGTGGTAGTTGAAAAAAAAAACAACTAACTACTTTTGTTTTTAAAGCCATTTGACAAAACTGTTATTACTAGGATGGCAGAGTAAGGAGGAATTTTAGTGACTCTTAAGACGCATCTTAGTAAACATTTTCCAATGGTTATTTGCAATATTCATAACAAGGCCTATTAGAATACTTCTTGAAATATTCAGGTTTACAAACTCTCGCATTGTTTTCACTTGATTCGCTTTCATGTACTCATTTAACAAGTATTCTTAAACCTTCATTTTCACACACACACTTTAACATATGATTGTGGGTTGCACATTGGATTATTACATTACTTATGTTCTTTTGTTAAAGGTAACAACTAAGGGATAGGGATAGTCTATATTTTACACAAAAAAAAGAAAATGATGATAATAAAAACGTAGATAAGTTTGGTTTCGAAGCCTCCCTAACCTAAGCAATTAAGCCCGAAGGGGTGTTTTAACACCTAATACCCTAAAGTCAACTGACTTGGGAGCTATTGGCCCAAAGCTTGTTACATGGGTTAAGGAGAAAAGTTTAAGGGAATCAAACATTGCACTATCTACGTATCAGTATCTGCAACCCGAGTTACTAAGCTCGTAGGGGTGTCTCAACACCCAATGCCCTAAGACCAACTGGTCTGGGATTCATTAGCCGAAAGCTCGTTACATGGGTTAAAGATGCATTGTGTTTTAAGTTATATGGAAAAAAAAGAAGAAAAAAAGAAAAAAAAAAGAAAAAAAAGAAAAGATTATAATCCCAACCCAAGGAAGTTAACCTTAAACATTAGAACAGAATATTGTTTTCCTCCAATAAAAGCCTCATCATCTATGTTTTCATACATTGAGCACATAAAAAGGAAGGTTTATTAATATTTTGTTTACGAGATATTGAGCAGATATATAAACTTAATGAGAGTTTGTTTATCTGGATAGATTAATGGAAGTTGAATGATGAATGTCTTGCTTTGTGGAATTTACAAATAGTTTTTCTATTTTAACGCTCCCTTTTAGTTTCCTTTTTTTCCTTTTCCTTCCTCCCTTATAGTGTCGCTCGTTCCCCTGTATTTATAGGTAGTCAGGGAGAGGTTCACCATACCCTGTCCAAGCACAGGGCATGGTGGCGAGGCATGGGTGTTCTGCTTTTTATCATGGTGGGGGGCATGGGTCTCCTGTTTCTCCATTAATAAGGGTATGGGTTGTGTAAGTAGTTAGGCATGTAGGGAGGTAGAGAAGGAGAAGTTGAGTGGGAAAAGGAGATTTAAAATCTTCTTCTTCCCCCCTTTCTTTGCATGAGGAAGAAGAACATGCACAGGGTCGTTTAAAATGGCACCGTGTCCTGCTTTTTTTTTGGAAGAAAATGAAATAAATTTGGGAATAACCAAAAAATAGGTTATGATATAATTAATGGATTTAAGAGGAATTAGGTTTATGGGAATGCCTACGCATTCAACCAAAGCAATAAGGTTGTGCCGATCGCTTCTACTCCGACACAAAAGCGATCGGCCTAAGCCAGTTGACTCTGAAATCTAAATTCAGGGTCCTATAGAGGAGTGAGTAGCAAATTTAGATGAAGAAATAAAAGCCAGAATAGAAGAAAGGAATATGAAGAATTGGGAGAAAATGGAGAAATATATGGCTTTATATTATCCTACTCCTTGTTCTAATCCTTTTGGCTCAGAATTTCCTCACCTCCACCTCCTTTATTTGTATAGCAATGTATTTATTGTTGTAAAAAATTTTCACTGGCAATATAGATGTTATTTTAACGAAAAGTCACAGAATGGTTTGGAAGTTTTAGAAGTTTTTGATGGAATTAGCAATAAAAATTTTGTTGCCAATTGCATCAGCTATTTTGTTGGCTATATTTAGTTTTTACTGATGGAATCAACGATAAAATCTTTTATCAATAATTTAATTACTAATAGAAACTAGTCTATGTATTTTTTTTGTGCTAATATTTTATCATTATTTCTAAACCCCGACAAAACTTTTTCGACATCTTTTTGTTGGTAAATTTGTTAGCAATATAAATTTTTAATAGAATTGTGGTTACATGCCGACAAATATTCCTTCTGCGTTTTCTAATTTTCTTGTAGTGTATGTTTTAAAAAATCCTAACAAAGTGTATTAAAACCCCTAACCAAATGGGCCAAAACAAACATAAAAGGCCATCTTTTAAAAATCTGATGAGTGTTCAGACAGTAACAGTTGGACAACAACAATTCAATGTCTAGATAGCAATGGTTGGACAGTAACAATTGTACGAAGAATAGTCAATGTCTAGACAATACTTAGACAACGATATGCTTGGACATCAATGATTGGGCAAGAATTGGTTAGACAACAATGATTGGACAGTGATAGTTCAATGTCTAAACAGCAACGGTTGGACATTAACAGTTAGACAACAATAGTTGAATAGTAACAGTTCAATGTCTAGACAGTAAGAGTTGGACAGTAACAGTTCAAAGTTAGATAGTAACAGTAGACTTTCACGTGAATATTATATGTAAGAATATAAAAGAATTGAGTCATACGAACACTTGCACAGTGAGATACTAACTTTGAAAATATGCATGATATATGTATGTTTGTTATTATAAGGAAATGAACATGCACAGAAAGTAACATATGAGTAATGAATGAATATGGATTCTCTATAATATCGGCTTGAAGGAATCATAACCAAAAACTTCCTTGTGATTCAGGAGGAGCAACCAGGATTGGATCTTCTGTTAGAGGAGGTCACGAGACAGCGGAGCAGGTGCGTGATTTTCCCTCCTTTTTGCACTTATACAATTTAAAATTCTTCTGGTGAATGCAATTACAATAAATATCGTGTTCAATGTAAATAAAGAATAGCTTCGGCAAATGGCATCACAAGATTAGACTTTGCAAGGTCACCCGGTTCATACAAGTAAATAAGAGTATTCAAATTAAGAATATACAAATGAGTGTTAATTGGGTTTAAAAGATTTACAAGAAAAATATAAGTTGTCTGTTAGAATTCTTATGGATCCGATAGAGAATTAATACTTCTTTCATATACATTACATGAGCATATGTATATTTTTTTTATCAATATATTGGTATGTTTATTTATGTAACAGGTCTATCAAATATCCAGGGAGATCATTAGTTTAGGACTCTACTTTGTCAAGCTTATGTAAATATTTAACTTAAATAAAAGGGAATTAACGCATTTATGTAGTATGCTTTTGTGTAAACCTTGATGTATTTATAAAAGTTTAGCTTAGCATGTAGTACTTTAATTATCTTGTAATTAACCTTTAAGAACACTTATTATGTTGTAATGCTTTCTTTGCATGTTAGTATTCCTTTTTCTTTTAAATTTTATGATCTGATATGTAGGCTATGTTCTTATTGAACTTACTCGTAGGATATATATATATATATATATATATATATATATATATATATATATATATATTGTGTGGATTGTATGATGTGTTGAATTATGATGCTTGATATAAGGTCTGGAATTATGGGACCTTGTAATGATGGGTTGATTGAGTAAAGTGATAGGAGTTGATAACTTGGAATATCCTAAATACAAATGAAACTCAGTCAAATTTTTGGGTAGATTTAAAAAACAATTATCATCAAATTAAGAGAATATGTTGGGATCTTTTAACATTGATCAAGTCGTACAACCGGGCTGTTACATCGCTAGTTTGGCAGGTTAACTCAATTAAGTCGATTTTTTTCCTTTTTTAATTAACTTTCCCCCTAATTTCATCAATTAATATTGTGCTTGATTAAGAATTAAGCATTATGATTTTTATTAGGTTATCCGCGACCTCATGACCTAAGAATAGTGTTTAATATATTAACCCAGGTTGACTTGACTTATTTTTTATGTTATTTCTTTAATTAAATTTTTTACTAATTTTATCGTTCAATATTGTGTCAATATGGTTGATTGGGAATTGAGCTTCAAAATTTATTTTGATTTGCTCTCCATTAGATTATATGAGTCTCATGATCAAAGTTACAGATTTGAAAAAAATTTAAATTTTTTTTTTCTTTGCTTCAAATTAATTTTTTGGTTTTTTCAGATCATTTTAAAAAATAAAATTTAAAAAATAAAAATATATATATTATTTCAATGCATTTCCAAATAAAAAATACTTTGAAAAGCTATCACAATACCAAACGGACTCTTAATATGTGACTGTCGTTGTAAATGAGCCAAGGACAAAACTAACTAGAGTTTATTTTTTAAAAGGTTGTAGCCAATGAAGGCATTGATTGAGTTGCATGTCGCTTTATAATTCGAAAGGGATGTTTTCGTGTAATTCCAAAAATAAATGGAAATGAGGATTAGACCATTCAATCAATCAATGAATGTCATTAGACAAAATAAAAAATAAAAAGGAAAATGCAATTTAGAAAGGCTCTTTGCTTGACTTGACAATTATTTAGATTACGTTTGGTTAGTGTTCTGGGATAGGATGAACATATATAGAAAAGACAGAAATGTGTTGTGTAGAGGAGACAGAAAGAACTACATAAATTAAATGTGTTTGAAATATTTTTGTGAATTTCTATACTTTTAAAACAGAAAATACAAGGAGACATGTTTTCTCTACCAACACCATCTGTCTTTTCTGTCCCAAAACAATAACCAAATGTTACTTTAATGATCATGTTTAATATTCTCCCCCTACACATGTATGCTTGAACCTATACTTATTGGATTTCGCTTTGTATTGTGGCGGTTTAGAATATGATTTTTCTTAATTATGAGTTTCATGTCTCAAAATCTAAAGTCACCTTCACCTTAAACAAGCATACACCATTTTTTTTTTGTTTATGAATGACTTAAAAGTCTATGATTTTCTAATGGATATGCTTTAAACATTGCTAGATTGGTGAATTTAGGAGAATATAGATTGTATAGAATAAAGAGTCATGACTTCTATGTGTTTATGCGAATCATTCTATTTGATTATAGGGATATATTTCCAAAAGAGATACGGGATACATTGACAAAGATTAATCACTTCTTTAGGGATAAAGGATATAGATTTGAGAAATGGTGATGGAATTGCTGACATACATGCAATTTTATCAAAATAAATTAGATTTTTGACAAATGGCAATGAAATTAAAAATAATAAAATTTCCAAAGGCAATTCCATCAGCAATTGTTAACGTGTTAATAAGCTGATGAAATTACCAATGGAATTTCCATAAAAAAAATCTATGTTATAACCGGAAATGAAGGATTGTTTTTATTGGGTTTCAATAAGGGGTTTGAGTTGTAAATGGTGACAGAAAGTGGATAAAGTTTTTTTATTTGTTTCTCCAATGCGGTCATTGAGGTAGATTGTGAAGAGAAGGATGAAGGTAGGGCTTATTTTTTGGTGATACTAGATTCTGTAATGTGAATCTAGTTGGAGAAAGTTCTTATTTTGTGATGTTGTTATGAAAATTTTAATTGATGATGGAAAGGTTAATTGATGATGAAAATATTAATTGGGTTGCTGCAGCTACTATGTGTTAATTGGAAATTGATGATGGAAACGTTAATTACGACATAATTTTATATTGTTGTTGTTGTTATGGGAATGTTAATTGATGATGAGACTAGCTGCTTTTTGTTCATTCTTTATATATTGTTATTAATGAGGGTAAAAACTACATGCATTAATAGTTGCATGTTATGGGATGCCATATGAGTTTAGATTGATTTTGTTTTTTTTATTTAGGTGTCTTTTATGATGAAACATTTTTATGTTCTTAATATTGAGAAACAAACATGAAGTAGTGAAGTGTTCGTGATTAATTTTTAAAATGTAAGTTAATTTGATGAAGTTTGAAAATAGTTAGTATTGTTTAAATGTTGTTTAGTGATTTTGTTTCAATGATAATAATGAGAGGTGTGATTAAATGCTCAATGTTGTTAGTTTTGTTTGGATTATGATGATTTAATGGATTTGAAATTGGATAATTGAATTATTAAAAAAAATGTTGTGAGGCATTGTTGATTTTGATGAAAAATATTTGTATTGTTTGGATTTTGAGATTTTAAGCTAATAAATGATCTTGAATGGATTAATTCTAAGTTTGAGATTTTTATTTTATTCATTGAATATAGTTATTCATGAATATGTGAAAAATTTAGAATACGGTAATTCATGAATATGTTAGATTTTTGTTTTGTTTAGTTTGGTTAGTGATCTTGATTTTGTTTGCTTTGGTTTGTGATTCCAAGAGAGACTTTTGAATCTGTGTACATAAAGCATCTTGTTTATTTGGACCATATTGCTTTATATATTTTATCTATAATTATGAGTTTATCATATTAAAATTGAGAATTAACTTGTGTTATATTTTGTGATGCCAAGAAAAAGTCAAAAAAATGCTACTACTATTGTTGGTTCAATCGACAATAACATTGGTGATGTTGGTGACCATACTATTAATTTAGGTATCGGTCATATAGAGGCACCTAATGCACATGATACTTGATCGAGGTTCAAACACTTTGGGCAACAAAAATGGAATCCCTTGTTCAAAAGAGCAATTTTTTGGTAAAATTATTTTATAATAGAAGGCTGACCACTCTATGTAAGTTATGTATTTAAATTATTTAATTTGATTATGTTATTTTAAGATTTACATTAAATAAAAATGAATGACTTTGTGTGACTTTGTTTTTAGATTTACAAATATTGAAGCTAACTGTTGTATCACAAGTGTGATGAAATCATCGTTCAAGGAACAATCGTTAGTATATAGTTTTTTCAAAAAAAAATAAAAAATCCAATTAATGTCCAAATTGAAATTGCCGGGGAACTTTTGGTGGGAAAAGAAAAAGCGAGGGGTGGTCAAGAAAGTGTGAGAAAACCGAACGTAATTGTAAGTATCAAGCAATTAACAAATTTATATTTAATTTAACAAAACATCTTATATCAAATTGCATGATTTGTGGTATTATACCCACAATTATGCAAAAAACATAGTCAACTCTGATGACATCATGGTCAAGAAAAAGTATAGACCAAGTCACGTCAAAGATAAAAATTGGGTGAAGTTTCAAGAATTTGTGGTATCAAAAGACTTTAAAAGGCACTTGTGATCCAGATCATAATATTTAAACAAAGAAACACATGGTTTGGTAAGCTAGCACATCAGTGGATTGCTTTTATTTGTCAAGCATGCAAAATGTCCGATAAGAGTTTTAAAATATTTTTTTATCAATTTTTAATTTATTATTTATTTGTTAGAATTTTTAACAACTTATTTATTTTGTAGGAATAGAGATTGGGTGTAAGCTTACTCTGATGGAGTTATATGAGGAAACTTATATAAGAAAGGTGGATTGGGGGGAAGTGGTGAAGAATTTCTTTTTAATTCTTCTAATTTTTGTAATTCTTTAATTATAATTAACTTGTTTTCCTTTTCTTTTTGTTTCATATAATAACATAATTAATGGACCTAAGAGGAATTAGGTTTATGAAATGCTTACACAATTATCCAGATAAATGAGGTTGGGTCGTACTACTTCAACTCCAAGCGCAAAATAGCCTGGCCTAAGCCAGTTGACGCTGAAATCTTAAGTTAGTGTCCCCTGGAAGAGTGAGAAGCCAAATTAGATGAAGAAATGAAAGCCAAGAAGGAAATATGAAGAATTGGGATGAAATATAAGGCTTTACGTTATCTTACTCGTTCTGATCCTTTTGGCTCAGGATTTTCTCACCTCTTTTATTTGTGTAGCAATGTATTTATTGTTGAAAATTTTTTTTATTAACAATATAGACGCTATTTTGTTGAAAAGTCACAAAATGGTTCAAAAGTTTTCGATGGAATTAGCGACGAAAATTTTGTTGCCAACTGCATCAGCTATTTTGTTGGCTATACTTAGTTTTACGGATGAAATTAACAATGAAATCTTTTATCAATAATTTCATTACTAATAGAAACTGGTCGGTACATTTTATTTTTTTAGAACCAATAATTTATCATTATTTCCGTCGGCATTATCAATTATTGATGTAAAAGCTATCGGATGGTAAAGCCCGGACAAATCTTTTTGACAACATCTTTTCGTTGGTAAATTTGTTAGCAATATAAATTATTGATAGAAGAGTGTTTACTGCGTTTTCTAATTTTCTTGTACTAAAACCCCTAACCACATGGGCCAAAACAAACATAAAAAGGCCCTCTTTCAAATAGGAGAGGAACCCAACACAAAATATGTGATAAACATTCTTAAGATTTCCCTGTTTTTTCCCATAAAATTCCTGTTAGTATTAAATCGATCTTGTCCGAAAAGATAATGAATTCAATTAATCGACAACATTCACATTTTCACGAGATATAAGCTAAGTTTCTTTTGAGGAGAGAAACAGTTCCTAGTTTATTTTAAAATGATCATACTGTTGCGTAAACCTTTTCTATTATTTTGCCCAGGTCAATACTGTTGCGTAAATCACATAAAACAATAAGCTTTGACTAAGAACAAGAAGACTGAAACGACCTTCTTTCAGACTTCAGCAGTTTTTGGACGCAGCTTGCATCAGGCTGGTGCTCCTAAAATCTCATGGTCACAGAAGCCAGCGCTGGTTTAGACGCCTGGTTCATAGATAATGATGCAAGGTTGCACAACATGCATCAAGAAATCTACAATTTAACTGCCATCAGGTTATGATATTTTGATTATGGCCTTGCTGTATTTTTTTGTGATAACAAATGCAATTTTCATTCAATTTATTTCCTAAAACTATGGTTTTAATTTATTTTCCTTATACTTTTATGAATTGAGCCTGTTGTTATAGGTAATTCATTAACAATTAATTGTTTTAAAAACTACTAATCTCATTATAGTCTCTGTTTCTTTGCTTTCAGCATTGCTTCATACCATGTTATGGCCTCACAGATATTTATGTGCTTAGACCCTGACTGGCATTCCTTCAAATGCTATTCCTAGTGAATAACCTTAAATTCAATGACAGAAATGTGAACACCAAATTAGCTTTGAAAATCAATATTCTGATTCTGACCTCTATTAATTTTCCATTTCCTAACATCAGAATTCAGAGCAAATCCAAGACAATTATATCTGAGCCTATAGTCTTCTGTAATCCTTTTACATATGAACTTCGCAGGGTAGACCTTCTAAAGGGAAACATAAAAACAGAACAGAAATTTATTGGAAAATAACAATCCCTTTAGAAAGATTACAAATTATTCTGATCAGAGAACTTAAAAAAATCCAGAAAAATCAAGAAAAAATTTAAAAACTGGCTAGTACAATAATGTTGATACCACTGCAGAACTAGGTCTTTAAAATCACTTGAAAAATTTGAATTTGATCCAATGACCGGATCAAAAGTTATGGTCATTGGTCTAGCATCACTTGATTTTTTATTGAGCTTAACTTCGTCCAACTGGTCCATAAATATATCCATTATACTATCTGCATGATTTGTTAGTGTAGATCCCATCAAACAGTGGCGGATCTACTGACGTAGCAGAAGTCTATTAATAAAAGGATCACTGTCCCTTTGTAGATAATTGCTCAAGTCCACGAGCAGGAAGTAGATTACTCGAATCCACGAGTAAGAGATTGAGGTTCTGAATGAAATTCTTATTTCAATGAAAATTCAAGTGTCTGTAACGAGGATTGGTTGCTTGTATTTATAGCTGCCAATCCTAATTCCAATCGAAACGTGCTTGCGGAGATAATTAATAAAAACATACAATATTCCTATGTAGAAACGTAAACTAAAGTTCTAACTTTTAAACAATAACATCGATGCAGAGGGGCACTTAAATAATGGAATCCGTGTGCAATAAGGAACAGAGCGAGTAGTGGCGAGTATGCTTCTAACTTAGAAGCTTGAATCCCGACGTGTTTATCCTTGCTGCACTAGGATTCCATTTGGTCTAGAATTCCTTCCTTACGCTGTCCTACATCAGTCTCCCTTTCTTGAGCGGAGCAGCGTCCTGGCGTTGATTAGGTGAGAAGGACATTCATCGGGGGATGATATTCAAACAGTCGGCAACATTGAAGGTGGGAGAAATGGTCATTTCTCGCGGGGAGGTCCACAACATATGCATTGTCATTAATCTTCTATAGGATTTGGAAAGGGCCATGCTTTTTATTGTTCGGTTGCTATACGTTCCTGGTAGTAAGCCCCTTCGTAGATACACCATCACAAGATCTCCTACCGATAGACTTTTTGCTCGTCGTTTTGCGGTCTGCGGCTGTTTTGATCTTGGACATTAGCTTCCTCTAGATTCGCCTTGCACTTCTTCCTCAATTGTTTTAATCCGGCTGACCATATGCTCTCTTTGCGATGCTCATTCCTTGAATTTTAGGTAGCAGTGCTGGGTCCAATGCATGATGTGGTGGCTGGCAGTAGACAATTTGGAATGGAGTTTTTCCCGTGGACCTGTTTAGCATGCTGTTATAGGCAAATTCAGCCTGTGCCAGTGTAAGATCCCATTGTTTCGGTCTCTCCCCTGAGAGGCAACGGATTAAGTTTCCAAGAGTGCGGTTTACAACTTCCGTCTGTCCATCGGTTTGAGGGTGGCTAGTGCTATTGAATTTCAATGATGTATCAAATCGTCTCCATAATGTCCGCCAAAAGTGGCTTAAAAATTTTGTGTCTCGATCCGAAGTGATAGATTTAGGAACCCCATGTAGACGAACAACTTCTTTAAAGAACAAATTTGTGATGTGCACGGCATCTGATGTTTTTGTGCATGCGATGAAGTGAGCCATTTTAGAGTACCTGTCCACTACTACAAAGACGGAGTCAAATCCACGCTGAGTTTGTGGAAGTCCCAGAATGAAATCCATAGATAAGTCTTCCCAAGGTGCTGCTGGGATGGGTAACGGCATGTAGAGACTTGTGTTCTGCGTGTGTCCTTTGGCTGCTTGGCACGTGGGACAGCGTTTGACATGGTTACCAATATCCCGTTTCAGCTGGGGCCAATAATACCTCTCTTCTGCCATGGCCACTGTTTTATCTCATCCTAGATGGCCCCCCAAACCGCCACCATGTAGCTCGCAGGTTATCTGTTCTCGTAAGGAGCTCCTGGGGATACATAACTGATTGCCCCGGAATAAATATCCCTCTTGAATATGCATGCCTTCCTGTGAGAGTCCCTATAGACATTTGGTCCAGGATAGGGCCAAAATCTTCATCATCCGCATACAAATCCTTAAAGGCAGTCGAAACCTATAACTTCAGTCCGTATGGTGACAAGTAATAGCGCCCTTCGACTTAGAGCATCCTTTACTTTATTTAACTGCCCAGCCTTATGTTTTAGGGAGAAGGTGAACCTTTGGATGAAGGATACCCAACGTGCATGCATTCGGTTCACACTGTTCTGGTTATTAATGAATTGTAAGGCGTGGTGATCACTGAAGAGGATAAACTCCCTTTGCACTAAGTAGTGCTCCCAAACCTTTAAAGCACGAAACACAACATAAAGTTCAAGTTCATAGGTGGACCACTTCTTGCGAGATTCACTTAGTTTCTCGCTGTAGAAAGCAACAGGCCTACCTTCCTAAGACAATACAGCATTAACGCCAACAATAGACGCATCACACTCCACTTCAAATTATTTATCGAAATCTAGCAGTGTGAGAACTGGAGTAGAAGACAATTTTTCTTTAATGAGTATGAAGCTTTGTTCTGCTTCAGGTCCCCAATGGAATTTCCCTTTTTTCATGCAGTCAGTGATCGGTGCGACGATTCAACTAAAATTTCTGACAAACCGTCGATAGAATGTTGCTAGGCCATGGAAGCTACGCACCTCGCTGACATTCTGTGGAGTAGGCCATTCCCGGATGGCTCTTATTTTGCCTTCGTCGACTTTAATCCCCTCAGCACTCACAACAAATCCCAGAAATAGCAAACTACTGGTCATGAATTCGCACTTTGTCAAATTAACATACAACTTGTTCTGTTGTAATACTGTTAGCACTTCTCTCAAGTGCTCAAAGTGGCCAGACTTGTTTTGGCTATAGATTAATATATCGTCGAAGTACACTACAACAAAACGACCAGTGAAGGGTTTAAGTACCTAATTCATTAGGCGCATGAAGGTACTTGGGGCATTGGACAGTCCAAAGGGCATTACTAGCCATTCATATAAGCCCTCTCTCGTCTTGAAAGTAGTTTTCCATTCATCCCCGGGTCTAATTCGAATCTGATGATACCCACTCTGTAAATCAATTTTTGAAAAAATTTTCAACCCTGACAGCATGTCTAGCATATCCTCCAGGCGAGGAATTGAAAACCGGTACTTAATTGTGATTTTGTTAATGGCTCGGCTGTCTATGCACATGCGGCAACTGCCATCTTTCTTTGGTACTAGCAAGGCTGGCACCGCGCAAGGACTCATACTCTCCTGAACCAATCCCTTTCTAATCAGCTCTTCTACCTGCTCTTGTAGGATCTGACTCTCTTTCGAACTCATTCGATAATGGGGTCGATTTGGCAGACTAGCCCCTGGAGTTAAATCAATCTAGTGCTGAATATCGCGCATGGGGGGTATCCCATCTGGTAGCTCTGATGGTATGATTTCCTGAAACTCTACTAGTAAGGGTTTTAGCTCCTGAGGAATGTTGTGAAGTTCTGATGCGATTCCTCCCCAATTACTCTTGCAAAAAGCTCTCCTGTCTTCTTGGCTTCGTCCATAAATTTTTCCCCATCGACCAAAAGCACTGACTTCCCTTTAGTTTTCGGTTCGACTACAGAAAATTCTTCCTTTATTAGACCCAACACGACTTTCTGCCCTTTACTCATGAAGATATACACATTATCACGCTCCTTGTATATAGCATCCACATCAAACTGCCATGGTCTGCCTAGAATTATATGACAGGCGTCCATTTCAACCACGTCACAAGTAATGTTGTCTAGGTAATTTTTCCCAATGGAGAATTGAATGCGGCAAATTTCTATAACCCTTGCTTCTGCACCCTGTCTGATCCAGCCGATCTTATATGGTGATGGATGTCTTTCAGTTTTTAACCCCAGCTTTGCTACCATGTTTTTTGAAATTATATTCTCACTGCTGCCGCTATCTATAATGACATCACATATCTTTTTATTCACAGTGCATCTGGTTCGAAATATGTTGTGTCGCTATGATTGCTCTATTTGTTTTGGCGTAAGTAGTAGTTTTTGAACTACTACGGAACGTGACAATAATTCTCCCTCATCTCCCCCTATGACTTCGTCCTCTTCATAGGTGTATGCTAATTCATCTTCTACTCCTTCTGCTGTTAAATCTGGTTCTATTAAGTTCACTGTGCTCCGCCTGGGACATTGATTAGAGCGATGTCACCGTTGCCCACATTGATAGCATTTATCCTGTTGATGGACCGAGCATAAGGATTTCTAGGTGCTTCTATCGCTCCTCTAGTCTTTGAGGGTGCCTCGTTATTGTTCGGTCCTTTGGAAGTATTGATGGGCGGTGGTTGAAAGGTCGAAACTTTCCTTTGTCTATTGCGGCCCGATTAAGATCAAAAAGAGCTTCTCGTTCCAGCTATTGACTTTGCTCTTTCCAGTTGTGTTTCTGCTTTTGTAGCCAGATTGATGGCTTCAGTTAACGAATATATGGTTTGCATGGAGACCCGATCCTGTATAGCCAAACATAGACCACCAACAAACTTGTTGACTTGTTGCGCGTTAGTTTCCGGCATTATTACGTGAGGATAATCGCTGGAATTCTTCAACATATGTTTGCATTGTTCTGTTTCCTTATGCCGCAATCCTGATATTGTTGAAACAGGATCTGTTCATAATCTGGTGGTAAATATTTGGCTTGTAGAAGTCATCTCATCTTTGCCCATGTTTGTACCATCCCTTTTCTCTGTCGCATTCGCGTGAGTTGCAGTTGCTCCCACCATGCAGAGGCTCCTCCCATTAATCTGTAAGCAACCAATTTTACCTTTTTATCTTCAGGGATCTCCATGTAGTCGAAGAACCTTTCAACTACTGCCAGCCAATCAAGAAACCCCTCTATTTGCAACTGACCATTGAAACTAGGTAAATCCATTTTCATACAGAATGTTTGTGGTTCTCGCCCTCCCACATTGCGTTGTCCCTGGTGATTGTGTTGAAACATGTGTTCGACATATTCCTCATCATCACTCAGTTCATCCTCGTAGGCTAACTGCCTACGTGGAATTGGATGGCATTCACCAGCAGGAACAATCCTTTCCCTGTAATTTTCGCCTTCATGCTGCAAGTTATTTCCTGTTGTTAGCCTAGCAAGGGTTGTTTGTATTGCTTGTAACGCTTGCTGGGTCTCACGCTGGAAGTTCCTGAACCAGCTTGTGTGATCATGCCCTCTTCATGTTTGCCGTCATCAAGAGCTTCATTTTCACCCCGTGTGTTTGCCATCTGAACAAGTTAAACTAGCTCTGATACCAACTGACATAGCGAAAGTCTATTAAATAAAAGGATTACCGTCCCTTTGTAGATAATTGCTCGAGTCCACGAGCAGGAAGTAGATTACTCGAATCCACGAGTAAGAGATTGAGGTTCTGAATGAAATTCTTATTTCAATGAAAATTCAAGTGTCTGTAACGAGGATTGGTTGCTTGTATTTATAGCTGCCAATCCTAATTCCAATCAGAAACGTGCATGCGGAGATAATTAATAAAAACATACAATATTCCTATGTAGAAACGTAAATTAAAGTTCTAACTTTTAAACAATAACATCAGTAGCAGAGGGGCACTTAAATAATGGAATCCGTGTGCAATAAGGAACAGAGCAGTAGTGGCAGAGTATGCTTCTAACTCAGAAGCTGAATCCTGACGTGTTTATCCTTGCTGCACTAGGATTCCATTTGGTCTAGAATTCCTTCCTTACGCTGTCCTACATCATCTCTATTTGACTGCTCAAAATATTCACTTTCTTCCTGCCCGGCTACATCACTTGTGGTTTAGCTAAGATTAGAGTAGTGTTATTAATTGGTTGATTAAACTTAAGTTATGGTGATTATTATCTGCAAAACTAATGGCGTTCTATTTGAGAATCATGTAACTAATGGCAATATTGTATACACATTATTACACTAATAAAATCTTATGACCATAATGCATGCATGTATATATTTGGAAAACTGAACATAATTCAGAAACACAATAAGAACAATTGATAATCCTGCTCCAATGTTTTCAACAAGACCTTAATATAATTCCAGTCTAGCTAAGCAGATAAAACCACATAAGTTTAACATTCTACACTTTATGAAATTGGTGAAAATTTGATTCGGGAAATAGCTACCGAGGCTCCAAGAGTGAGGCAGTAATCTCATTGGTTGAAGATAATCCAACCTTGCTCGAAGTGAAACTTGATTCTTGCAGACTTCTGTGATTAAGAAAACCTGGTTCTTTGGGCTTAGGCAATGCACTCTCTCCTCCCAACATCCATACTACAGAGGCCATGCATGGCCTGTCATCTGGATGCTGTTGCACGCATAGGATGCTAATGTGTATACATCTCATCACTTCTGACGGATTGTATGACTCATCTCTCAGTGAGTCAATCAACTCTAATGCTTTGCCTTCATTCCACAATCTCCATGCCTAACACATACGAAGGACTTTTTGTCATTCTTTAACTCATCACTTATAACAAACCAATTTAACCCTCAATACTTACATGTCCAATAAGGCTTTGACTATCGTCTGGATGGTAAAACCCTCTACTTTTCTTTCCACTTATTATCTCAAGCAGTAAGATACCAAAACTAAAGACATCAGATTTCACTGAGAATAGACCATCAGTAGCATATTCTGGCGCCATGTAACCACTGCAGAAAGCCATCAAAATAAGAGCACATAAATGCTAGTATATGAATGTTAAATCTAGCTCATGGATCAGATATGTCTTACTAAGTTCCGATCACTTTGCTTGTCTCGCCTTCAGTTTGGCCAGCCACAAACATTCTAGCCAAACCAAAATCAGAAATTTTTGGATTCATGTCATTATCAAGTAAGACATTACTTGCTTTCAGATCTCTATGTACGATTCTCCATCTGGAATCTTGGTGTAGATACAGAAGCCCCCTTGCAGTCCCGCAGATAATGTTGAAACGCCTGGACCAGTCTAGCAGTTTACCTTTTGCCTGATCTAACAAAGTCATGTTTTCTTATCAGGCCAAACTGCTATTTGAATACCAAAACAACAAATTCGATAGCAACAAAACCTATAACACCTCTTTTCTTTTTTTAGGCCAACTAAGTTTATTAGGTTACTAAGGGTCCTTACCGAAAATGAAGGAGTCCAGGCTTCTGTTGGGCATGTATTCATAAATCAGCATTTTCTCCTCTCTCTGAATGCAGCAACCGAGAAGCTTCACAAGATTTCTGTGCTGAAGCTTTTTAATCAGTATCACTTCATTTTTGAACTCATTTTAATCCTTGTCCAGAACTCCTTGACAGCCTCTTCACAGCAATTTCTTGTCCATCTTCTAGCATACCCTAAAAGATAAAGTTTACTAAATACTTGTGTTGTTCTGCATGAAACAAAATGCCTAGGTTCTCTTGTAGTAAGTTTGCTAAATATTTATAATGTTTACCCCGTAGACAGGTCCATATCCGCCTTCTCCCAACTTATTGTTGATTGAAAAGTTGTTGGTGGCATTAGCTACAGCTGTGAACTCAAAGTGTGGTAACTCCAAGTCTTCCTTTTGTCCATCATCGATCTCATGATCATTTTTCCTGTAGTTTTCCATTCTATCTAGAACAGGGAAATAAACTTTTAGATGAGCTGAAAATGATCAGAACATTAGATCAATCCTATTTAGCTGATGACGTCTGTGAATTGATACTAAAATGAAATGCGATGCCAAACATCAATGCTTATATATAGCTAGAAAAAGTGTTGATAGTCCAGCTGTTGTACTGATTCAGGTAAATTGGCTCCTTTCATAGCAATAAATACAGCAGCTGGCACTGCTAACATGTTATTTTCGGTGCTGAAATTCTACTGATCAGGAACATTTAACAAATTTCTTTCACAGGATACACGAAAATTTGTCCACCATGTAGAAATAAATTGTTCAAACTATTTATTGTTTCGATTCATTAAAAACCCTAATAGAAATTTAAAGCAAACCAGATGATCATTAATTTAATGAAAGTGTCTAAGCAACTAATTACCTGCACACTTTGCCTTGTTTTTCCAGAGGCAATAGCTGGCCACTAGTATCCCCAAGACCACGAAAATGGTAGCTGTAGTTATCACTGCAATCTTCATCTTAGGTTTAGCTTTAGCTTTAGCCTCTTCACGGTCAGCTTTGATAATGTTTAATGAAGAATATATAGTTAGAAATCCGCTAAAGAAGCTGTGATCAAGGAAATGATTTAACTTCAGTGGCTTATTCACATACCTATTTCTGAGGCGAGCACCCGAATATATAGTTCTTGGCCTCCAGCCAATACCTGTCTGATATCCATCAGATCATCAAACCAAATAGCACAGCCACTGCCCCCTCCTCTAATATCTAAATTTGTATACGCCGTACAAGAACAGTTTTGTAAGCATTTAGCCCTGCATTCCTTGAGATTCATAGTTTTGTTGACCCAACAATATGTAGCATCCGGCAATTTGAGCCCGTCAAATTTGATGAACCCATCACCATTATGACATTCTAATTCCTTATTTCGCTTACACCCATGAGACCAGTCCATTGTGTTCCATGCCTCTAGTGACTTCGGCTTGAATTTTTCTAAACATTGACAGACCGGCATGGCACTAGTAATGCACTTTCCATTTGCACCACAAAGACCATAATTGTCACAGTAATCTCTCGGCACGGAAACATATAGAATCCAACTTCGAGTTTCTTCACTCCATATGTATCGCTGACGATGATACGTTGTTTGGTTCAAAACTATCCTCGTGATTATAGATTTATTATTGAGGTTATATGTATAGTACAGTTCCTTGTCGTTTGAGATAAAACTGAAACTAAAAAATGGGTTAGGCCTTATCTCTGGGGCACCACTGAATCCAATTCCATTCCATGGGCCACTCCGGTAGTACTTTTTTGAGCCCTTCCAGCTTACTATCTCAGGGTTACCCTCTGGTTGCACCCCCAAGTAAAGTCTCCAGGAGATGGATCATCCAAGCTTTTCCAAGATGAAAGATACCGATCAAATCCTGTCCTTAAGTCCCACCCAAGCTTCATTCCTGGTAACATTGTATCACATGGATAGTCGAAACTCTGCCATAAGATTCCATTATTTCCATCATTTTTGTCTCGTAAGACCAGATTCCCGGAATCCAGAAGTTGTAGTATTGGACTTTGAGCTTTTATTGTTGTATTTGAAGACCAAACAACAATATCACTGTTATTTCTGAGAAGTACAAGATTTCCGGTGTCGTCTATCTTCAACAAGCTAGAAGAATCATTGATAGGATGAAGCCGGTTTGCAACCCAAACAGTGGTTCTACCTGGGATGCTCTTGTACCATATTCCCAAGTATCTATTGTTGGAAAAGCCAGGACTAAAGAAACCCAGTTCAAAGGTTCCATCTCTGGAGACCAATGTCTTTCCATCACCCATAGATTCTGATGAACTAATGCTGTCAAGGGCTGTGGAGAACTTCAACAGGAAAATAAGTACATTAGTACCGGTAAATATAAGATCAAGGATCATACTCATGATGTCTAATTTTCAAGCTGTTTAATCCCTTTCTGGTTATGGAAATAAATCCTGTAGCATTCTCAAAAAATAAAAAAGTAGTGTTGGCTAGCTGCATGATTGAAGTACTATAGACTTGGGAAACATGAACTTTGAATTGGAAAACGAGACACAGAAAGGTCATTGTTCGATGTTGATAAATAGCAACAGATTACCTTCATTTCTTCCTAGTGGCCCACCATCTATTAGAATCTCAGGATTTAAGGATGTCGTAAAGAAATGAAATTGATGATTTTTTTATCGATGAAGAACACCGACAGTTACCAAGGATTCATTGCAGTCCCAAGGCAACGAAATTTTGTTTATTGCACTCTTACTTTTCTTTGCATTCGTAAAGGCTGGTGAAAATTCTCTGAAACTCGGACAATCGTTTTTGAACTTCGCTTTCAAGTGACAGCTGAAAGGTACTATACCTACGACCAAATAAGTGGCAGCCAGGGTTGCCGGATTACAAGGGCGTTGGAGTCATGGGTAATGAGTCTAGTGACTTGTTGATTTCCCTTGAATGCGTCGAAGTTGATGTCTGT
This sequence comes from Populus deltoides, assembly GCA_015852605.2. Taxonomy (NCBI): domain Eukaryota; kingdom Viridiplantae; phylum Streptophyta; class Magnoliopsida; order Malpighiales; family Salicaceae; genus Populus; species Populus deltoides. Next base: position 7,386,286 of record CM027570.2, read on the forward strand.
TCACCACTCTTGCCTTAATGCTTTCATAGAGGACAGATGTAGTAACTCTGTCATCCTTAAAAACAAAAAAAAAGGACAGTTCTCTCGCATTAGGGTTGTGTTTGTTACTTTTTTTAAATAAAAAAGATAAAAATAATTAAAAAAATATAAATTTACTTCAAAATTATTATAAAAATACACATCGTGATTCCTCGTGATCTAAATATTTATGAAATGTTATAGTATACACTATGCATGCTGTGAGAAATTTTATAAATTACGCTTAATATTTTAATTAATTATTTAAAAATAAAAATAAAAATAAAATAAATCAAAATTAATTATATTTTTAATTTAATATGTATTTTGTAATATTTAATGTTACGTGTATTTTTATTTCAGTGTTTAAATGTATTCTATGAATATGTTTGATTTTGATAAACAAAGGAACATGTAATCAATTACTTGTGTCACATTAAATTTTTATTAAAGGAATCAATAATTGACAAAAGGAATAATTGACAAGGAAAAGGTGCTTGAGCAATTTATATTGGAAGAGCGCTTAATTTTAATAATTGAGCCTATGATTATTGATTAAAAAACCTTATTATTCTTACTTGATAGTTAATTATTATTATTATTATTATTCACATTAATGTAATTATGAATATTATTTTTTAAGACATGTTGAAGAATTATGATAATTTTTAAAGCAAGACATAATCATACATGTTGAGGAATTATTATTATTAGTGTTGATATTTTTATTAAAAAATATAGTTGCAATATGCAATTAATTTCATTGATGAAACTATGCATCTTATCTCTTATCAAACTTCTATCATTGTCAAACAATTTTGTAATTAATCATTATTTTTTATTAAGATGGATCCCAAGTTGATCCTTTTAGTTCTATTTGTATAGATACCAAGTTTGTCCTTTTGTTTTCATTTGTGTAGATCCCAAGTTAATCATTTTATGAATCCCAAATTAATCCTTTTATTTTTAACTATACATAGATCCTAAGATGATCCCTTTTTATTTTGATATTTTGATTTGTGAGGATTTCAAGTTGATCTCTTTTATTTTTATTTGTATGAATTCTAAAATAATATTTTTTATTTTCCAGTGTAATTTTCTCTACAAACTTACTATATAAAGTTAAAAAATAAAAAAAAAAAATCAATGTCATTATACAAGAGAGAGAAAACTGCCATAATCCACTTTAACACGCCATTGGTTAAATATTTTTTTGAAAATGAAAAGAACTCAGAAAATAAAATAATAATAATAAGAGAGTGAAATAGTGATTAAAAAAAGAGGGACCAAGATAAATATGGGACTTTAATTTCTGATAAAGAAGAGATAAAAATCTTTTATAAAAGAGGAAAAGATATAGGAAAAAAAACGTAAAGACAAAGAGAAATAAATTGAGATAAAAAGGTCAGCACAGTGAGTTATAAAATCTTTTATAAACTAGAGGAGAAAACAACTAAGAAATACACGAGAGTAGTCTGAGAGAAGCGAAAAAAAATTAGAAAGAAAACAGAGAGACTAGTAAAAACAAATGAAGCTGAGATCAGCCGAAGAAAAAATAGGCCACGCCCATTCCTTCATGTCTAATCGTAGATCCCCTCCCCCCATGTCAGAACCCAACAGCTAAACACCGCCCAGTCAGGAAAAACTAACAGCAGACCATTATTAATGTGTATGAATTTTTATATTAATTATATTTGTTTTTGTTGATGTGTTATTTTGGTTAATTTGTAATCTGTGATGGATTTTAAATTATACTAGTTTATTAGCCCGGGCTATACTATAAACTTGATAATTTTTTTAAAATATAAAAAAAATATTAAGAGTGTGAAAAATTTTTTAATTGTTTTATTTAACCTTGACTTAATATATCAATTTTGAAATCTCGTAATCTAACTATTTGTCTAACTCAAGTTTCAAACTAAATTGTGTAGAAGTTGGCCCGAATTAAATTCATTGATTTAATAGATTTAAATGCAATCTTGATAATTGATAAAAACATGACTTAACTTTTGACAAAATTTCAAGATGATAACTTTTTCAACAAAAACTATTGAGACAATAACATATTGTATCGATCTTAGTCCCCCAAATGAACCGCGTCATGGACTCTATTGGGTTTACTAATTTGTTTTTTATAAAAAAAATTAATTATATGATAAAAATATATGGTAACAAAATTGAGCACCAACTTAAAAAAAAAAAATTATTTGAGACAATGATAACCCTGTAAAAAGACAAATAAAATAAAATAAATCATGCAATTTATTCTCCAACCAATTCAATATTGAAGGATAAAATTAAGAAAAAATAATTAATGAATAAACCACAAACCTAATACCATAGTTACTAGACTTGACCCATTAACCTGATAAACCTGGGAAAATTAAAAAAATTGGGTTTTAATTTTTCATATTATAAATTTAAGAAATAATTCATGTGAATGTAGGTTATACATGTTGTAAATAATAAACTTTAAAATATTTTTTATCTCACATTGAAAAGATATTATCTTCTCCTTTTATGTTGAAGTATTTAAACCAAAATGTTTTCTTATCCCATATTGGAAAAACAGAACTTTCTTCTTATGAACATAGAGTATATACACTACCAAAAATTCGCTTAATACCAACGGACTTACCGACGGAATACTTCTGTCAGTAAATTGCGGTGATAATTACCGATGGACACTATTCCGTCTGTACTTCAGTCGTTATATACTGACGGAATACTGTCGTTGGTATATACCAACTGAAGTATAGAAAAAATATTCAGAATTAAAAAAAAAGGACGGTTCGCTAACGTGGAAGTTTTTTTCGGTGATTTTACTGATGGACTCTCCGAGGGATTCAAATCGGGACATCTGTAAAGTGATATAACCAATTCACCGTCAAAATTGTCGATGGACTCACCAAGGGATTCAAACCGGGATCTCCATACAGTGATGTGACCAACTCACCATCAGAATTGTCCATCGGTGATTCCCTCGGTAAAAGTTAATATATCACCACTCTACTGACCCTCTCCTCCCTTATTTCTCATTCTTCTTCCCCATCCCAACTCTCTCCTCCCCTCCTAAACTGCAAACAAGCACCCAAAAAAAAAAACCCGTCTTCTCAACACAAGTATATTTCTTTAAGTTTTGTGGTCACAGCATCCATGTTCTAATTTATTGTGGATTTTATCATTTTCTGTAAGTAAATCTATCCTTTTTAATTTTAAATGGCAATTTTTTTACATTCTAGTGTATGTACATGTTTATTGTTATTTCTCAAACAAACTTGTAGTATGAATGTATAATTTTGTACTTGTTATGGTTTGTTTTAGATTTTCTAAAATTGTATTTGTTTGTAAATTGTTGAAACGTTATTGAATTACCAAATTACATGTGTTGTGGTGAAATAAATTATAATAGCTTGTTTAACGGTTCCATTTTAATTTTTATCAATGCTATTGCGGAGTTGTAATTTTTGTAAATTTATATTGGACGTTGATAATTGATAATGAATATTTATGATAAGTTGTAATCAGCTTGTTGGATAATGTCGAGGTAAACCAATATTTTTGCAAATTTATTTACCTAACATAGTTAATTAATGCATGTTGTCATATTAAGGTTCGATAGAAGTCATGGATGTATCGAGATTCACCCCAACGTTTGCGGAGGATGGATTATTGTAACGGGGTTCAGAGTTTTATTAATTTCACAACATCTATTCCCAAAAATTTTACTAGAGACGGTATTAAGTGTCCATGCAGGAAGTGTGAAAATAAAAAGTATCTGCATCCAGATGTTGTAATGATGCATCTTCTACACAAAGGGTTCATGGAGAATTACCAGTGTTGGTATGCACACGGAGAAGTATTTGTTCATAATAAAAGAATGGGAGAAAGGGTGGTTGGGTCAACTTCTAGTGCTAGCAACGTGCAGGGAGTTGCAAATGACAACAGTAATCCTTACAGAAATATGGTTATGGATGCAATGAGAACGAATCAATGTAATGTCAATCAATGTCCAATCATAAAAAAAGAACCTAATGCAGATGTAGCTAAGTTTTTTGATCTGTTGAAAGATTCCGACGAACCATTATGGGATGGCTGCACGAATCATAGTAAATTATCGGTCGTAGCACAGGTGTTTACCATCAAGTCAGATCACGGGTTGAGTGAGGCCGGTTATGACAAAATTATCAAATGGGCGAGAAGCATTTTACCTGAAGCGAACATGCTGAAAGAGAATTTCTATGCTGCAAAGTCTATGATGAAACCCCTCGGTTTAGGATACTAGAAAATTGACATGTGCCCTAACTTCTACATGTTATACTACCTTGAAAATGTTAAGCTGACTGAGTGCATGACATATAGGCATTCTCATTACAAACCCAGAACTGACAGGGGAAAGACTCTCGTGGCATATAAAAAACTTAGATACTTCTCAATCACACCTAGACTACATAGGTCATTCATGTCATCAAGGACTGCTGCGCACATGACAGGGCACCAATCACATGATGCGGTTGATGGAGAAATTATTAATATAATTGTAAATAAATTATTATTTTTATTTTAAATAAATTACTTATACATAGCACAAATTCAAGTGGGACAGCGTGCATGACAATGTTGTGAGGATGGTTGTGGGAAAATCATGCGACAACTAGGTAATATAAAAAACAATACGATATTTTTTTAAAAAAATTATGTTTTTAAATCTAATTTGTCACTATGGAAGTAGGTTGCGTAATTTTTGGTATGAAGCACAAAAAAAACAAAAAAAATACGAGAGATAGAGGTCTCCAAGGCTGGAACAACATGGCGGTTTGGAGGGATTTCAAACCGCTACACATCCCGGAAGATATTTGGTCACAATATATTGAGCAAGTGATGTCTGAGTGGTAAATACGATGCTCACGGTTCGGTCTTACGTAACCGAACGCAAATTCATGGTTCATTGACAATGCACACCAGCGGCTTCATTCCATTTGCTGGACATGCAAAACGACTGGTGTGTGTGTATATATATATATATATGTTTGTACCATATAGGTTGCGTAATTTTTGGTACGAGGCACAAAAAAAATCTAAAAAATATGCCAAAGAAAGCGCTCTACCGGGTTGGAATGACGTGGCGGTTTGGAAGGATTTCAGGTCGTCATACATCCTGGAGAATATATGGACGAATTATATTCAGCACGTGATGTCCGAGCGTTTCACACAATGACCACACCAAAGGCCAAGGAATCAAAGCCAGAAAATTCATGTTTCGGTTACCACGCACACTGGCAGCTCAGTTTTGTTTGTTTCACATACAAAGTGGATGGTAAAATTTATTTTAATTAAATCTATTTTTAATTAATTTGTTGTTATTTATAAATATATTTAACTGATAACATTGTTATCTTACAGGTTACGACTCTTGGATGTGAGCCAAGCCCAATGAAGCTTTTTGTGGAAAACACATGTGGAATGGAGACTGCCAAAAAAGGGTGTAGCAGTTCATCGATAGCCAAGATCAACTCTTTATGGTATGTTGTTTTTCAACCATTTTCTTTCTTAAGTTATTATTTTCTTGAATTTGATGATTTCATTTTTAATTTCCAGGAGACATATAACAGCCAGTTGAAGGAGAGATACGGGGATGATCCTTCGACCCATCCGGATTTCAATCCAAATTTGTGGTTGAAGGTAAGATCTTCCAGTGGACCCGATAGAAATCGGATGGACGAACTCTCCAACACTACGACCAAGAACTTGCGAAGGACCCATAGTATTTCAACCTTAAAGAGCTCACAATCGGTCCCGAGCACCCAGTCTCTGGAGTTCACGACCTTGTTACATCAAGGAGTGCAAGAACATACTGCCCATCTCAATGAAAAATATGAACGACTCTCTGCAGATTATGAAGAACTTTGTTGAATGATCATAGATATTAAATCACAAATGGGTGGCCACTTATTGGCCCTACCCCAGAGACGACCATCCTCCTCCAGCGCCACCTTTGTTCCATTGTATTTAAATGTATAAATTTGTAATAAATATTTGGCTTTTATATTAAGATAATTGATTTTTAAATACTTGAATTTTATACAAATTTATTTATTTTTAAATATTTTATATTTTTGTTCAATAGATTTTTTAAAAATATTTTTAAATTATTACGGACAGGGTTACCGACGGACTTATTCCGTCAGTATATTCTAAAGAGTTGGAAAAGAATTATTGAAAATGCCACTACAATGTTACATCACCAATGAAATTGTTCTGTCGGTATATTCTAGAGAGTTGGAAAAGAATTATTACAAATACCACTACATATCATTGAAAAAATTATTTCGTTGGTATATTCCAGGGGGATAATGTATTGTACATTTGTAAAGCAATCGGTAATTTTTTTTTATTAATGATGGATTTATCAACAGATCAGAAATTACCAACGAGGTTTTCTCTAACGGCTTGTATCCATCCATAAATCCATCAGAAAAAGAATCACCAATAACATTTCAGTGTAAACACGACAAAATTTTCCAACACAAAAACAGTTAAATGTGGTATTGTCTGTCTCCAATTCATTTTCGACGCTAAGATCAGCATTCTACTCTAAGCTATTTTCTTTACGGTCAGCACTAACATCAAACCCTTAATTTCTAATTCTGTCACCTCCAGTGAAGCTTTGAACAAATTGAAAAAGCTCTACGCAAGCGAATCACGTACCTGTGTTCTTCAATTAGAACTCTCTACCATCCAACACGACTCTTGTTTGGTCACGGAGTTCTTTCACGTAGTCACAAAGCTTGTCGATGAACTACTCTCATCGATCATCATGTTTTCAATGATGACATCATACTCTATGTTCTTCAAGGCATTGGTTCGGAGTTTCAAGGTATTGCTGGACTGATTCATGCTCAAGAAACTTCCTTGATGTTTGAGGAATTGCACAATCTTCTTGAAAGTCATTAAACTTACCTTCGCCGACTTCTCAGGCTTTGCTTCCCTCAACAAACTATAGCTGTAAAGGTTTATGAAAACCACCGTGTCTTTGTCTGGTGGTGCAATTCTCATTTATAGAATTTCTTTAGCAATATTACAGAAAGGTAATTACTATACAAAGTTAACGTATCCTTCTACATATAGCTACTGTCTATAATCAAGGAATTGCCTAGAATCATGAGATTGAGTTTTGTTAACAGATACAATATGATTTGAGGAGAATCTTGGGGATCCTGCTATATGCGTAATAATAGCCATAAGAAGAACCACTCCACCTTGGGCTCAAACTAGCAAAGATGGCTCTCATTATTATTTAATCCCTGTTGATCACCACACCAAATATATATAGCTTTACCCCATGGCTTAAGAATTTGACGAAAGTTGCATTTTCCCTCAATTTAATAATTTTGTGGAAAACGTTTTCAAAAGCCCATAAAATGTCTTTATTCTAACAATATTAGGGGGAGCATTTCTTGCTCTAAAAAATTATCTTTCCCATAACGGGATTAATCACTTAACTATTGCACCTCACACCCCATAACAAAATGGAGTGTCGAAATGCCATCATCGTCACCTTGTTGAAACCAGTATAACTCTACTCCCTGAGGCCTCTCTTCCCATTCCTATTGGCCACATCCCTTTCAAACTACTATTTACCTCATTAACCACTTTCCCACACTTCTAATTCACAATATCTCTCCTTTTGAGGCTTTGTTTGGGTGTCAACCAAATTATCATAAACTATAAAACTTTTGGTTGTCTATGTTTACCACTTACCCAACCTTGCACCCCAATCAAGCTAGAGCCAAAATCTATCCCTTATATTTTTTTTAGGCTATTCCATGGCCTAAAATGCTTATGTTTATGATGAATCTTTCTCAAATCAACGTGTGTATGGATTTGTTTAGAGGCCCAGATGGAATCCTCCAATGGACAAACAAGTAACAGGTTCTATTTCTTCCAGCCGTTATTTTGCTTTATATATAAGTTTTGGAATTTAATCTTCTCTCTTCCTCTTTTCATCACCTTCGTATTCCTTCACTTCAGTTTTCATTAGTTAGCTTTCCATTGGCTTAACGATAATCTAGTTGTATCAATAAAATCTCTCTCGATTGTTCTAAAAAAGAAGAAGAAGAAGAAGACTTGGGAAACATGAACTTTGAATTGGAAAACGAGACACACTAAGTAAGGTCACTGTTGAGTGTTGATAGATAGCAACAGATTACCTTCATTTCTTCCTAGTGGCCCACCATTTATTAGAATCTCAGGATTTAAGGATGTCGTAAAGAAATGAAATTGATGATTTTTTATGGATGAAGAAGACCGACAGTTAACAAGGACTCTTACTTTTCTTCGCATTCGTAAAGGCTGGTGAAAAATCTCTGAAACTTGGACAATCGTTTTTGAACTTTTTGGTAAGTGGCAGCTAGGGTTGCCGTATTACAAGGGCAATGGAATCATGGATAGTGAGTCTAGTGACTTGAACAAAAGTGTTCTTATGAATATTGATTCCCCTTAAATGCGTCCATGTCGTTGTTATTTGTGTTTTCACCAGTCTTGCCTTAAATGCTCTCCTTGTCTGATATGGAGAGAGTGAGGTGTGAAACGATGAAAAGAGAGGAAAATAATGAAAAGAAGAAATGATTGTTGGCCAACATCGGACCTCTCCTCAGTACACGCGTCGCCCTAATAGAAAGGCATCATTGAGAAGATTTCAACAGCACCCATGAACACGGTGACCTTCCATCACAATTTTTATATATTTTTTTATATTAGTCCTTGTTCTTTTAATTTTTTTTTCTAATCAACAAAAAAGAAATAATTGGCCATCAGTTTTGCAATCAAAGGGTTTAATGGCTGAAAAAATAAATTGAAAACAAAAAAAAATTATTATTCTAATCAATAATAAATTGTAAAAGAGGGATGCACAATAATTTCTTCTTGCAATCTTTTTTTTTTTTAATGAAGAAGAATCACAGACATTCATACGGTAAAATACAATAAACACTGGAAGTTAATTGTTGGTGAATTTTGTTTAGGGTTAGCTTTTTTTGTCGGCTTTATTTTCAGATTTATATGAACAATAAAGCATATATTAAAAGGGTGTTTGAGAGTACAGTTATGATTGCTTTTTAAAGTGTTTTTCACTTAAAAATATATTAAAATAATATATTTTTTTAAAAAAAAAATTATTTTTGACATTAACGCATCAAAATGATCTGAAAACAATAAAAAATATTAATTTAAAACAAAGAAAGAAATTAATTTTTTTTTAAAAAAAACTCTTTTAAAATACAAAAACAAATAAAGCCTAACAACATTACTGTCTCTCCACACTACACATTAAACAATTTTACCGATGGAATGAACTCCGTCGGTGAAATAATTACCGACGGCCTCACCGACGGAACATGTCCGTCGGTATAATAATCGTCGGTAACTCCCATTTCCATCGCTAATTTTGTCGCAAATAAAAAAAAACCCACCGACGGTCTTAAAGACGGATACGTGCACGCCAAAAAAAAAGTTTCCCACGAGAACATTACCGATGGAATAAATCCGTCTGCAATTTTAACGGTAATTACCGACGGCCTATCCGTCGGTAATTATGGCATCGGTAGTAATTGTTTGCCAACTCTCTGTGAAATACCGACGGATATTATCCATCGGTATGTATTTAAAATATATAAAAATAATAATTTATTAATAGAAGAAAAGCTTAATAAACAAATAAAATTGGATTAAACATTAAAAATATAAAAGTAATGTGAAATAATATTCATTACAAATTTAATGTGTTTAAAAAACAAATTAAACTAGAATAGTGGCGGAGCTGGAGGAGGAGGAGGAGGAGGTGGCTGGTTGTTCCCGGGACCATACGGCCAAAAAGGAGCTGCACAAGTATTGTCACCCATCTTTGATCTCATATCCATGACTATTTGACGGAGCTCATCATAATTCGTCGAGAGTTGTTGATATTGTTGTTTCAAGGCAATGAACTCCTCAGACTGGGTGTTCGATATAGATGGAGAGCTTCCAACGGTTGAGACACTACGAGCTGAACGCAAGTTTTCAGCCGTAGCGTTGGAGAGCTCGTAGACCTGATTTTTATCGGGTCCACCAGATGATCCCACCTCCATCCACAAATCTGGATCGAAATCTGGATGGGTCGAAGGATTGTCCCCATATCTCTCCCTCAACCGGCTATTATAGGTCTCTTAAAAATTCTGTCGGTAAAAAAATTATCAAATGCAATTCAAGATGCAATTCAAGATGCAATTCAAGAAAATAATAACTTACAAAATAAAATGAATGAACGAACATACCACGAAGTGCTGAGCACGGTTGTCCACGAACTGTTGCACCCCCTTTTGGTGGTCTTGACTCTGCACATGCGTCTCTACAAACAGCTCCATTGGACACAGCTCACGTCCAAGAGACGCAGCCTGTAACGAAAAATATAGGTTGAAAGTTAAATATATTATAAGGAATGACAAATTAATTAATGATATATTTCATTAAAATTAATCTTACCATCCGCTTTGCATGTGCACTGAATGGGACGGATCCGCCAGTGTGCATGGTCACCGAACCATGAATTTGCCGGTTCCAGTTGTCGGCGCCGGACTGTGAGCACCGTGAGAACCACTCTGAGGTCATATGCTCAATATATGCCGTCCATATTTCCCTCGAGATGAATGGCGGTTTGAATTCCTGCCAAATCGCCACCTCATTCCATCCTTCAAGACCGTTATCCTTCGCATGTCTTTTTGATTTTTTTTGGATGTCATACTAAAAATCATGCAACCTACTTCCATAGTAACAAATTAGAATTTAAAATATAAAATTATAAAACAAAAATAAATATTATTTTCGATGTTACCTAGTTGCCGCGTGATTCTCTCATAGCCTCCTCACAACATTGTTGTTCGACTTATCCCACTCAAATTTGTTCTGTGTATATAAATAATTCATATAAAATAAAATTGGACAAGATATAAAATTATAAAAATCATTTATTAAAAATAAGCTGGAAATTAAAAATTAACACCAACTTGAAATTGCTTAAACCATGCATCGATATTAGGTTTCCACTCGGGATGTCCGAAACCTGGCTCCATTGAAACAATGGAATCTCCATCGACGATTTAAACGCCAATATGTTATAATCCTTGCAGCCTCAATGTTTGTGAACCTGAAATTAAATAATAGTAATATTAATCGGTTGTTCATAAATTATGTTATAAGTGTATATATATATATATATATATATATATATATATATATATATAAAACCTAAACAAACTTACATTGAGAGGTCATCCTTCCATTGTGCCTGGTACTTGCGGGAGAATTGACCTCGCTGTGAAGGCACACCGCTTCTGCACTGTGAAACCGTGCTAGAAGAGGCAGAATCACAAGTTGGTGTAGATTCCTCGCCGTGATCAGCACCTAAGGATATGTTCTCCTCACTGCTAGAAGAACTAGCTGCAACCGTCTTCTAACGACGTGTTGTAAATTTCATTCTACGCATCTACACAAATTTATACGAATAATTACATAATTAAATTTGATTATTTTAAAAAAAAATTGACAGAGTCTCCCCTATATTGGGGGGTCCCAAGTTATCGACAAAATCATATTACACTTCCAATTTTATTTCACATCCCGATCCAATCATCCTGGATCTCAATCTAACTCATCATCATCAACACAATATTTTATTCAATAACATCATATATAATGATATTCAAGTAAAAGAATCAATTTCAACTATGAACATTCATTGTTAAATTGGTACCTAGTTACAAACATTAAATTAAAGTCATATATTCAAATTTACAGATTAATATTACATTTCAAGATTTAGGAGACAAGACTCTTAATTTATAAATAATTACATGGTCAAAAGCAAAAGGTAACTAAAATCAATATCATTCCTAACATGATCGACCCTAATGGACCTCAAAATAAAAATTAACGTGTACACATAAATATAAAAATATAATAACAAGCAGTAACAATGACATGTAAACAATAATATCCTAAAATTATGATAAACTAATTAAATTTAATTCTATATTTCAATTAACATTTAAAACATAAATTCAATAATAACAATTATAGCAATACAAACAATAATATCCTAAATTAAGATAAACTAATTAAATGTAATTCTATATATATAAATTAACATTTTTAACATAAATTCAACAATAACAATTATAACAATACAAACAATAATATCCTAAATTAAGATAAACTAATTAAATGTAATTCTATATATATAAATTAACATTTTTAATATAAATTCAACAATAACAATTATAGCAATACAAACAATAATATCATAAAATTAATAAATAAAGTGAAAAAACTAAAAAACACTATACAAAACAACATAAACACAAAACAAACAATACACAAAACTAAAAAACACTATATCAATTCAAAATAAATTTGGGAATAAAAAATGCTTACCTTAATAGTGTGTTGAATTTAAGATTTTATCTACAAACAATACACAAAACAAAGAACACCAAAAAAAATAATCATAATTAAAATAAAAAAATACAAACATAAAGAAAAAAAATACATACCTTTTAAAACTACCACCAAAACAATGAAATCCCTTCCAAAAGCTAAATATAAACCGAGAGGAGAAGAGAAATGGAGAAGAAGAGAAACAGAACCAGAGAAAAAAATGAACCAAATGGGGGGAGGGGGGAGTTTTATATAGCAATTTTTTTGATGGTATTACCAACGGACATTAATTGTTGTCGATGGGCATTAAATTCCATCGGTAATACCATCGGAAATTAATTGAAATGCGCACCAAAAAAGTTCAAAAATCCTGCTACACTTTTCGATCCGTCGGAAAATCTGTTGGTATTTGTGCAGACGGACACGTGTCAGACAGGTGTGCGCTTCGCGATATGCGTAATCCATCGGTGATTCCGTCGGTATGTTACGTTGGTAAAGCCGTCGGTGTACCCGTTAGTGATTGTGGCACAATCCTGTAATTTTTTTGCAACTCTCTATGAAATACCAACGAGTTATTTTCCGTCGGTGAAAGTAGCACAATCCCGCAAATTTTTTTCAACTCTCTGTGAAATACTAATGGGTTATTGTCCATCGGTGAAAGTGGCACAATCCCGTAAATTTTTCTTATTTTTTTATGTAACCCTCTCACAAAATCTTGAATTGCAATCTTACAGCACACACAACACAATAACAAGGGTTGACCATTAAAGAAAAATAAATATTTCATGTTTCAAATTATGACATTATAAAATAAGGCTTTAGAACATGTTTGGTTAGTCAAAATTTTCATCTTCGTCCTCTATTGAATTGTTATCATCAGCTTCATCGCACTCTTCAATTTCACTATCATCTTCTTCAACAACATTCTTTTTTCCATTAGTAGTGCTCAGAACAACATTCAACTCCTCTGCGTCAACATCAACAAGACAATCGTTGAAAACATGAAAATTTGAATTTTCTTCTAAGTCAATCGACGAAGCAACTCGGTATGGTTCAACCAACTCACTTACTTGAAAGACTTCATCTATCACACTTGTGTCTTCGTTCTCATCCTGAACAACCTCGACACGACCCTTGGGTTTTGTTTTTAAAACGGATAACCAATCAACTCTTGATCGATCCTTTCTAAAGGAAGGGGTGTATGTGTAATAAACTTGTTGGCATTGCTTTGCGAAAATAAAGACGTCGTTTACATTGCGGTGTCTAGCTTTTGAGTTGATTTCAACAAGACCATAGTGAGGATCTACTCTGATTCCTCTGTCAGTTGTGTCATACCAATAGCATTTGAATAAAAACACTCTATTTTGTTCGCTATGATATTGCAGTTCGATGACCTCTTCCAATCTACCGTAGTAGTCAACTTCAAACTCACTAGAAGTCGATCCCTTAATATAAACACCATTGTTGTATGTCTTTTTTCCATGCCCATATTCTTCAGTATGAAAGACATATCCATTGACAAAATACCCGTTATAGCACTTGACTTTTTTTTCAGGGCCCAAATATAGTAAAGATAGTGAAATAGCAGCATTACCTCCCATTTGATAAACCTAGCTTGTAAATTAAATACAAAAATAATCAATAAACGGATATTATGTAACACTGACTACAATTAATTACATTGCAAGAGATAATGAGTTTGTGATAGGACTTACATGTGTTCTAAACCATGTGGCAAATTATTTATCTTGTAATTGAAAGATCTGAGATTCGGTCAGCTGTGAGTTATTGGACAGTAAGTATAGTCGATGTTGCCTGCAAGGTTGTTCCAAATTATATGAGTGTATGGTATCACAAAACATAAATAGTATATTTTTGACAAAGTTTAAGTCGAACATCTACTTACTTAATAAAAGGTCTCAGCTCATCACAATTAAATAGGACATAATTGTGTGCTTGTTTGAACTCTATTTCAGACAAATATCTTCCTTTCACGACATTTTTAGGTGTAGGTCATCCAGGATTGGAGAATATTGACAAGTTCCCACTTGAAGGCACTTCACCACCATCATCATGTCGTGGAACACGGTTTATCCTCGTTCTCAAATGAGGTTTGAAATAGTATGAGAGAAATGTTGAGATCTCCTTAACAATATAGGTGACACGACCAAAAGATTGATGTCTTCTACCAAGTGCAGGAGTGTCGAAATAATAAATGACCCGGCAAGACCAAGGTCGAACCACAGGGAGGTTAATTGTATAAATTATAAGCAACAAGATCTGAACACCAAGATGCCTAAATACATGGCAAATGCCTCCTTTTATAGGCCAAAATTCAGAACTATTGATTTGTTGAGTAATTGATGAATGGGTGGCCACATCTTGAGTTGGTGACAATTCTTATCTTCTTGTCTGCCAAAAACATAATTGATAACGTCATAATTTGAACAGACTTAAACCATGAAAATTCTAGGCAATTGTCTCATCTTTCTAGGGTAAAACCTTGAGATCATTTGGACTTCTAGAACTTGAGATATGGGCTGAACACCGAACCGTGTCTAGGCTGCAGGACAGTTTCAGACTTCTTCGTCGTTGCTACAATTTGGACTTGAAAACAGCCTTGTTAAATCTTTGGCTCTGCATGAAAGTTGTAGGCCTATGTCTTACCTTTCCATACATATAAAGTAGACCTAAATCCAAGATCTACAGCTCCAGATATGACCTAATTACCGAACAATGTTCCAGTTTGGACTGCACCAACATCTCTTTTCTAAGTTTGGCCATCAATTTGTCCTTTCAATTTCAGTACTTCAACTCATCAATCAATTCTTTCATTTATGTGATAGGCCTGCATTTAAGATGAACATTTACCATAAATTAAAGGTATCTTATATTATTAGATATGTTATTATAAAACATGCTTTAGCTAAGGAGTTATTGATACTTCAAGTGCAAAATGATGATATAAAACCTTGATAAAAATACACTTTTAAGTACTAATCAATAGGCCTCACATATTGATGCCTCAACATGCGCCTTGTTCTTAACCTTTTTTTTTTAAGATTGAACAAGTACCTGCATATATATATATATATATATATATATATATATATATATTAATACAAAATTATCAATTAAAAACATTAAAATAAAAATAAAAACATTTAATTATAAATTACATAGCTCATGTAATATCTAACCTCTCGAATGGATACACCAATCTGTACTGGACCGGTCCTCCAACTTTTACCTCAAATGGTAAATGTACAGGTAGATACTCCATTGAGTCAAAAAATGATGGAGGGAATATCATCTCAAGTTTGCATACTGTCTCGACGATATTCTTTTCAAGCCTTTCAATGTGATCAACATTCAACTTGCTAGAGCATATATCTCTAAAGAAATGACTGATCTCCGTTAGTGCATCCCATATCCCCTTTGGTAACAAATCACAAAAAGCTAATGGGATGAGTGTTTGCATAAACACATGGCAGTCATGACTCTTCATTCCATATAATCTGCATTCCTCCATATTAACCAGCCTTGATATGTTCGAGGTATGTCCATCGAGGAAATGCAGACTCTTAAGCCATTTGTAGACTAGTAGTTGTGCATTTTTCTCTAGCACGAAACTTGCTCTTGGTTTTGCGACCCATGACCCATCACGAACCAACTCCATATTTTTATGGTTGCAGAATAGCGCTACATCCAATCTAGCCTTGATGTTGTCCTTAGTCTTCCCCTTCACATCCATGACGGTGTTGAAAATGTTCTCAAACACGTTCTTTTCGATGTGCATGACATCAAGGTTATGGCAGAGAAGATTGGTCTTCCAATAAGGAAGCTCCCAAAACATATTTCACTTCACCCAATTATGGGTCAAACCAAAACCAGGAAACTGCTGCTTACCGGATTGGAGACCAAACATGATGTCACCGTACTCTGACACAACATCAAACAATTCTTCACTGGAAAGACGCTAGGGTGCAACATCCTTTCAACTCTGCCAACAAAGAAATCCTTTCTGTTCTTTCTGAACCTGTGGTTATATGGCAAGAAATGACAGTGACAGTTAAAAAACGAAGCTTTACCCCCATTTGTTAGCTTGAATGCCTTGTTGTTCTCTATACAGTATGGACATGCTAGCTTTCCATGCGTGCTCCAACCAGAAACCATTCCATAAGCTGGGAAATCATTGATAGTCCACATCAAAGCTGCTCTCCTAACAAAATTATGTTTCCTCGAGATGTCATAAGTCAAAGCTCCAGAGGATCACAACCGCGTCAACTCATCAATCAACGGACGAAGACAAACATCTATATTCTGCCCTGGACTGCTCGGACATGGTATGACCATAGATAAAAACATGAACTCCGGCCTCATACACATCCCCGGTGGCAAGTTATAAACTGTCAGTATGACTGGCCAACAAGAATAAGGAGTAGCAAATGACCTGAATGGGTTGAATCTGTCTATACACAACCTAAGACGCACGTTCCTTGATTCAGCTGAAAAGTGAGGATACATACTGTTAAAGTGTTTCCAGGCTTCACCATTAGAAGGATGAACCATCACTCCATCAACCGCATTGTGTGATTGGTGCCATGTCATGTGCTTAACAGTCCTTGGTGACATGAATAACCTCTGTAGTCTAAGTGTGATTGGGAAGCATCTAAGTTTTTTATATGCCACGAGAGTTTCCCTCTACCAGTTCTGGGTTTATAACGGGAATGCCCGCATGTCATGCACTTGGTCATCTCAGTATTTTTAAGGTAGTATAACATGCAGAAGTTAGGGCATATATCAATTTTCTGGTATCCTAAACCAAGGGGTTTCATCATGGACTTGGCAGCATAGAAGTTCTCTTTCAGCCTGTTCCCTTCAGGTAAAATGCTTCTCGCCCATTCAATAATCTTGTCATAACTGGCTTCACTTAACCCGTGATCTAACTTGATCGTGAACACCTGTGCTATAGCTGATAATTTATTGTGGTTCATGCAGCCATCCCTTAATGGTTCGTCAGAATCTCTCAACAAATCAAAAAATCTTGCTACATCTGCATTAGGTTCTTCTTTTATGATTGGACATTCCTTGACATTACCTTCACTCATTCTCATTGCATCCATAACCATATTCCTGTAAGGATTACTTTTCTTATTTCCAACTTCATGCATGTTGCTAGCACTAGAAGTTGACCCCACCACCTATTCTTCCATGCTTTCATCAGGAACAAATAGTTCTCCGTGAGCATACCAACACAGGTAATCCTCCATGAACCCTTTGGTTAGAAGATGCATCGTTACAACATCTTGATGCAGAAACTTTAAATTTTTACACTTCCTGCATGGACACCTAATACCGCCATCAGTAAAATTCCTAAAAATAGATGTTGTGAAATTAATAAAACCCTAGACACCGTTACAATAATCCATCCTCTGCAATCCTTGGGGTGAGTCCCGATACATCCATGAACGATCATCCATGACTTCTATTGAAACTCAATAAAACATAACAAAAATATTGGTTTTCCCCGACATTATCCAACAAACTAAAACAACACTTCTGTTAAATAGTCATTATCAATTATCAACGTTCATACATACAAATTTATACATATATAAATTTACAGAAATCACAACTTCAAAA
Source organism: Populus deltoides (assembly GCA_015852605.2). NCBI lineage: Eukaryota > Viridiplantae > Streptophyta > Magnoliopsida > Malpighiales > Salicaceae > Populus > Populus deltoides. The sequence goes on from CM027570.2 coordinate 7,404,418, forward strand.
TAAAATTGATAACAATTAAACAAGGCTCGTTAAACAAGCTATTAATTATTTATTTCATCACAACACATTTAATTCGATGTAATTCAAACAAAATTTCAACAATTTACAAACAAATATAATTTGACAAAATCTAAAACAAACTATAACAACTACAAAATTATACATTCATACTACAAGTTTCTTTGACAAATAACAATTAAACAAGTACAAACATTAACAAAATACATATACTAAAACAATAAAATTCACAATTAAATATTAAGACTAAAAAGGATAGATTTACTTACAAAAAAATGATAAAATCTACAAGAAACGGATATTGTGACCACATACAAAATATAAGAAACTTGAGTGCTCGTGTTGAGAATAGTGGAGAGTTGGGATGGGTGGTTGGCTGCAGTTTAGGAGGGGAGAGGTGGGATGGGAAAGAAAAAGAAGGAGAAACAGAGGAAGAGTGTCGGCAGATGGGTGGGTATATAATGGTTTTTTCCGATGGAATCACCGACGGATTCCTTCCGTTGGTGATTCCATCAGTGACAGTGCCACGTCACTGTATGGCAATCTCAGTTTGAATCCCTTGATCATTTCATTGGTAAAATCATCTGACGTCACCACGTCGTTGCATATTTCCAGACAAACTGTATACCCCGTCGGCGAAACGGTCTGTATATACCAACGAAATATTTCGGTCAGTATATACTGACTGTTTCGCCGACGGATCTATGTCGTCGGTATATACAAACAGATTTTGAGACAGAATTATTTCTGTCGGTAATTCCATTGGTTTTCTCCGGTTTTCTGGTAGTGCCATATAAAATTACTATGAACAATAAAGCAACCATATTTCAGATTTTTATCTGTTTAGTAACCTTTCTTTCATTTTCCTATAGTTTTCCACACTTAAATATTGAAAATCATTAGGTAGATTTATTCTACCATTACCCTTAAACTAGATTAATAAATGCATAACACCAGGATAAAATTACTCAAATAATGATAAAAAACAATTGTCAAGGTTAGAGGATCCACTAATGATATTTCAAACAAGTATAGTATAAACTCTTATTACTCAACTGGAAACCACACACAAAGAAGGTTCCAATCGGATTATAAATTGTTAACATGATTACATTAGTTATCTTATTCGAATAATGCTAATACTTGTCAATGTTGTCAGACATTCATGATTATAACTTATGTTAACAACAAATCAAGTTTCTTTCATAGCACAAATATCGATTATACCTACGGTTTGGGCTATGAAAGTGCCAAGTATTTGTTATACCAAGGGTTATACAACATCAATCTAGATTAACCATTTATCAAGCAAATTATTAAAAGTGAACAAGATAACAAATATAAAACATGTTAGTATTAAACATTAAAGTCCATGTTGATTTTACACTATACTTATTCTTACACCATTAGTGTAACTTTTTCACCTTGACATAATAAACTTAGCTAAACATAATGAAGAAGAGAAACATAAATAAACAAGATAAGAACATAAATAAGATATAAGTTAACTAAGTAAAGGAAAGGAAATGAAAAGCATAAACAAGAGATTAATATAAACAAAACTTAAGCATTACAAAAATAGAGAGAGCAAGAGCATGATCTTGATCTGAAAACCAAGATGCCTAAATGCATGATAAATGCCTCTTTTTATAAATATTGATTTCCCTTAAATGCTCTCCTTTTCTGATATGAAGAGAGTGAGGTGTGAAAACCGATGAAAAGAGAGAAAAATAATGAAAAGAAGAAATGATTGTTGGCGCTACACCGGACCTCTCCTCAGTACACGCGTTGCCCTAATATAAAGGCATCATTGAGAAGATTTCAACGGCACCCGTGAACACGGTGACCTTCCATCACAATTGTTATATTTTTTTTTTATATTAGTCCTTGTTCTTATAATTGTTTTTTCTAATCAACAAAAAAGAAATAACCGGCCATCAATTTTGCAATAAAAAAAGATATTATTCCAATCAATAATAAATTGTAAAAGAGTGATGCAAAAATAATTTCATCTCACAACTTTTTTTTTTTAAATGAAGAAGAATCACAGACATTCATACGGTAAAATACAATAAATATTGGAAGTTAATTGTTGGTGAATTTAATTTTGGGTTTGGATTTTTTTGTCTGCTTTATTTTCAGATTTCTATGAATAATAAAACCCATACTAAAAAGCTGTTTCGAGAGTTTAGTTATAATTGTTTTTTAAAGTATTTTTTACTTAAAAATATATTNAAATAATATATTTTTTTATTTTGTAAATTTTTTTTGACATTCACGCATCAAAATGATCTAAAAACAATAAAAAATATTAATTTATAACAAAAAAAATTAAGAAATTTTAATTTTTTAAAAAAACTCTTTTAAAATACAAAAACAAATAAAGCCTAACAACATTATTGTCTCTCCATATAAAATTACTATGAACAATAAAGCAACCATATTTCAGATTTTTATCTGTTTAGTAACCTTTCTTTCATTTTCCTATAGTTTTCCACACTCAAATATTGAAAAATTATTAGGTAGATTTAATCTACCATCACCCTTAAACTAGATTAATAAATGCATGACACCAGGATAAAATTATGGTTAACTTTTACATTATACTCTACAGGTCAATATTTCTATCATCAAATTAAATCCTCCTTCAAGACTTTTACATCATCAAAATTTCAGTCCCCAACAAAATCAATTGAATTGAACATACAAATTTTTCAAACTTATATACTTAAACTTTTTGAATTTACATAATAACTCTCTCATATCTTATTTACAATTTTCCTTCAATATCCCAAACATTTAAGACAATACAATTTGACCATTTAACAAAATTCTCTAAACTAACAACTTGGCCAATTTTTTAACAAAATTTCATAATTTTATCACAACTCTCTCAATCCTTTTCTTTGTTACATGTTACTTTAATGCTAAACACAACACTCAATCTAATTCACAAATTTCATATACAATATAAACAATCCTCAACTTCTATCTTAACTAAGACACACTACACTATCTACTAAATATTTCATCTTTAATATATATAGTTGTCCAACCATTTAATAGTAAAAGTTTTGTGTTTTCGCTCTCCTCTAAATCTATCCCATTTAATTCATTATTTTTCAACACATTTAGTCTAAAATTCTCATTTGTTCAATTACTTCTTTACACACCCAAGTCTCTAACATTCACATATATTCTTTTCAAGCTCATTTCTCATAATACCAACATGCATTTACTTGCATAAATTACTTTAATTACTAATTTTAAAACCTTCATATTAGCCTATCAACATTCAACATCACAAGTATACCAACTTCAAGTTCAACTCTTTCCCAAACACACATTCCTAACAAAAAGTTCATATTTCTATACAAATTCTTTTTAAAACACAATTATTCATATCAACATATTATACATGTTTTATATATATATATATATATGAAAATTCACCTACCATTTTTTTTTGAAAAAAGACCTTTCACAATACACATTCATATGCAAAACACATCATACTGAAAAATCAAACACAAAGAATTCAAGCATCCACACATAAAATTACTAGTGCCCACACAAAACTAAATACTTAAAATCATCCAAAATAACATATGTTTAGCCATTAAAATTCCAAAATATGCTAAATTTTTAATTAGTGTTCAAAATCGACCTTCTAAAATGATTGGAGTGGACTGGAAGAAGCTAAAACAATGGCTAGACAAGAGGAAACAATGACAACATATGGTGGCCATATGTTAATGGTGGCAATTACTGCTAGTGCGTCGTTGCAAATGCTACTAGGATTGAGGAGGCGTGTGAGTCACTCCACCTAGAACATCTCTTCGTGGTCTTCCTTTAGTTATGAGTAGTGTCGTCCACCACATCTTAAGAGAGGATATTGATGATCCCAAAGTTTTGGTCATTTTCTTCCTTCTTTTTTGGTTGTAGCAGCTATCTCTTCCACACACACACACGAAAACCTATGATAACAAAGCAGCCACAACAACCTTCTAAGGATTTGAATCACCATATCTTTAATATATTTATTGATGGGTATGGGTGCTGATGGTTATAGTGAAGGGGTCGTGAGGGAAGGTTACGGAGCTGTGTTGAAGGAGTTATTGGTTGCAATTCAGGAGGAAGTTATGACATAATCCAATCTTTTCTTTCAAAATTAGACGCGATTGAAAAGATTACCTTTATAAGATCATGATCGAGATAGGTAATTCTATAATTTTTGTTTCATCTCTAACTAATCAATGATTGATACTTCTATCATTCTATCAGCAATGAATTTACCGACAACAATGAATTTACCGACGGGCTCACTGATAGAAATGCTCCGTTAGTAAAATTCTTGTTGGTAATTTTTGGTTTGTTGGTGATAAAATTACCAATGGATTTATTGATGGGAAAAGCACACCAAAATTATTTTTTTACCCACTTCATTTCATCGATATTTTTCTCGAGAAGTTTGCCATATAGTTGACATAGATACCATATGCAATTTCATTGGTGATTATATAGTGGCACAATGACATTTGCAGTAATTATTTTTCAACTCTCTGGAATAAACCAATAGATTTAATATGTCGGTGATACCATCAATAATTATTTAAAAATATTTTTTTAAAAATGTATTAACAGAAGTAGAAAAATAGTAATACTCAATATTAATAAAAAATAAACAACAACGATAAATAAATAAATCAACTAAATTTTTTTTTACCTAACCTAGAAAACCTATTCCAGAACCCATAATCCAACAACAAATAATTTAATTTAATTGAAATTGAACAACAAAATTGAAAAACAAAATTCAACAAAATTGATCTCATATGAAAACAAATCCTACAACAACATTCATACAATTATTAAGAATAGAAAAAAAAAACAAATATAATGAAAAAAACACAAAAAAAGAGAAGAAAAAAGAAAAATCTTACCTTAATTTAATTGTGAGTGACGCTAAGAAGAGAAAAGAAAAAACAAATTCATAAAGTATGTTAATTAAAAAAAAACTAAGAAGAGAAAAAAAGAAGATAGGAGAAGACATGCCTATGCGTGGAGGAGAAGAGAAGAGAATAAAAGAGAAGGGGTTAAGGAGGGAAGAGAAAGAAAAAAAAGGACGTTAGTTTTTTTTATAGAAGTGGAAGAGAGAAGAAGAAGAAGAAGAAGAAGAAGAAGAAGAAGCATGTTTGTTATGAAATGAGGGATTTTAGTCTTTTTATTGAGGCATTTTACTGACAGTTTTATTGACGGATAATTAAATATTAATGTTTTTAACCATTTCATCAGTGATTCTGTCAATGTTAATTTAAGTTTTCAATTTAATCAAAAAATTTCAGAAACCCTAAAATATCACCGACAACTTTTCAAACTGTCGATAATTCCGTCTATAAAGAATAATAATTAATAGTGAAATTAAGAAGTGAACAATTTTAGTTTATATAGCGCCCCTTCCTAGTGTTTCACATTACTCTAGGTATGTTTGCAAGCTCAAGAAAGCATTATATGGTCTCAAACAAGCACCTCGTACTTGGTTTGATAAATTTTCTAGTGTGATCTCTTCTCTGGGATTTGTTTCTAGTAGTCATGATTCTACTTTTTTTTTTGTTAAGTGCACTGATACAGATTATATTATTATGTCTTTATATGTTAATGACATGATTATTACTAGTGATAACATTGATTGTATTTTAGTTTTGAAGACAGAGTTAACTAGACAGTTTGAAATGAAAGATTTAGGTTCTCCATGATATTTCTTGGTTCTTGAGGTATCCTACTCACCTAGAGGTTATTTTCTTTCTTAGTCGAAATATGTGGCAGATATTCTTTAGTGAGCTAGACTTATTGATAATAAGATTGTAGATACTCCCATTGAGGTTTACGCAAAGTATTCTTCTTCTGATGATTTGCCTTTGTTAGATCCTACTTTATACTGTACTATTTTGAGAGTTTGTTATTACTCACTATTACTCGTCTAGATATTGCATATGTTGTTCATGTTTTTAGTCGGTTTGTTACTTCTCCTATTACCGTTCATTGGACAAGTGTTCTTTGTATTTTACCGTATCTTTGAGGTACAGTCATTCAGAGTCTTTTACTTCCATCCACCTCCTCCTTGGAGCTGTATGCATATTCTGATGTTGATCATAACAGTGATCCCACAGATCGCAAGTTTGTTACTGGAATCTGTATATTTTTAGGTGATTCTCTTATTTATTGGAAGAGCAAGAAACAATCTATTGCTTCTTAATCTTCAGCTTAGGCAAATATATCGTGCTATGACATCTACTACCAAAAAGATTGTTTGGTTATGTTGATTACCTGCTATAGGAGTTTCCCTTTCTTATCCCACTCCTATGTATTGTGATAACCAGAGTTCTATTCAGATTACTTACAACTTGTTTTTTCATAAACGAATTAATTAAGCATATTGAGATCGATTGTCATCATACTCTTTATCATCTCAAGCAGGACACCATTACTTTGCGTTTTGTTTCTTCTTCTTTACAGATTACATATTTCTTTACCAAGTCACATTTTATTTTTCATTTTTGTTTTCTAGTTGGCAAACTTTCAATGCTTGTAGCTATACTTGTAGCTATAATGAGAGTTTGAAGGGAGATATTAAGAAATATAGGGTTATTTTGTTTTATTTATTAAGGGTAGAATAATATTTTTATTTTCTTTTCAGTTTAGCTTATATATAATCTTTCTATATTTAGGTTAAGCCAATTTTTTTAGATTATTGTGATTACATCATGCAATATCAATAAACTCTAACCTCCATTTTTATTTTTATATTTCTCTTTATTTTTTTGAATTTTTTAACGATTACCGCTGAATCACGTCTCAGTCATAGAAAATAACTGCTGTTGACGACATCACGGCCACCCACGTATTGTTATCAGGTTCGGCATCCACATCAATTATTTGTCGAATTATTAAAGCTAAAAAAGCTGTGGGATCTGTTGTGGAAAAAGAAGGTTAGTGGATGTCGCAATCTATCAAATCTGTATTCTTCTCATGAAACACTCATAAAAAATCAAGTCTTTATGAAAGCCTATTCAATTGATCCTAGTTCAATCATGTAGTAAAAAGTATATGTGTGTATCTTGAGCTTGCAAGCACAATACACATATGAGCTCTGTATGACTGGATGGATATCCTTCCAAATACAGTTTTCTGTAGTATTCTTTCACTTACACTTTTCAATACTTCCTTCCTTATTTTCCAATTAAAATTCTCCACTGCTCTTGACACCATTGCTCCATCACAATCTCTAAGTGATGGCAAGACCTTGGTTTCTAGAGAAGAAAGCTTTGAACTGGGTTTCTTTAGCCCTGGAATTTCTAAGAATCGTTACTTGGGAATTTGGTACAAAAATATCCCACTTAGAACAGTTCTCTGGGTTGCAAACCGGCGGAATCCAATTGAAGATTCCTCTGGCTTGTTGACCATAGACAATACTTCCAATCTTTTGCTTGTTAGCAACCGCAACGTTGTTGTTTGGTCATCAAACTCAACAATAGTAGCCAAGAGTCCAATAGTACTGCAGCTCCTGGATTCTGGTAATCTTGTCTTGAGAGATGAAAAAAGTGACTCTGGAAGATACCTGTGGCAAAGTTTTGATCATCCATCTGATACACTGATTCCAGGAATGAAGCTTGGCTGGGATTTAAGGACCGGACTTGAAAGGCGCCTATCATCCTGGAGGAGCTCAGATGATCCATCTCCCGGAGACTTAACTTGGGGGATTAAAGTACAAAATAACCCTGAGACAATTATCTGGAGAGGATCACAACAGTACTTCAGGAGTGGCCCCTGGACAGGTATTGCATTCACAGGTGCTCCAGAACTAGTCCAAAACCCAGTTTTTAAGTTAAATTTTGTCTCAAGTGAGGATGAAGTATATTTATCCTACAACCTCAAAAATATATCAGCATTCTCCAGGATAGTTGTAAATCAGACTACCAATTATCGTGAAGCCTACACATGGAATGAAGCAACCCAAACTTGGGTCCTCTATGCTTCTGTGCCAAGAGACTCGTGCGATAATTATGCCCTTTGTGGTGCCAATGGAAATTGCATCATTAATGACTTGCCAATTTGTCGATGTTTAAAAAAATTCAAGCCTAAATCACCAGAGAAATGGAACTTAATGGATTGGTCCGGTGGGTGCGTGCGCAATAAACCATTGAACTGCCAGAAGGGAGATGGATTCGTGAAATATCTGGGGCTGAAATGGCCTGATGCTACTCATTCTTGGCTAAACAAGAGTATGAATCTCAATGAATGCAGAGCTAAATGTTTACAGAACTGTTCCTGTATGGCATACAGTAATTCAGATGTTAGAGGAGGCGGCAGTGGCTGCATAATTTGGTATGGTGACCTGATAGATATTAGACAGTTTCCAGCTGGAGGTCAGGAACTATACATTCGCATGAATCCTTCAGAATCAGGTATATGCTAAACATTTGTTTTGTTCAATCCATGAGTACCTAGATGCGGCACAATTTCCTTGTTTATAGCTTCTTTACTTGTGATGTATCTTTATTCTAACAATAGTGCACTTTCTTAGAGGCAAAAGCTGAGCCTACCGTAAAGATTGCGGTGATAGTTTCAATAGTCATTGCCATGGTCTCCGGGCTGCTTGTGTTCTGTTATTGCATTTGCAAACGAAAGGAAAAGTGCAGAGGTAAAGTTACTGGTACATTTCTCTAAAAGAATGGCCATCCTGTTTATCATAAAGTTATAAAAAAGTCTTTAGTTCATGGAAAAGTATAGTTTTAAGCCATTAACTATTGTCCACTCATTATGACTGTAGCTTTAACAAGTGTATGGTAATCTTTAGTGAAAGCTTCGATACTTGTTTCAATATTTAAAGTTTTCTTTGATGAGAAAAGAAGAAAAAAGAAAATGGCTATTTGATTGCAAGTCAATATAATAGTTCAACATTCTTGATGCTAGCAAGTCAATATAATAGTTCTATATTGCAATTTCAGTTTTGAATCAACTTACTAGTCAGATTGGCTATAGTCAACTGCTTTAAAATATAACCATGAGCGTGTTGATTTGTTAATATATATGTTTCCATAACCAAATCTCACAAATCAATTTGAACAATGACCGACATTCATGTCTCATCTGTCACAACTAATATGACACCTGTTGTCCTCCTTTTTCCGAGAGAGCAGAAATGGACCAGCAAAATGATCAGATCACTGATGGAGAGAATGAAGACTTGGAGCTACCCCAATTTGAGTTCGCTAAAATAGTCAATGCAACCAACAACTTTTCAATAGAAAACAAATTAGGCCAGGGAGGTTTTGGACCTGTCTACAAGGTATGCCTTTCAATGTATAAGAACAATAATGAACTTGGGTTTTGTTCAGAAAAGAAAAGGCATGCATTTTATTGGTGTGATTTTGTAGGGTACACTAGAAGATGGACAAGAAATTGCTGTGAAGAGGTTATCAATGAGCTCCGGACAAGGTTTAAAAGAGTTCAAAAATGAAGTTATACTGATTAACAAGCTACAGCACCGAAATCTTGTAAAGCTTCTTGGATGTAGCATTCAAAGAGAGGAAAGACTTCTGGTGTATGAATATATGCCCAACAAAAGCCTGGACTCTTTCCTTTTTGGTTCGGATCTCTCATAACCTTACAAAATTTTAGCTGGCTTGTTGTTACTAATAAGAATGAGTCGTGGCTCTTGATAGAATAAGTCTTCTGTTTTGAGCTTTCAAGTAGCATGAATGACGTATATATGATTACATCTTACCAGATCAGACAAAAAGTAAACTGTTAGACTGGTCTAAGCGGTTCAACATTATCTGCGGGATCGCCAGGGGGCTTCTGTATCTTCATCAAGATTCTAGATTGAGGATTATACATAGAGATCTGAAATCAAGTAACGTTTTACTTGACAAGGACATGAACCCAAAAATTTCTGATTTTGGTTTGGCTAGAACTTTCGGAGGAGATCAGACTGAAGGAAACACAAGTAGAGTAGTTGGCACCTAGTAAGTATTCACTTTTCATGCTCTTTCTTTAAGGCCTTTACGATATTTGCAAGATAGTACTCATCTGTCCATTTTTAATGTCGTTCTGTAGTGGTTATATGGCACCAGAATATGCTACTGATGGACTCTTCTCAGTGAAATCTGATGTCTTTAGCTTTGGTATCATGTTGCTAGAGATAGTAACCGGAAAGAAAAGTAGAGGGTTTTACCATCCAGATAATACCCTAAGCCTCATAGGATATGTAAGTATCCAGGGGTTAAATTTCCTTATTACATTCAATCATTTTAGCGATTAATGATGAGGTTCCAAATGATCTAGGCATGGAGATTGTGGAAAGAAGGCAAACCATTAGAATTGGTTGATGGATTGGCCGAAGAGTCATGGAATCTATCAGAAGTCATGAAATGTATCCACATAAGCCTGTTATGTGTTCAACAATACCCTGAGGATAGACCAAGCATGGCCTCAGTGGTTTTGATGTTAGGTGGAGAGAGGACATTGCCAAAGCCAAAAGAACCAGGCTTCTTTAAGGATAGAGGTCCTGTTGAAGCATATTCTTCATCCAGCAAGGTGGAATCATCTTCAACCAATGAAATTTCAACTTCAGTCTTGGAACCTCGGTAGTGACTTTGTAATTTTTCCTTCTAGACATGGTATTAAACGATGTTTCAATCACTGTCCATACTGGATTGTCAGCTGCAGTAGTTCTAGTTTGGATTTGTGGCTGGAATGGGTCTTCTCTATATCGTGTTTTTGACATTACTACTGGTTGTAAGTTATAGAAAATATATACTGCCATGACTTCTCTTATCTCCAGTTATTTCCATATGTGATATGTTAATGCTTCTCAAAACTTCCTTCAAATCCTTTCCTCTTAAATTCTACTGATCCTAAGCATAACTCCTCAAGCATTGCAAATCTATACTTTTACTAGTATTTTCTAGTCTTGATTAATATGAAAAAGATATTACAATTAACTTTATCTTTGTATTGGGTTTTTACTTGCAAAAATTATTGTGATCTCAATTCTATTTTTAAGCTAGTGTTGCAAGTATTTACATAATAGTTATCTAATATCCAACCCTGAATCTATATCTACCATGAACACAATCTTTAGTGCCTTTAGAACCATTCAAGAGCAACTATAGCTCACGTAAGTTTAAATCACCAATATCTTAAAGAGTTGAGTCTATAGAGATTTTCAAAATAGGGCAACATATATAATAACAATGAAAATCCAAACAATAACCATCATAGGCATGTTTATCATAGACACCAATTTAACCATAACCTAGGTCACCACAACCATGATGACCATGATGAGCTAGCTATAACTCATATCAAAATAAAGGCCCTCAATTTTTACAACTAACTTGACCTTAAATTCTTCCTAGATGGATTCATGAAATGAATTACATATTTGATTAGTAAAAGTTGTATGAAAATAAAAATCTTAAACTTGTTAAGAAAAATCGCAATCGTACCACCACTATTAGAAAATTGATAAATACAAACAGAAACATCAATGAAATATTTATGTCGATAGATTGTAGTGAATTTTATCAACAAAATATTCTCTCACTATATCCATCTGTAAACATTGATGGAACTATTCCCTCCGTATATACCAAGGGAATTACAATGGGAAAAGAAGGAATTAAAAACAACAAAAAGCATGATGAAATGTCATTTACAGAGACGACATTACCAACAATATTAATACTGTCAGCAAAATCCATTTGTAAATCCATCGGTAAATTATTTTCTTCTCCCTGACATTGTTCATTGTGTTAAATATAAAAGGCATCACCAACATATTAATTTTGTTAGTATATTCCAGAAAGCTCTGGAATTATTCACTTTTCAATTGCACTATTTATGTTGTCAATTACAAATGGGATCATCGATGGATTAATTATGTCAGTATTTTCTAGAGAATATGTCATTGATGAATCGAAGCTACTACAATCAAAATACGAATAATAGTCATTTTTACAACAAGAGCAAATGTCTCCTCATAATCCATATCATACTGTTGAAAGTATCCTTCTGCAACCAACCTAGCTTTGTATCGCTCAATAGATCTATCAGAATTAGTCTTAATCTTACACAACCAACAACACTCTTACTAGGAGGTAGAGGAACCAAATCCTAAGTGTTTGTCTTATGTAAAGCAGAAAATTCCTCATTCATAGCTTGCTGCAAAAAAGGATCAGGAATTGTCTCTTTATAAGAAGAGGGCTCATAGAGACAATGGATGGAAGCTAAAAAGGAAGTAAAATATGAAGAATAACAAGAATAGGCAAAATCTAGTAACTTTGTAGACTTACAAATGCGTATGGATTGATGTAGAGGTGGATCCACAGTCTTAAACGGAGCTTAAGGGACTATAGAACAAATGGGAGCTTTAAATGTTCTAGAGAGTAAAGTGTTAGTACCTGCAGAATGATTAGTATGAATTGGTCGAATATGAGAAGAGGTATTTGATGTCAAAATACTTAGAAAACCTAGAGAAAATAGAAACAAAGACCTTTGTTTTAGAATATGTATCCCGTGAGTTCCACTCTTCTTCTTATATATTATTTCATCTATACATGGAAGTATATGTTATACATGGAGTCTAATTGATTCCTAATATTTAACCTCTATTCATAGAAAGGTAACCTTTATAGCTAATATTAACAGAGTTTTAAATTATATATGATAACATCCCCCCTCAAATTGATGTTGGTAAGTCCACTAGCAACAATTTGCCAACAACAAATTGATGTCGCTGTCGAGTCATAGCTTTAGTGAAGACATCAGCCACTTGGAGATCAGAAGAGATGTGAGGAAGAGATATCACTCGACTTTCCAAGGTGTCTCGAATAGAATGACAATCAACCTTAATGTGATTGGTACGTTCATGCAAAACAGGATTAGTGGCAATTTGAATAGCACTGGTATTATTAGCATGAAAAGAACTAAAAGTAGTTTGAGAAAACCCAAGCTCCTCAAGAAGACCGCGTAGCCATACAATTTCAGAACAAGCAGTAGACATGGCACGATACTCAACCTTAGTAGAGGATTTAGAAACACGATCTTGTTTCTTACATCTCCAAAAAATTAAGGCATTACCTAAAAACATACACCAACCTGTAGTAGATTGACGTGTATCAGGACATCCAGCCCAATCAACATCACTATAGGCAACAAGTTGAAGAGATGAGTCGGGAGGAAAGAATAACCCACGAGTAGTTAAACCTCGAAGATAGCGGATGATGTGTTGAACTGCAACAAGATGGAGATGTCGAGAAAAAGACATAAACTGACTAACCTGATGAACAACATATGAGATATTAGGTCGAGTAATGGTTAAGTAGATAAGACTCCCAACCAGGCGCTGATAGAGAGTAGGATCATCTAAAAGGTCCCCTTTGTATCAACAGAAGAAGTGTCCTCTAAACTAGCCAAAATAATAAGATCTTGAACATACATATGCTGGTTCACAAATATACCATTAGCTCGATGATGAAATTCCAATCATAAGAAGTGTGTGAGCTGGCCAAGATCTTTCATATGGAAAGTTACATGTAACAACTACTGAAGCTTAGTAATCAAACCACAGTCAGTGCCAGTAATGATAATATCATCCACATAAACCAAGAGAAGGACTATACCTAACACAGACGTGTAAAAAAAAAAGAAGAATCGTACTGACTTTGTGTGAAATTAAAGCCAAAAAGTTCTCCTCATAATCAACCCCATATTCCTACTTGTTACCCAGAGCTAAAAGGCGAGCTTTGTGTCGGTCTAAAGAGCCATCAGAACAAAGTTTTACAGAAAATACCCATTTACTTGTTACCCAGAGCTAAGAGGCGAGCTTTGTGTCGGTCTAAAGAGCCATCAGAACAAAGTTTTACAGAAAATACCCATTTACTTGTTACCCAGAGCTAAGAGGACAAGGAACAATATCCCAAGTATGATTCTCCTCAAGTGCTTGAAGTTTTGTGTGCATTGCATGTTGCCAACACTCATGTTTCATTGCTTGTTTGTAACAAGATGGAATGGAAATAGTGGATAAAGTAGCAATAAGAGAGATATGAGAGAAGAAACCATACCAATAAGGGGGTCGAGAAGGACGAGTAGACCGACGAATGGTGGTGTAAGTAGGAGCAGGATTAGGCATCGGGTCAAGATCGGAAGGGAGCAAAGGGGAAGTGGAACCAGACTCATGTCGACTATGTCTTTCATAAATAAAACCAAGTTTGAATCTTTCCATAATTGTTATAGAATTAGAAAAGCTATAGATGGCTGCTCAACATGAGATGGAAAGAAATATTGATTTTCAAAGAAAATCATATTCCTATATACAACGAGCATGAGGATCATCACAAACATTAACCTTTTGAGGGATAAAATAACCAAGAAAAGCACACTTAATAGACTGAGTAGTAAGTTTATGTCATTTATGAGCAGGGAGATGCAAAAAACAAACACAACCAAATGTATGAAGATCAGAATATAAAGGAGAATGACCAAACAACTTTTAAAAAAAAAGGAGAAACATGATTTAACGTAGGAGAGGGTAAGTGATTGATCAAATGAACTGAAGTAAAAAGTGTTTCACACTAAAAACGAGGAGGAATAGATGATTCAAGTAAAAGAGTTCTTACCACATCAAGAAGGTGATGATTTTTCCTCTCAGCAACACCGTTTTTGTTGTGGTGTAGAAGGACAAGAACGCTGAGAGATGATCCCTTTGCTTTGAAGAAAGGTATGAAACTCATTAGTCATGTATTCACAGCTAAAATCAGAGCGCAAGACCTTGATGCAAGCAGAGAATTGAGTCTCAAGAAGTGCAAGCAAGCACTTAAAGACTAAGAAAACTTTGGCCTTAGCCTAGAGGAAGTAAACTCAGGTAAAATGACTAAACTCATCAATAAAAATAACAAAGTACTTGTAATGCGCATGAGAAACAACGGGTGCAATACCCTAAACATCACTATGACTAATGTCAAAACATTGTGAGGCACGAAATGCATGACGAGGAAAAGGTAAACTTTACTTTTGCCAAGTTTGCATGATGTACAATCAAAAGAAAGATCGAGAAAAGAACATGTTTTATTTCCCAATAATCCAGAATTAATCAAAGTACGAAGTACATCAGAGTTTGGGTGGTCTAGACATCTATGTCATATCTTATTTCCAGAACCAACAACATTACATGTAAAGAAAAGTAAAGGAAAACTAGGAATAATAGTGGAAGGAGAAATGTAAAGAGGAAAGAGTCCTCTCACTTTAGGCCCCTTCTCGATCATCTTCTCTAACACTTAATCCTTCACAACACAACCAGAATGAGAGAAATGAACGTCACAATCATTTTCAACTAATTGACCAACAGAAATAAGATTTGTAGAGAGGTCAAGAGACAAAAACATCGGCTAAGGAAGAGGAAAGATCACCAATAACACTAATAAGTAGAGAACTGTCATCAACATTGTTAATTTTCAGACTGCCCTTATGATTTCTAACATTGGAAAGAGGAACAACAATATTGGTCATATAGTTAGAGGCCCTAAAGTCAAGATACCATGGCTTAGAAAAATATTTATGATTACCTGAGAGCCCAAAAGCATAAAAAATAGAAAGGATCATCTAGTATACTATTGAGTGTGTTCGGGTTCACCAAAGTTGTAGGAGCAGGAATAGGAACAACTAGCGAAGCAATCAGCAATACAACAGAACTAGAGGCACCAGTGAAGGCATGATAAGTAGTACCTTGCTTCTGTTTAGGTCAAATGGGATAAGCAGAGTTGATATGGCCTTGTTTCTTGCAGTAGTTATAGAACTTCTTAGGACAATCCCGAGCAATATGACCAAAAGCTTTACAACTAAAGCACTAGACAGCACGCATGTCTCTACCCTTATTCCTTCCCTGTACAACATAAGCCACAAAAACAGGTGCACTAACATTAGCATGGTGTTTCATGGCAGTCTAAGTTATAATATGCTGCTCCTCACAAAGGAGTTCACTCAAATAGGCATCCAAAGATGGTACAGGATGACAATTCATCTAATTAGAACGTGCAGTTTCAAAATCAAAACGGAGCTTCATCAAGAATTGATCTCTCTTACTTATGCCATGCATTACTTGAATAGCAGATAGGGCTACGACAACGGAAACATTAGTATAAACAATATTTGAATAATATGCCCAAAGATTGTGAAAAGCAGAAAAATATTCCTCAATGGAGAGACTTCCCTGTGTGAAATTAGCCATCTCATACTCTAATTGAAAACGTCGAGCCGTGTTTTCTTGATTTTAAACTTTATTCAGATAATTCCATATGGTGGCGACAGTTGTATAAGGCCTCAAATTAAGAACAAGGTGAGGCTCAACTAAGCTAAGGATCCAAGTCATAACCCGAGCATCCTTGATTTTTCATTTATATAAAGCCTCAACCTCTCGAGGTGCGAGAATACTCTCATCAATATGACCCCACAATTCTTTGCCTTTGACAAATAATTTAAATTGAAACTTCCACGCAGAATAGTTTTTGCCAATAAACCGAATATGAAACGAGTCTACTTTATCGTATGACATGATAATGCAGTGGAGGAAAACAATCACACGCGAGAATAACAACAAAGCTTCCAAAAGGAAGTAACTCACCCAGATGTTGAACAGATGGCGATGAAAAGTGATACCCAAACCAGAAAAAAAAAATATACGCCGAAACAGCCTAACTGAACCAGAGAAACAAATGCCAAAATCCAAAAGCCACCAAAACAAGAATAGAACACAAAAAACACAACAGAAGTTGACGAAATCCTAGTTGTTGAACTAAAAAGCAAGATCTCTAAAAATTGACTAAGACATTACTGAGAATAAAGAACCCACAAGGAAGCTCTCCTGAGAAGGAAAACAAATTCGTGAAAGACAGATAATCTAGTAACTTGCTCTTGATACCATGTCAAAATACTTAGAAAACCTAAAGAAAATAGAAACAGAGAACTTTGTTTTGGAATCTGTATCCCGTGAGTTCCACTCTTCTTCTTATTTATTATTTCATCTATACACGGAAGTATGTGTTATATATGGAGTCTAACTGATTCCTAATATTTAGCCTTTATTCATGGAAAGGTAACCTTTATAACTAATATTAAGAGAGTCCTAAAGTTATATATGATAACATTTGAAAACTAGGAACCTTAGATGATAAACTATCAAAATCCTTAGAAAAAAGGATCTTTACAAATAAAATCAGATCTAGTCGAGCTATAAGTAGTGGATGGAATAGAAAAGAAAGGTATATGCTTAAAAAAGACAACATGATGAGACATAAAGTTTTCAAGTTGCTGGATTAAAAAACAATACCTTTTTTCACCTTTATCATAACCAAGAAAAACAACAAGAGAGAACAAATAGTTACAACAATGTGCCTTTGTTTTCTTTTAGCAACACCATTTTGCTAAAAAAATATTTGTACACGAAGTTTGGTGAATAATTTCATCTAGATCAAAAAACTCACAAAATTTATTAGTGTATTCCCCACCCAATCACATCCAAAATATTTGATAACAACAGAATATTGAGTTTTGACAAGAGCTTTAAAGTTGTATATATCTTAAAGAATTCAGAACGATGTTTCATTAAATAAACTCAACAATAATGAGTATGATCATCAATAAAAAAAAAACATAATATCGATACCCTCCTTTTATGGAAACATAAGAAAGTCCCCATACATCATAAGAAATAAAAATACTTTGATTAAAAGGTAAAACAAAAAAATTTGTCAGTTTACATCCACTACAATCAGAAATATCTCAAGTTTACAAATTTTCTAAAGATCTTGTGGATGCCAAAAATCTCAAATGAGAAGACGAAACATGACATAGATGAGAATGCCATAAATAAAAACTAGAAGAAGAAGATCTAGGATCGGTGGAAGAATCTAATGAAACTATTGCTGCAATATTGTGGTGTGGTGGTATGTAGCTTTGAGGTGTCTTTGAGCATTAGATTGTGACTACTACTAGACTTTCAAGCTTGATTCTACTGTCTCAACTTGGGACACCGAGCCTTCCAATGACCTTTCTGCTTACAGAAATTAAACTCATCGAAGGCAACACTTATGTAAGGTTTATTCTGATTATTAGAGAATGGCTTAGAAGGTATTGCTAACATAGAAGGATTAGAAGTAGAAAGAATTCCCTTTCCAGAATAAAACTGAAGACATATTTCTTCAGCTAATAACTCACTGACAACTGAGTCAACAAAAAAGCAGTGGAGAACGATTTAAAATTGAACCTTTAAGTCCTTTAAAATTACTGTGAAGTGCTGTTAAAAACTGTACCAATCATTGTTGCTCTCTACGAGCAATATAGGCACCACATGCCTTTAATTCTGTCAATTTTATAAGAGCCAATTGATCTCAAAGATCTATCATAATAGAATAAAACTCTTGAATACTCATATTTTTCTAATGAAGAGCTCGTATGTCATTCTCTAATTGATATTGCTTTGCAAAATTTGTTTGTGTGAAAAGCCTTTGCAGATAATCTCACACCTCCTTTGTTGTCTCATACTTCGCCAACTGTGTACCTATGGAATGCTTAATAGAATTGTTAATCCAAGAAATATTATTTGCATTGTTTGCTTCTTAGACATCTATCAAAACAGCTTAACCCTCTTCGGTATTCCTAGATATCATAAAAGTTTCACTAACATGTCTAAACATCCTTTTACCCTTAAAAAAAAATTTTCATTACATAACTCTAATACGAATAATTTTTTCCATCCAACCTCACACTCACAGTCTGAAACGAATTATCTCTTTCAATAGCCATAATCAACAAACAAAGAAACCAGAATGCAAAAAAAAGAAAAACAAAATACCAGATTGCAAAAACTAAACAAATATCTTCTCGAAATTATATGATTACTCCAAAACAAAGTTGGATCTGTGAAAGCTATGTTTGAAATTAAGCCTCGTTCCATGAAACCATACTCTGATACCATGTTAAACAATCCAAATAAATAAAGAGAAATACAAAAATAAGAAAAGAGGAGGGTAGAGTTTCATTAATACTGCATGTGTTATCACAGTAATCTAAAATAATGAGTTTAACCTAAATACAAAGAGATTATATATAGACTAAACTAAAAAGAAAATAAAAATATTATTCTATCTTTATAAATAAAATAAAATAAAATAACCCTATATTTCTTAATCGTAATCACCATAAATTTGAACCCCCCATCAATTCAAAACAATGTCTAATGTTTGTTGAGTAATGATTGCCATTGCTGGATTCTACGTATCCCTACAATCTTTGTCATACACTAACTTGTTAACCATTGCCTGGTTGTGTGGTATAAGTTTTTGAACAGTTGGAGAAATTGTTACAGGAAATGGTTCATGAAGACCAAACCAGTCACATAACGGATTTGCTAGAATAACAATTAATAACTGTGGAGTTCATTACAACAAGAAATCAAATGGCTTTAATTCTTTTGAAAATTTATTCAAGTTTACACTTTCTTTAAAGAATGTTGAATATCCAAAACTTTCCTAAAAGAAAAGGTTGCATTCACAACTTAACTAAAAGCAATAGACTGGCTTTTCTACTCCTCCACAGCGGCCTCAGGTCTTTCTAAAGAATTATTGCAAAAGAAACTTTCCATTCGGTCTGCTAATTATAGTAAAATATTGAAAAATAAAACCTGATGACGTTGGTCAATATATCCCCTATCAGAGTTCACATTGAACGATCGTGCTTTTTAATAGTTTATACACCATCTGGACCGGAATTGCCTGTGAGCTGAGATCTGCATCCTCTGCTACGGAACAGGGCAGCTTTGGAAGTACTGCTTGAATAGCATTTTAGCATTCTCTTTCAAAAATGCTAATGAACAAAGGTAATATATTCTACCATCCTAAACAATGTCAAACCTGTTATAAGGAAAATATGATTAATTCTGATACAAAATCATGGATGTGGCGATTAAAACGCTTCAGTCTCCATCCATCAAAGTAGACTTTCTAATGTGAGAGATTTTGAGCAAATAGATAGCCTTATATTAACGAGTATAAATTTTCATCTAATTGTTGACTCAAGTTGAAATTTTGACTTGTAAATTTTAAAAATTTTGTTTTCTAAAACGTTAAAATTTCATAGCTATTTGATATCAATAAAGCCTTCAAATAAGAACTAAAAATTATTATTTGGGATTTATTATATTTTCCTAGCTAATTTAGATTTTTTTTATTTAGTTTAAAACTTTTTTATTATTTTGCTTCTTTCTTTAGGATATTTTCTATTCCATATAAGCAACCTTGAAGAGCTTAAAGAAAATATTGAATAATAAAAATTCAAATTAGTGTTATTGTGGTTGAGATCCTTTTCACCAGAATTAATCATATTTTTCAAAAATTCAAAATATTGTCTTTTTGCTAAAATTCGTTTTCTTTGTGCTTACTATTTTTCTTGTATTGTTTCGGTTTGTGTCACTTACCCTTACTTTTACCCTCAAACAAAGATAATAGAAACCATCAGCAAGTAGATTGCCAGTGGTGATACGGTGGTAGTGCTTTCATTATGGGGCCTTAAGAGTTAAGCTGACGACGATATTAGTCTATACTGAGTCAGCAAGAGAAAACTTTCCCACAAGACAAATGCAATTAAGTCCAATATAACTTTTTTATAAAAGCAGAATTTATTTCTAAAGCACAAACAGAGCAGGGGGGCCCTCCAGCAATGAGGTTGACGTTTCATTATTTGAAGGTGATTCCGCCAAGCCTGGTTCTTTGAGCTTAGGCAATGCACTCTCTCCACCTAACGTCAAAACCACAGAAGCCATGCTCGGCTTATCCTTAGGATGCTGTTGCATGCATAAGAGGCTACTTTGGATACATCTCATGACTTCTGATAGATTCCATGATTTTTCTGGCAATCCATCAACTAATTCTAATTCTTATCGCGCTCCAATTATTAAATACCTCCGTTACTTATTTTCAAATGGATCATACTCAGAAGTAAGGGGAAGAATTGTTGGGTGCAGTTGTGAGGTAAATATTCAACATTGAAAAGAAACGGAAAAAAAAATGTTTATATATAAGATACATATATCTATATGATCTAATAGTTAGAGATAGTATCATCTTAACACTTAAACCCTCATATGCGGAGGCCCAATACGTACATGGAGGTTCCATGCTTCTCCCTAAACACAGGAAGCTCTCTAACAAAAACGTTACTTCAAATGCAAAATTCCATTTAGTCGGTTAAACATAAAAGAACATGAAAAAGCAACCTAATTGAAGAATGCCAAACTCTTTTCTCGGGCCACTATCAGTTGAAATGATAATTATCCAAGAAGTACAAAAGCTTGCAGTAGATTTCACCTAAAGCCTTTTTCACATCTCAAAAGTACTGTAATCTTATCCAAGTTCGTTCGTTCAGGACAAATCAAATAGAAAACATAAAGAATAACACAAACCAAGTAGATAGATAGACAAGTTTCAAATTGCAGTTCCGGTCGTGTTTGTGGATTGTTGATTGTGGACTTCATTATGTTAAATAGCAGTACTTACAATTATCATCATCCATGAGTTTATCGATGATTCTTCACAAGCTTTAATACATGTGTTCTAATAGTTTTGCTAAAAATTACTGTAATAACATCTCCAACATGTAAAATTCACATAAACAACATTTTAACAGCATCTACAAGAGAATGATGTTTCAACTGTAGCCTGAGTTATTGAAACACCCAAAACATGATATTTAACATTTTTATAGCACAAAACGATGTTGTTTTCTCAAAGTTTTCAAGTGATTTTTTCAAAACCTATTTTCACTTTAGTCCTTAGAGTTAGAGGTTTGTGCAAAATGGTCCCTGAACTTCATTTGTGTTAAGGATAGGCTCCTAAATGTAAAGGGTGCATGGAAAGAGAACGCAGGAGATAGAGAGGAGGGTTCGATGTTTTTGGGATTATAGGAAGGATGAGTACATGTTTGAGGTTTAAATGAGTTTTTCACTTTGCTAGGATAATTGAATGATGTTTTTAGATGAAAATAGTATTAAAACTAGGAAAAAAAGACTAAAAATACTTACGTTTATTTGAATTTAATTTTAACTTCTTAACTATCTATTTTATAAATATCAAGAAAATTTTAATTATTTTTTATATGAGATAGAATTTTTTAAAAAATTTTAGATTTTGTCAAAACATACCAACTAAGAATTATTTAAAATTAATTTTTTATTCATCTATAATTTATTTAAAACATTATAATGTTTCAAGTTGAAACTTATTTTTAATATTAAATCTCAACAAATTTGGACTTGAATATATTCATTAAACAAGTTTTAACAAATTTTCCCATAAGAGATGTGTTACACATGCAATCTCAAATTAAGATAAATCTGCATCGACAAGGATACTAATGACCAAACAACTTATTTTCGGCAGCGTCACACCATTGCAGTGTAGATTTTTATAACAAGCTGTCCGAAGAATTACGTTAATAATAATAAAAATAATTAAACATTTTTTATTTGTTTTCAATTCTCATTTCAAGTTAAAAAAAAAAACTTATGTTTAATATTAAATCTCAACAAATTTGGACCTCAATATATTCATTAAACATGTTTTAACAAATTTTCCCATAAGAGATGTGTTACACATGCAATCTCAAATTAAGATAAATCTGCATCGACAAGGATTGTAATGACCAAACAACCTATTTTCGGCAGCGTCACACCTGGAGTGATTGCAGTGAAGACTTTTGTAACATGAAATTTGAATTGGAAAACGATACACACAAAGGTCCCTGCTGGGTGTTGATAGATAGCCACAGATTACTTCATTTCTTCCTAGTGGCCCACCATCTATCAGAATCTCCCATTTTTCTTTGTTTTTGATTGTTTTTCAAAAATCTTAAAACATACGGAATGTGTTCTATCACCTCCTCCTAAACCTCACTGTGTATAGCAATACGTGGCCACATCTTTTGAAACATTGTCTTCTAATTATTTGGAGAATGTTTACCACTAATTTTATATTTAAGGATGTCGTAAAGAAATGAAATTGATGATTTTTTATAATCGATGAAGAAGGCCGACAGTTAACAAGGATTCATTGCTGTCTCAAGGCAACAAAATTTTGTTTATTGCACTCTTACTTTTCTTTGCATTCTTAAAAGCTGGTGAAAATTCTCTGAAACATGTACAAACGTTTTTTTAACTTCTTTCCTGTTTGTTAATTTAAAAAAAAATTATTTTTTTTATTTATTTTACTTTAAATTAATATTTTTTTTAGTGTTTTTAGATATTTTAATGTGCTGATATCAAAAATAATTTTTAAAAATAAAAAATATTATTTTAATGTATTTTCAAATAAAAAGTACTTTGAAAAACAATCATAATCACCATAGTTTTGAAACCCGGTCCGGCCCGATAGGTCGACCTAGGACCCGACCGACCTGAGACTGAAACCGGGCCGAGTTGAAGAAAAAATAGGATAAGGAAAAACCCGATGTGACTCGGCTGACCTGCAAGACCCGATTAAAAACCTGGTTGCAACCCATTGATTTTTATTTTTTTACTAAAATGACATCGTTTTGATTTTATTTTTAAAAAACTTAACTCAACCGACCTAATAATCTAGTAAAAATTCAGAACCAAATCTTACATCAGATCTGAAAACTATAATATCCACATTTTCAAATACATTTTCAAATAGACTTTGGAGTGACAGCTGAAAGGTACATATAACTACGGCTATACCTTCGGCCAAATAAGTGGCAGCCAGGGTTGCTGGATTACAAGGGCGTTGGAGTCATGGGTATTGAGTCAAGTGACTTGTTGATTTCCCTTGAATGCGTCAATGTGGTGGTTACATGTCTGCTCACTACTGTTGCCTTAATGCTTCCGTACAGGACAGATGCAGTAGCCTTGTCATACTTAAAAACAAAGGGGGACAGTTCTCTCACATTAGGTTGTGTTTGGTTATTTTTTAAAAAATAAAAAAGATAAAAATAGTTGAGATAAAGATGAAGTGTTCTGGTATGATTTTTGTTTTAAGATATTATAAATTCATTTCAAAACTGTTTTAAGAATATATTTATTTTATATCTTTATTTTAACTCTTACAATCAAACATGTTCGGTCTTATCTATAACTATCCTTTATATATTAAAACACTAATCAAATATAGCCTAACTTTCCCGTGATTCCTCGTGATCCAAATATTTATGGAGTTGTTATAGTATATACTAGGCATGATGTGAGAAAGTTTATAAATTTTGTTTAATATTTTGAACCACTAATTGTATATCTGATGTTCTGATTCCGGATATCCTAACCGTTTCCTTTTCTTGATCACATAAACTTCCCTTCCCTCCATCTTTATTTTTTTTCATCTTCAAAAAGAGAAAAGAAAAGAAAGAAAGATCATAGCAATTTGCTTACGCAAACAAATACGACTTGTCCACTTCTATGTTACTTTCACCCTTGTAGATTGGAAACCATACCAGTATTCCATCTGTTACAGAAAGCAAAATAGTTCAAAGTTTTCCCAGTTGCTAATGGACACTCTTTCTTCAATGCTAATTATTATTGCGAATCTACTCCTTCTATTCTCTAGATTCTGTAATACAGCTAATACACTTACTTTGTCTCAATCTATTCGTGATGGAGGGACAAGAACCTTAGTTTCGAAAGATGGAAGTTTTGAGCTTGGTTTCTTCAGTCCTGGAAGTTCCAGGAACCGTTATGTCGGAATATGGTACAAGAACATCCCAGTTAGAACTGTTGTTTGGGTTGCAAACAGAAACAACCCAATCAATGATTCCTCTGGCTTCTTGATGTTAGACAACACAGGAAATCTTGTACTTGTCAGCAACAACAATAGTACTGTTGTTTGGTCATCAAACTCAAAGAAAGCAGCTCAGAGTGCAATGGGAGAACTCCTGGATTCTGGGAATCTGGTCTTAAGAGATGAGAAAGATGCCAATTCTGGAATCTATTTGTGGCAGAGTTTTGATTATCCATCTGATACATTGCTTCCAGGAATGAAGCTTGGATGGGACTTACGGACTGGACTTGATCGGCGGCTATCAGCATGGAAGAGCCCTGATGATCCATCTTCTGGAGATTTCACATGGGGAACACAACTACAGAATAATCCTGAGTTAGTTATGTGGAAGGGGTCCAAGAAATACTATAGAAGTGGTCCATGGAATGGTATCGGGTTCAGTGGTGGGCCGGAGTTAAGGATTAATCCAGTTTTTTATTTTGATTTTGTCGACGACGGGGAGGAGGTTTATTACACATACAACCTCAAAAATAAATCTTTAATCACGAGGATAGTTATGAACCAAAGTACCTATTTTCGGCAGCGTTACACCTGGAATGAAATCAATCAGACATGGGTACTCTATGCAAATGTGCCGAGAGATTACTGTGACACTTACAATCTTTGTGGTGCCTATGGAAATTGCATCATAAGCCAGTCGCCAGTTTGTGAATGTTTAGAAAAATTCACGCCTAATTCACCTGAGAGTTGGAATTCAATGGACTGGTCTCAAGGGTGTGTACGAAATAAGCCACTAGATTGCCAGAAGGGAGATGGATTCGTTAAATATATTGATTTGAAATTGCCAGATGCTACAAATTCTTGGGTAAACAAAACTATGAATCTCAAGGAATGCAGGTCAAAATGCCTACAAAACTGTTCTTGTATGGCATATACAGCTACAAATATTAAGGAACGCAGTGGCTGTGCTATTTGGTTTGGCGATCTGATAGATATTAAACAGTTTCCAGCTGCGGGGCAGGAAATATACATTCGCATGAATGCTTCAGAATCAAGTGAGTGCTTATCCTTAGTCTTAGTTAATCCATGAGTATCTATATTATATTTAATCATCATTTTGCAGCTTCTCTAGTTTCTTAGCTGTATTGTAACTATATTTTTTTCTCTCTCTTTCTTTCTTATCGACCATGTAGAGGCTAAAGCTGCATCTAAGATAAAGATGGCAGTGGGAAGTGCACTATCTATTTTCGTGGCCTGCGGGATTCTTTTGGTCGCCTATTACATCTTCAAAAGAAAGGCAAAACTCATAGGTAAAGTTACTTTGATTGCTCTCAGTAAATGAGCATCTTGTTTTTTGCGAGTTTAATAGAAAGGAACAGCTTTTTAACTGGCTTTGAGCTTATCGTTGGTTAGACTTTGGAGAAGCCGAGAAGGTTCAATGGATTTACAATTAGAACAACTGAAATAACTACATGATTTAGCCTTGATTAGATAGTAGCATTCAGGAAAATTACAGAGTGAAGTTCAGTTTTGCCTCAGTTTTGTAATCATTGTCTCAACTGCTATCTTCGATCTGAACATTCAAAATCTTAGCTCATTATTCATTTCTCCTCGTTTATCATGTATGTGATTCCCATTTTCTACTGTCTGAGAAAACAGGAAGCAACAGAGAAGAAAATGACCAGATAGATAGTGGACCAAAGGAAGACTTGGAGCTACCCCTATTCCAGTTCAATACAATAGCCAATGCCACCAACGGCTTTTCATATAACAACAAGATAGGAGAAGGTGGTTTTGGACCTGTGTACAAGGTAAATTTCCCAATTTTGAGTGAAATAGCTAAAAGAAAAACGAAATACCTCATTTTATGTAGAAGACTGGTCCAACATTCTCAAATTGAAGCGAAATGACTATATTAACTTCTAGAGCCCAGTTTTATTGAGATAAGCATAAGTATTTTGGGATGCCATTTTCTAGGGTACTCTAGAAGATGGCCAAGAAATAGCAGCAAAAACGCTATCAAGGAGTTCTGGACAAGGAATAAATGAGTTCAAAAATGAAGTTATACTGATCACAAAGCTTCAGCACCGAAATCTTGTAAAACTTCTTGGCTGTTGCATTCAAGGAGAAGAGAAAATTCTGGTTTATGAATACATGCCCAACAAAAGCCTCGATTCCTTCATTTTCGGTACTTTTCTAAACCAGACAAGCTTTTTTGTCGTATCGTTACGTACGTCTTTGATTTTAATACAAACAAGCTTGTTTCTAAGTGTTTAAGTGGCATGATGCACTAACAAACACTTAACAGATCAAACAAGAGGCGAACTGTTAGACTGGTCCAAGCGTTTCAGCATTATATGTGGTATTGCTAGGGGGCTTCTATATCTTCATCAAGATTCCAGATTGAGGATTGTACACAGGGATCTTAAAGCAAGCAACGTTTTACTTGATAAGGATATGAACCCAAAAATCTCTGATTTTGGTTTGGCCAGAATGTTTGGTGGAGACCAGACGGAAGGAAACACAACCAGAGTTGTTGGGACGTAGTAAGCACTTACCAATTACATGCCATACTTTATTATTTTTATTTTATATTTGTTAACAAAGCACATAATTTGTTTGCTGTGGAGTCAAACATAAGAAATCTGTTTATGAGCCAGATGCAATACTAGTATACTTACATTAATGTGTTTGTGTTTAAATGACATTCGGCAGTGGTTATATGGCTCCTGAATATGCTACTGATGGGCTCTTCTCAGTGAAGTCTGATGTTTTTAGCTTTGGAATCTTAATGCTTGAGATAATAAGTGGAAAGAAGAGTAGAGGATTTTATCATCCAGACCATAGCCTAAGCCTTATTGGACATGTAAGTGTCAAGGTTTCAATTTCTTACTTGCATGTACTGAACAAGTGTATGACGGAAAGTTCCTTTTCATTTCTAGTCATGGAGATTGTGGAAAGATGGAAAACCTTTGGACTTAATTGAGGCGTTTCCAGGAGAGTCATGCAATTTATCAGAAGTGATCATGAGATGCATCAACATTAGTCTCTTGTGTGTGCAGCAGCATCCTGATGATAGGCCATGCATGGCCACTGTAGTTTGGATGCTAGGAGGAGAGAATATACTGCCTCAGCCAAAGGAACCTGGTTTTTTTAAGGGTAGCGGTCCGTTCGGACCATCTTCTTCATCAAGCAATATTGAATTATCTTCGAACAATGAATTTACTGCCTCACTCTTGTATCCTCGGTAGTTGATTGTGCTGGATGAAATGTTCACAATTTTTGACAATGTTCACAATTAAACCTATTTAAAGGTATATTGAGTTTTCAGATGTATTAGTTGATTGGTTTTGAATGCATTCTGCTTTTACCTTATCCCGAATTTGGATTAGAATGGCATCTATTTAAATGCACATTTTCAGTTTTTCTTTTCTATTTTTAGGAAACTTTATCTAATACAATTTGCTTTTGCCTTTTTTTCCTTTTAACAAGTAAGAGGGTACGAGAGGGCAAAAAATTGATGTTCTAGGAATAAAACAACAATAACATCTAAGGGATGGGTGGATTAGATGTTCCACTAATTATATGAAATAATACAAATAAATATACTAAACACATATAACACAATAATCAACAATATAATTAGAGTGTTTAAAGTAAGAGATAAGGAAAGAGAGATTACAAACTCGATTTTTAACGTAGTTCGGCAAGTCTACATTCACACCTCAAGTGGATTACATGTTCCACTAATTATATGAAATAATACAAATAAATATACTAAACACATATAACACAATAATCAACAATATAATTAGAGTGTTTAAAGTAAGAGATAAGAAAAAAGAGATTACAAACTCGATTTTTAATGTAGTTCAGCAAGTCTACATCCACACCTCAAGTACCAACCGTACTTGAATATTATACTCTTTTACTATTCTAAGTGAAAGATACAATGCCCTTGATGAATCCACACCAAGCAGTTACACCACTTGAAGATATTCTATGTTCAAGATTTTTTTCTTAGTGACAATACCTCACAAATACCAAGCGTTTATCCAAACTCTAAATCAAACCATATTTCATAAAATAAAAGGAAACATAAAGGTTGTAAACCTTACAAGGATAAATAATCAAGCAACAAAACTCAACAATTATCACTTAATAATCCCGATTTGACCAAAAAAGTTTATATACCAAAAACAAAACTCTTGGATTAAAACTCATAAAAAACAGTTATTCATGCATTAAGACCCTAGATTATTCTCTAATGATGTTATATGAATGTGAAGATGCAAAGAAATGAAATAAAATAGGTAAAAAAACTCGTAATTAAGGCAATGTTCTCAGAAAGAACATGAACACCAACCCAAATTTTGCTTAGAAATGCATTAGCCTACTGCCAAACCTAGAAATGCATACCAAGTCATTTGCATATTCATTTGGTCATGACCAAGCCACATTTTCATATTCATTTGCATTTGAATCAAAATAAACAACAAAAAATAACAAATCATGGAAAACATGCATGAAATCCCATTTTCCAAAACTGACAAATAAAAACAATAAGCTTATCCATGCAATTTGGATTCAAATTTGATTTTTAAAACATATTTTGGTCTTGACCAAAGCCTTATAAACCCAGGATTAATAACATGGCTTATCAATGCATTAACTGAATTAACAAAACTAAGAAAACAAGCATTGTTGTATCAAAAACTAACTTAACTAGAAGGCTTTTATTACATCAAAAAAAAAATCAAACACGTCCTAAAATGCAGAACAACATCAAACCATAAAATAAAAAATTACAACAATAAAAAATCAAACACATCCTTAAATGTTTAAGAGAACAACATCAAACCATAAAATCAAAAATTACAACAATAAAAAAAAAAAGCACATCCATACTTTCCAAGCACATTTCCATACTCCACATAGACTCCACTTTTAGTTTAAGAAATATACCTTCAAACCCCTAGAACATGTATCACCCTTCTTTTCTTTTCTTTGTAAGGTTTTGTTTCCAAAAACTAGCTTCCCTTTGAAACATGAAGAAACCATATGCTAGGCTCGTCAACCTTCACAACTAGGGTATTTTCTCAGTATTTCTCACCTTTTTTCTCCTCCTTTCAGCTCGAGTTTTTAAAGGTATTTATAGGGTTTCATCAAATATTGATCAAAGTTGATCCCTTTGATTAAAATAAGAGAGTTCTAAACAAAATTTCACAGCTGGAACCTTACTCAATTTAGAGATTTCCATATTCACTTGCTTGAAGGTGACAACTTAATCAGCATATAATCTGAAAATTAAGTTATGGTTAATCAGGGACAAGATGTTGAGCTTTTCTATCGAAGAATTAGGATGTAAACATCCAATATCATGGAGATGAGGTTGTAGAGGGGATGTTCATCTTTTATTTGCAAAAAACCACATGTCATTTCGAGGTCTAGAGGTCTAAAACTCCACAATGAGCTCTTGAAATGTGCCAACCTGATCATTGTGAACTGCCAAAGAAGAAGATGAGCAAATGCTAAATGACGCGTCATCTAGGTTAAACTCTAGAATTTAGGGTTTTTAATTTAGAATTTGATAAAGTTTCAATTTAATCTTTGTTATTCCAATTGAGGCACATGCACCTTTAATTGACACAGAAATTTTAATTGCATGTAATTTAACCTCCGCTTATAACACTCCCACAACCGAGATAAAATAACAATCTCATATCAACTGAAAAATAGAGTAATTAATTTACACACACACACACACACGCATATGGTATTCATATGTAAGTCTACCAAAATTTAAATTGTTACTGTCTTACATATCTCACATTTGATGTAGCACTCTTAAAATTATATCATCAAAGTAATAGCTATTATATAAATCTAATTTCCTACAGAAAATTCAGTAGAGTTTCCTTTATTTTTTGATATTACCAAGTTATCGACTAGACTTCATTTGATCACAATACTCAATCTTCCACTTCGATCCAACCATCCTGGATCATATCACATCTCATCATACAATATTTCACATAGTAATACTTCATTGTGCTTTCTCAACCTTACATTATCAACAAATAAAACATTTGTGCTTAATTTCTCAACCTTACATTATCAACAAATAAAACATAGCAATTATATTTTCTTATAATAAAACATTAACTAAGTTCATACAAATAAAAACTCAAAGGATTCATACTAAACTAATTATTACTTTAATATGCATTCATCATTTAAACATGCATAATTATGATCACTAAGTTTCTTTTCGAATAGTTTACTAATGCTAGTTCCTTACTTATACTTTCTAAATGTGTAAATACCAAAAGCAATTATATTTAGGATACATTTATTAAAATATACATATAATACAAATTACATATAAAGAAAAAGATATTACATCCAAAAGAAAAGATTTAAACATAAAAGTTCATATTTAACACTCCGCATCACCTTGTGAAATACCTGTATACATAACATTAATAAGAAATAAAGAAGATAACACATTAAAAATGATAAAACTATTATGTTCATAATTCTTCAAAATATATCAAATTGTCTTTCATCACTAACTTACTACATATCAACATCAATAACTCATTCATAATTTATCAATCCTATACTTATAGGATCTTGACAACCAACACTCATTGCTTAATTTTTAATTTGGTAATTCACAATTTACCTCAAATCCGGCTAACCCTCCTTAATAACTAACAAATATCCGGTAATTTCATACGAATCACTCAACATCCAGCTATTCTCTTTTAATAGCCAATCAAACCGGTAATTTCATACGAATCACCCAACATCCGGATATTCTCTTTTAATAGCCAATCAAACCGATAATTCCATACAAATAATTCAACATCCCTATTATAATACAAACAAGTTTCTTCTTCTACTTTTTCCATATCAATATGTCATAAAACAACTCATAACCAATAATGAAACTTTGAATTTTAAAAGAATGTTATGAATCACCTACCGTTTACTCGTGATGGCCCAGCTCCTCTTGCTTGATGCCATGCTTTTGAAACAACTCCTGAATCAATCAAATTGCACTACATTATTAATCCATTAATATTTCTCATATGTGCCTAAATTTGAAGCACGTAATATCTTTTATTTAATTGGGTTTTATACCAAAATTTTCATTCATTTGTCACCTCATTTTCAACATATAGTTTTAATCAATTTTCTTCTTTTAACTCATTTAAAGAATTCTTCCATAAACTATTCCTACCATTTATTTATTTCTTCTTTTAACATTCTTATGATGTTTCTTCACTTGTTCATACTTTGAATACTTCAAATAAGATGAGGAACATCATTTCTCAAACATAAAACAATCAAAATCTCTTCCCTTTATTTCCTAATCCTTAGTTACAAGTTCATTTCTTCAAAATTATCCAATTTCTTTCTTAATTACTACTTACATTCATTATTTCTATACTATTCTACCTCAATTCCATCACGTTTACTACTTTTCTCAAAATTCCCAAATTTCTCATAAGAACCCTAATTTAAAGAGTCAAGAATATAAGAAATTAAATTAAATTAAATTGTCATTGTCATTGTTTGATAACTTACTCAAATAAACTTAAAAACACTTCATTCAAGTAAGAATCTTAATTTTTCATGCTTACCAATCTAAGTTCTCCCAACTTCTCTTCTCCTTCTAGTGTGGTCAGACCTCCTCTCCTTTCTTCTATCTTCCTTCACTTGATTTTTTCTTAATTTAATGTTCTAAGTCTATCAATCTTACAAGTTTCAAAGCTTTCTCATTTTTTCTTGTTTTTCTCTAGATTTCTAATGTTTTTCTCTTATTTTTTCCCTTTTCCTGTTCTTTCTCTCTTATGGCTGGCCACTTCCCTTGTTAATAACTTATAAATTATAACAATTTAATTAATTCCATGCATGTCCCTTAATAGTAAATTTTCATATTTTTTGCATAAAAATCCCGAGTACCGATACAGGTTAGACCACCTTTTTACCTGAGTTATTTTGATTTTCATTAATTTGCATCCTAGTAAATTTATTTCATCATAATCCATTTCCATCCAATATATACATGTTTCTATATTTTCTATTTTTCAGCTATTTTTGAATTTTTTTATTTATTTATTTTTATTTATTTATTTTATTCATTTATTTCCATTAAGGTAATCATTCAAGATAGCTACTTATCTTAACATTTATTTCAGTGTCCTATAAAAAAAAATTATCAAGGGCTTACACCGCCAGACTCAAATATCAGCCTGAATGTTTAGCATTATTTTTATTTTGGTCATTAGTTTTTGATTTGTTCAATTGGACTCCTAATTAACCATCAAACTTTTGATTTTTATCCTTTGAAATCTTGCACCTGTTACGATTTTATCCTTGGTTTTGAATTTTTTCAATTAAACCCTTAATTAGCTATCAAACTTAAATTTTTTACAATTAAGCCCCTGATTTGACCAATTAAACTTTACAAAATCTAATTTCAATCCCCAAACTTTAATTTCTTCCAATTAAAGAAAATTTGAACAGATTTGGAGTATCCTAACTGGTGTTTTTGGATGTCAAAAGTAACCATGATTTCGTGGAATTTGTTTTGTTGCCAAGAAGTTGTTCTTTTATGGATTTTGAGGTGAGATCTTTCTAGAATCATTTGTGAGTTTTATTTTATTGCCAAGAAGTTGTTCTTGAGATTGTATGTCCTCAATTCTATCTTGAGAGAAAAATTATAACTCATTATTTGTTGATAATGGAGTTTTCGGATGGACTACAATATTTTAGTTTTTTCATTATCAAAAAACCATCTTCATACAAAAATTTAAGCTGTTAAGTAAAAATCATTTAGACTTGAAACTTGCACAAATACACACTATTTTGTCCTATTAATTAATTTTAATTAGAAAAGATAATGAAGATAATAAGATTCAAACTCTAATACCACATTAAAGAATTATCTCAACTCAAAAGCTTAAGTTGTTAGGTGAGATCCCAAAATATAATTTATATTATGTTCTAACATCCCCTGATGAGGTTTCCAACATAAAAAAAAATTGCCTTGTGTTTTTGGTTCATATTAAATTATATGTTGTTTATTTAATTTCTTCCTAACAAATACACACAAAGAGGGAGAAATAATTATTATTATCGCTATTGAAAAGCTTGAGAATAAATCTAATAAAGAATGGACGACCTTGCAACATCAACAAGTATGTGGATTCATCAGTGGATGGATGATATTACTTTGAACCATATTACTAGAGAGACACATGCACACACTCTAGAATAAACTTGAACACTTATATGCTTGAAATATTGGAAATAATAAAAATAATTTAATAAAGCATTTGATGACTTTGAGATACAAAGATGGAACTCCATTGATATATCACTTGAACACATTTCAAGGAATAATTAAATAGTTTGATAGAATGGACACCAAGTTTGATGATGAGGTGCATGAGTTGTGTTTGCTTGGTACATTGCTTGACTTTTCAGAGACGTTCAAAACGTGATTATCCAACTCAGCTCGAGATGATATAATCCATATAGATATGACAAAGAGTAGTGGTTTGAGTGAAGAAATGAGAAAAGAATCCCAGGTTCCGCTTCATAGCTAAAGGTTTTGGTTACAGAAACGAGGGAGAGGAGTAAGAGCATGTTTGGGAACGTGGCTGCGGCTGCGTTCCCAAAACAATTGAATTTTTTTTTTTGTTAAAATTTAATATGGTTTGTATGTTTTGGATTGTTTTGATGTGCTGATGTTAAAAATAATTTTTAAAAAATGAAAAAACATCATTGGTATGCATTTTAACACAAAAAATTATTTGAAAAGCACTCGCAACCACACTGCCAAACATGCTCTAAAAGCAAAGGTCCAAAGATTAGAGGAAAAAACAAAGGCAAGTCCAACAAGTTTGCTGATGTTGAGTGCTATCATTGTTGTATGACGGGACAATTAGAAAACATTGCAAAAAATTGAAGAGATAAAATAAGGAGCAATTAAGGGAAAGAAAAGAAGAACAATGATGCAAATGACAATGGTTGAGTTTCCACAATTGATGCAAAAGACTTCTTCATTGTTTATGATAATGTTGTTATTAACATTACATGTCATGAGATTAGTTGGGTCATTGATAGTGGTGTCTCTATTCATACTATATTTTAAAATGACTTTTTTCAGAAACTATACACCTAGAGACTTTGGGAGAATAAAGATGGGAAATGATGGTTTGACTAAATCACAAGTAATGAAAATGTGTGTTTGGAGATGAATAATGAAAGGATGTTCATTCTTCAAGATGTAAAGCATATTCCTAATATTTATTTGAACTTGATTTCTACTAATAAACTTGATGACAAGGGGTATCACAATGGCTTCAATGATGGCCAGTTGAATCTTATATGGGGTGATATGGTCGTTGCCCTAGTTATAAGACATGGCTGAGCCTAGAGAGTTAGCTGGGGCTGGTCTTGTGATGTTTATATAAACTCTTGTATTAAGACAATTCAATTATATTATGAAGTTGATTTTGTTATTAATGCTGCGTTGAACTCTAATTGAGTTGGGATAAGTTTGTGTGTAAGTTTGGGTTCGCATAGGTATGGAACTTTGGAGGGGAACCTTGCCTATGTGCCGGTCATGGATCCGGGGATCGGGTCGTGACAGGTCTAGGCCGGCTCAGTGGAAAAACTGGGTTGTTTTTATTAAAAAAAATATTGTTTTGGGTTTTATTTTTAAAAAAAAGAACCTTAGTGTCAATGTATTTGACTGTGACCCATTATTAGATCGACTTTTATAACTGTAGTTGTAGCTCGAGGCAATTTTCAAATCTATACATATTTTAGGCAAGGAGGCTCTACAAATGCATTATTAATACAATGGATAATAAATTCATAGTAGAGTTGTGATATGAAAGGTTTGCTTAAATGAGTGAGAAAGGCTTGACAATTTTGGCTCTAAAGAATCTTCTGTCTGGAATAAAAAGTACACTTTTAAAGAATTGCACTCATTGTTCAGCGTAGAAGTAGAATCGAGTTTCCTTCAGAAGTCCCCCTAATTAAAGAAAGTCATGTAAATTCAAATCTCTATGGCCCTATGAAGACAAGAACAGATGGTAGTTTCTTTTACTTTGTGACTTTCAAGATGATCATTCAAGAAAGTCATAGGTTTATACCTTGAAAAGTAAAGATCAATGATTAAATGTGTTTAAATAGTTTTAGGTATTTTATTTTTATTTTGATTGTGAATATTTTGTAATTTGATAGACTATTTATATATTTAAAAATGTTAGGGGATGAAATTAAAAAATATTTGTAATTTAATAGAGTATTTATATATAAAAAAAATAAAGAGGTGAAATTGAAAGGATCTATAATTTTATAGTTTATTCTAAAATAAAAATAAAAAAAATATATAGAGACCAAAAAATTAAAGAGATTGTTTTGAAATTTTACAGTGGTCGGCGTAAAACTTGAAGAGGGAGAGAATCATATAAAGGATATTGAGATCTTTCAAACACTTTCCTAAACTACGGCTTTTGATGATTGAATGGCCCCACATGAGCCGCCTAAGCAGCATGAGAGCCGCTACATGTCCTTGCAAGTTTTTTTAAATAATATTTAATTTAATATATGATAATCACAATAATACTCCTAAAAAACTCCAAAATTACATCAAAAAAATCAATGTGTAATGAACTCCATCACATGCATGATGCTTTTTTTTTTTTCCTTTCATTAATTCACGAGACATTAGTTCTTCGCAATGATTCAAAAAATTTTGGCGCTGGTAAGACAAAAAAAAAATTGATATTTTTTACAATTCCACCCAGCAATTTTAGCTCCAGTAAAACAACCACATTGACCGAAGAAGATCTATCATGCGGCGTGCCATCACCATCAAAGTTTGGATGAACCAGCCATACCAGCTAAATGTTAGCGTCTCTCGCCTTCGGCGCACACGCAGGTCATTCTTCTTCGAAGAATAACTGTCGGCATCTTCTTCATGTGTTATCTGCCTAGTTCAAGTGTTTTTTCATCCTTTTTTTACATGCCTTCTGATTAAGAAGTTTCATTTGCAATGGTTTCAAAGAATACTTTCAGCTGTTAAGAACCATATTTACATGCCTTCTTATTAAGAAGTTGGCCATGTGAGTTCACGCATGAGTGGATGGCGCCTCTGTTTTGTGTACAAGCCCCATCTTAGCTTTTCAGAACCATATTTAAATAATTTATCCCAAGCACTTTGTGGGAATGATGCCAATGATACATTAGAAATTGTATGCTATTTAAAGTTTTGAGATCCTTTTCGTATTATTTAAAAAAAAAAAAACATTAGCATCTCCTCTATTGTTTCAATTGACCCATGCTGGTGAAGTGGTGATACATGGTGTCTGTTCGTTGATTCCAAACAACTGCTGCGCACTTGTATGCTTTTTTATCAGGTGTTATCTCTCCTTTCATATGCGTTTGGCACATCTTAGGTCCATGTCGTAACAATTGAAAGAAAACCCTGCGGGCAATGTAACTAGTTCAAACACAACACACTTACTAGTTCAAACTTCAAATAGGTTTAATGACTTTTGCGAGTGTAGGAACATGTCAAAAAATTGTGAACAATTCATCCAGCACAATAAACTACCGAGGATAAAAGAGTGAGGTAGTAATTTCATTGTTCGAAGATAATTCAATATTGCTTGATGAAGAAGATGGTCCGAACGGACCGCTACCC
The DNA here is from genome assembly GCA_015852605.2 of Populus deltoides. NCBI lineage: Eukaryota > Viridiplantae > Streptophyta > Magnoliopsida > Malpighiales > Salicaceae > Populus > Populus deltoides. Next base: position 7,442,011 of record CM027570.2, read on the forward strand.
TTAAAAAAACCAGGTTCCTTTGGCTGAGGCAGTATATTCTCTCCTCCTAGCATCCAAACTACAGTGGCCATGCATGGCCTATCATCAGGATGCTGCTGCACACACAAGAGACTAATGTTGATGCATCTCATGATCACTTCTGATAAATTGCATGACTCTCCTGGAAACGCCTCAATTAAGTCCCAAGGTTTTCCATCTTTCCACAATCTCCATGCCTAGAAATGAAAAGGAACTTTCCGTCATACACTTGTTCAGTACATGCAAGTAAGAAATTGAAACCTTGACACTTACATGTCCAATAAGGCTTAGGCTATGGTCTGGATGATAAAATCCTCTACTCTTCTTTCCACTTATTATCTCAAGCATTAAGATTCCAAAGCTAAAAACATCAGACTTCACTGAGAAGAGCCCATCAGTAGCATATTCAGGAGCCATATAACCACTGCCGAAAGTCATTTAAACACAAACACATAAATGTAAGTATACTAGTATTGCATCTGGCTCATAAACAGATTTCTTATGTTTGACTCCACAGCAAACAAATTATGTGCTTTGTTAACAAAATATAAAATAAAAATAATAAAGTATGGCATGTAATTGGTAAGTGCTTACTAAGTCCCAACAACTCTGGTTGTGTTTCCTTCCGTCTGGTCTCCACCAAACATTCTGGCCAAACCAAAATCAGAGATTTTTGGGTTCATATCCTTATCAAGTAAAACGTTGCTTGCTTTAAGATCCCTGTGTACAATCCTCAATCTGGAATCTTGATGAAGATATAGAAGCCCCCTAGCAATACCACATATAATGCTGAAACGCTTGGACCAGTCTAACAGTTCGCCTCTTGTTTGATCTGTTAAGTGTTTGTTAGTGCAACATGCCACTTCAACACTTAGAAACAAGCTTGATAGTATTAAAATCAAAGACGTACGTAACGATAGGATAACAAAGCTTGTCTGGTTTAGAAAAGTACCGAAAATGAAGGAATCGAGGCTTTTGTTGGGCATGTATTCATAAATCAGAATTTTCTCTTCTCCTTGAATGCAACAGCCAAGAAGTTTTACAAAATTTCGGTGCTGAAGCTTTGTGATCAGTATAACTTCATTTTTGAACTCATTTATTCCTTGTCCAGAACTCCTTGAATGCGTCTTTGCTGCTATTTCTTGACCATCTTCTAGAGTACCCTAGAAAATGATATCCCAGATTACTTAAGCTTATCTAAATAAAACTAGTCACTAGAAGTTAATATATTCATTTTGCTTCAATTCGAGTAGTTGGACCAGTCTTCTACATAAAATGAGGTACTTCGTTTTTCTTTTCGCTATTTCACTCGAAATTGAAAAATTTACCTTGTACACAGGTCCAAAACCACCTTCTCCTAGCTTGTTGTTGAATGAAAAGCCGTTGGTGGCTTTGGCTATTGTAGAGAACTGGAATAGGGGTAGCTCCAAGTCTTCCTTTGGTCCACTATCTATCTGATCATTTTCTTCTCTGTTGCCTCCTGTTTTCTCAGACAGTAGAAAATGGGAATCACTTACATGATAAACGAGGAGAAATGAATAATGCGCTAAGATTTTGAATGTTCAGATCAAAGATAGCAGTTGAGACAATGATTACAAAACTGAGGCAAAACTGAACTTCACTCTGTAATTTTCCTGAATGCTACTGTCTAATCAAGGCTAAATCATGTAGTTATTTCAGTTGTTCTAATTGTAAATCCATTGAACCTTCTCGGCTTCTCCAAAGTCTAACCAACGATAAGCTCAAAGCCAGTTAAAAAGCTGTTCCTTTCTATTAAACTCGCAAAAAACAAGATGCTCATTTACTGAAAGCAGTCAAAGTAACTTTACCTATGAGTTTTGCCCCCCCTTTTTTTTTTCTTCTTTGCTTTTTTGAAGATGTAATAGGTTCGACCAAAAGGTATCCCTAGCAGGCCACGAAAATTAGATTGTGCATTGCCCCTTCTTGCCCAAAATTCCCACTGCCATCTTTATCTTAGATGCAGCTTTAGCCCCTCCATGTTCGATAAGAAGGAAAGAAATATAGTTACAATACAGCTAAGAAACTAGAGAAGCTGCTAAATGATGATTAAATATAATATAGATACTCTTGAAATAACTAAGACTAAGGTTAAGCACTCAAGCTCTCCCAATCAAACTGAGTCTGAAGTTTCATTCAAGCGAATGTATATTTCCTTGCCCTGCAGCTGAAAAAACTGGCTAATAAAAAAAAAAACCTAAGAATTCCAAGAAAAGATTCTTCGAGAAATTCCAATCTTTTAATCTATCAGATCGCCAAACCAAATAGCACAGCCACTACCTTCCTTGATATCTGCAGCTGTATATGCCATACAAGAACAATTTTGTAAGCATTCTGACCTGCATTCCTTGAGATTCATAGTTTTGTTAACCCAAGAATTTGTAGCATCTGGCAATTTCAAACCAACATATATAACGAATCCATCTTCCTTCTGGCAATCCAGTGGCTTATTTCGTACACAACCTTGAGACCAGTCCATTGAATTCCAACTCTCCGGTGATTTAGGCGTGAATTTTTCTAAACATTCACAAACTGGCGACTGGCTGGTGATGCAATTTCCGTAGGCACCACAAAGATTGTAGGTGTCACAGTAATCTTTAGGCACAGTTGCATAGAGTACCCATGTCTGATTGATTTCATTCCAGGTGATTAAATAATAGTACTCTTGATACTGCAAGCGATGTTATTTCCTCCCTGCAGCTGACTGTCTTTCTTCGTCCCCCTGCCCCTCCTTCCTTGTCTGCACTCCAGAACAATCTTTTCTGCTTCTTTCTCTTTTAGCTTTGTTCTTTGTTCTTTTTTTTTGTTCTTTGTTCATCAACAATAATTTCTTCTTTTATATCAGTTTTTCCAACATTCCCACTGCCATCTTTTCTTGGTGCACTTTGCCTACATGTTCTAGGGTTGTTCTCCTGAACTGGGCTGCTGTTTCTTGTCCGTGCTTCCGAATATAGGTAGTTTGGTTCATAACTACCCTCGTGAATACATATTTATTTTTGAGGTTGTATGTGTAATATACTTCCTCCCCGTCGTCGACAAAATCAAAATTAAACACTGGATTTTTCCTTAACTCCGGCGCACCACTGAACCCGATACCATTCCATGGACCACTTCTACAGTACTTCTTGGACCCCTTCCACATAACTAACTCGGGATTACCCTGTAGTTGTGTCCCCCAAGTAAAATCTCCTGGAGATGGATCATCAGGGCCCTTCCATGCTGATAGCCGTCGATCAAGTCCAGTCCTTAAGCCCCATCCAAGCTTCATTCCTGGAATCATAGTATCAGATGGATAGTCAAAACTCTGCCACAAGTAGCTTCCAGAATTGGTATCTTTCTCATCTCTTAAGACCAGATTCCCAGAATCCAGGAGTTCTCCCATTGCTCTCCGGGCTGCTTTCGTTAAGCTTGATGACCAAACAACAGTCCTATTGTTGTTGCTGACAAGTACAAAATTTCCTGTGTTGTCTATCATCAAGAAACCAGAGGAATCATTGATTGGGTTGTTTCTGTTTGCAACCCAAACAACAGTTCGAACCGGGATGTTCTTGTACCATATTCCCATATAACGGTTCCTAGAACTTCCAGGACTGAAGAAACCAAGCTCAAAACTTCCATCCTTCGAGACTAAGGTTCCTGTCCCTCCATCACTAATAGATTGAGAAAAGGCAAGGGTATCAGCTGTATTACAGAATCTAGAGAATAGGAGGAGTATATTCGCAGTAACAAGCATTGAAGAAAGAGTGTCCATTAGCAACTATTTTGCTTTCTGAAACAGATGAAATCCAGATATGGCTGCCGATCTCTACAAGGGTCAAAGTACACATAGAAGTGGACAAGTAGTATTTGCTTGCGTAAGTAAATTGCTTCTCTTTTTTGTTTAAACAGACGTGAGAATGTTGCAACTTGCAACTCATTAAAATAAATAAATAAATCTGTTACATCCAAAAGTATTGATGCAAACAATAAATCAGACCAATTACATTAAATTTAGTATTCATTTATTAGAACTAATTTTTTCCTTCCTCGTCTCTCTTGTCATCTTTATCTTCTCTTAGTAGAAATTTCTCATATGAGTTATCCAGTTGTGATATAAAATTAAATTTTTTATCATATAAATAAGGGTGTGTTTATTTAGAAGACCACACCTTACTTTTTAAAAAATTAAATTTTTTTACTTTAAATTAATTTATTTTTTTGTGTTTTAATTTGATAATATTAAAAAAATAATGTATTTTTAAATAAAAAATATTTTAAAAAAATAATCGTTATCAAACATTATCTAAGTAAAAAAACAATAAAAATTTGTTTTTAATGATAGCTTTTTATGTATTAAATGAATTGTATATTGAAAAAACAACAACACCACCTTGCCACATCTTTATCCCAAATAAAAATATGAAAATAATGTTTTTGATGCTTGTGTTTTGTGCTACTCCACAGCAAACATAAACCAAAAGGGGCTTGTGTGTCCATTTACACCATCCAAAAAAATAGGGTCATTGGCTCAAAAGGCTTTTGTTACAAGTCACAGTGTCACATCAATAATTGATGGGAGTAGAGTTTTATCGAAAGAAGAATAAATTCACCTTGTGTGTTGACCAGAGCCATCCCATTGTCCCATTCCACCTATGAAAGGTGAAAAAATCAGGAATGATCTCATTCATCATGTCAAAACACTGCAACACTGTCAATAAAACTAACTTATTATAGATCAACTTTGTGACCCGGATGGACAGGTTTTTGTCATCTTGGAAGAGCGCAGAAGATCCTGCCCGAGGTGAATTTTCTTTCCGTATTGATCCTCATGGCTATCCGCAGCTACTCTTGAAGAGAGGGAATACAACGTGGCAAAGAGGGGGGTCATGGGATGGAATAAAATTTACATCAACTCCGAGGCCGAAAGCTAGTCCAGTTTTGACAAGTGAATTTGTGTTCAATAGCAAAGAGGTTTTTTTGAATATGGAATTCAAAGTACAGTTTTTTCAAGGCTTACACTAAGTCCATCGGGTCTTCCTCAGAGCTTCACATGGAATGAACGAACTCAGGATAGGGTGATTATTGAAAATGGTCAGTTCGATCAGTGTGAGAATTATGCATTCTGTGGTCCCAACACTCGCTGTGAGATGACTAGAAATCCTATATGTGTATGCTTGGATGGATTCACGCCCAAGTCTCCGGTAGATTGGAATTTTTCAGATTGGTCAGGTGGCTGTAACCGGAGGACTCCACTGAATTGTAGTGGTAAAGATGGCTTTCTCAAGTATACTGCCAATAAGCTGCCAGACACATCTTCTTCCTGGTTTGACAAGAGCATTGGCCTCAGGGAATGTGAGGGATTGTGTCTGAAGAACTGCTCTTGCACTGCTTATGCAAATTTAGATATAAGGGGAGGTGGAAGCGGCTGCCTGATTTGGTTTGGAGACCTGATTGATACGAGAAAGTCAACTGGGGATGGACATGACCTCTATGTCAGGATGGATTCTTCAGAATTAGGTATGTCTTCCCATTATGCGTTCAAATAATTAATCTAATTCTAAGGGTAGATCACCAGCATGGACAAAAATTGAAGAACCATTTCTCTGTCTTGGCTTCAAAGAGAGGAATGGCGATAGCGTAGAAACTAGAAAGCCTTGCCTGCTGCTTTGTCCACTTCTTCAACTCCATTTTATCTCATCAAAACTTTGTTATATAAATCTCTTCATTATTATTTTAGAAGTTCTGGACTATGGAATATGTCCACTGACTTCTAACTATTCGTCTATGTATCCAGTTGCAAATGTGAAAAAAGGGAACTTCAGTAAGAAAAAGAAGGGAGCACTAATCGCCAGCACCGCTGTACTGGGCATTGCGATGCTAATGTTAGGAATGTTATTTTGCATACGGAGGAGGAATCATAGGACGCTCAACAATTCTGAAGAAGTAAGTAAAGAAGACATGGAGTTACCAATATTTGATTTGAGTACCATAGCACATGCCACCGATAACTTTTCAAGCAGGAACAAGTTGGGAGAAGGAGGTTTCGGACCAGTATTTAAGGTAACAAGCAGTTACCTGCCTGTTGAAACCATCTTCTACGTAAAACCTACTGAACTGTTTCTATGGTTGCTAGGGCATATTGAAAGAAGGTCAAGAAATAGCAGTGAAAAGGCTTTCAAAAAGTTCTGGGCAAGGATTAAATGAGTTCAAAAACGAAGTTATATTAATTGCTAAACTTCAGCATCGCAATCTCGTGAAGCTTCTTGGTTGTTGCATTCATAAAGATGAAAAAATGCTAATCTATGAATGCATGCCCAACAAGAGTTTGAACCTGTTTATTTTTGGTGTGAACCTCTCCTCAATAATCAGCTATCATTTATTTATTTTTGTTACTGTTACAAATGATCAAGTAGATAATGGGCTAACATGGATGAGAAATTGACAGACAAAACAAGAAGAAAAGCACTTGATTGTGGTAAGCGTATGAACATTATTGGTGGAATTGCTCGAGGGCTGCTTTATCTCCATCAAGACTCTAGACTGAGAGTAATCCATAGAGATATTAAAGCCAGCAACATTGTACTAGATAATGAGCTAACTCCTAAAATTTCAGACTTCGGCCTTGCAAGAATGTTTCGTGGAGATCAAACAGAGGAGAATACTAATAGGATAGTTGGAACATAGTAAGTATCCTGTTGACCAAGAATGACTCTAGAAGCAAAATAAAATCTCAGCAGAATCTAAGTTTGTTTACAGTTATTAGAGTTTGTTTCTTGTTGCTAGTCTAATGGCTATTTTTATTCCATGTAACAGAAAATCAGATATCCTAGGAGAATATCTTGCAATTCTGTTTTTCCTTATTGTATAAATAATCGTATTGAAATTCAATAAAGTAGTGTTCTGCTGCAACTACAATATAAAGCTTTTGTTTTCTCTTCAATATATACAACAAATTGGTATCAGAGCCTGATTTTCTTGAGGGACTTGTGAGATTGAGATATCCTAAACACAACCTTCAAACACTTGTGAGATTGAGATATCCTAAACACAACCTTCAAACACCTGTGAGATTGAGAGAGCCGAAACACAACCTTCAAATACTTTTCATCTAAACACAACACAACCAATATGAACTCAGAAATGCCATTTCTCGGATTGCACCTCCAGTATTTGATGGGATCAATTATCAAGTATGGGCTGTTAGAATGGAAGCCTATCTTGATGCTAATGATCTAATGGAAGCAGTTGAACAAGTATATGAAGTGCCAACTCTGTCAGACAATCCAACAGTTGCACAAATCAAAAATCACAGAGAGAAGAAGCAGAGAACATCAAAAGCAAAAGCAACTTTGTTTGCAGCAGTCTCACCCACCATTTTCTACAGAATAATGACTCTCAAAACAGCAAAGGAAATCTGGGATTTTCTGAAAGGAGAATACAAAGGAAATGAGAGAATCAAAGGGATGCAGGTGCTAAACTTAATCCGAGAGTTTGAGTTACAAAGGATGAAAGAATCAGAAACAATCAAGGAATATTCTAACAAACTTCTCAGCATTGTTAACAATGTAAGACTTCTTGGCACTGATTTTTCTGATTCTAGAATTGTTCAAAAAATTCTAGTAACAATTCCAGAGAAGTTTGAGACAACAATCTCATCTTTAGAAAATTCTAAAGATATGTCAAGCATTACCTTGGCAGAGTTGTTGAATGCACTACAAGCACAAGAGCAAAGGAGGCTGATGAGGCAAGAAAGAACTGTAGAGGGTGCATTCTTTATCAAATCTCAAAACTACCGTGATGGTAAGAACAGAAAAAAAACAGAACAGCAAGTTTGGAGGCTCTGCATTCAACACCAAAAAAAATAAAACCAGCAACATTCAAAGCTTTCCTCCCTGCCCTCACTGCAAAAAAAACAATCATCCTCAGAATAAATGTTGGTGGAGTCCTAATGCACGTTGTTTTAAGTGTGGTCAGTTAGGGCACATGGAAAAGATATGCAAGACTCAACAACAACAAACTGAAGCCAAAGTTGTCGATGATCAACATCAGGAGGAGCATTTGTTTGTGGTTTCATGTTTAGCCACAAATAAATTCACAGAAAATTGGCTCATTGACAGTGGCTGTACAAATCACATGACTCATGATGGAAAGCTCTTCAAAGAGCTTGATAGAAATATTATTTCCAAAGTCAAGATTGGAAATGGAACTCACTTGAAAGTAGAAGGCAAAGGAACAGTAGTCATTGAAACACACTCAGGTTTTAAATTAATTTCAGATGTACTATATGTTCCAGAAATTAATCAAAACTTGTTTAAGTGTTTTCCAGTTGCTGGACAAAGGTTATAAAGTGTTGTTTGAAGATAAAAGTTGTGTGATTGAAGATGCTGAGGGCATAGAAGTCTTTAATATTCAGATGAAAGGCAAAAGTTTTGTGCTGGATTTTAAAGAAGAGCAGGCTGTTGTACATAAGGAAGTCAATAATTCATTACTTTGGCACAAGAGAATGGGGCATTATCGTTATGAAGCATTATTTTTCATGGAAAAGAACAACATGGTGAAAGGCTTGCCCAAATTAGAAAAAGATATTCCAACGTGTGCTGCCTGTCAATATGGAAAGCTGTCAAGACTTCCATTTCAACAAAGCAAAGCCTGGAGAGCTACACAGAAGTTGCAACTAATTCACACAGATTTTGGAGGACCAATGAACACATCATCTCTAAATGGCAGTAAGTACTATGTTGCCTTTATTGATGATTATTCCAGAATGTGTTGGATTTACTTTATGAAATTCAAAGCTGAAGTTGCCAACATATTTGGAAAGTTCAAAGCATGGATTGAAACTCAAAGCAACTGCAAAATTCAGGGAATCAGATCCGATAATGGAACTGAATACACTTCTGAAAAATTTAACAGATTTTGTGAAGATGCAGGCATTGAACACCAACTTACAGCACCATATTCTCAACAACAAAATGGTGTTGTGGAAAGAAAAAACAGAACAGTGATGGAGATGACGAGATGCCTGCTACATGATAAAGGACTGCCTAAGAAATTCTGGGCTGAGGCAGCTAATACATCAGTATTCTTGTTGAATAGATTGCCAACAAAAGCCCTGCAGACAAGGACTCCGTTTGAAGCCTGGTTTGGCTACAAACCAAAGCTAATTAATCTGAAGATATTTGGTTGTTTATGTTTCTCTTATATTCCTCAAAATAAGAGAGACAAACTGGACAAGAAGGCTGAAGCTAGGATTTTTGTAGGCTACAGTGCTGTTGCAAAAGCCTACAAAATCTATATACCTCAAAGAAACAAAGTGATCATCAGCAGGGATGTTCAGTTTTTTGAATTTGACAGCTGGGATTGGAAAGATAAGAAGCAGATTGAAGATCAAAATCAGAAGAATGAAATAGATGATGTACCTGTGAGAGGAACCAGAACTCTTGTTGACATTTATCAAAGATGCAATGTTGCTGCAATAGAACCTGCAAATTATGAAGAAGCTGCAACTGATCAGAAATGGTTAGATGCAATGAAGGAGGAGCTAAAGATGATTGAAAAGAATCAAACATGGGAATTGGTGGACAGACCTCAACACAAAAAAGCCATAGGAGTCAAATGGATTTTCAGGACCAAATTGAATTCTGATGGTTCTGTGAATAAATACAAGGCAAGGCTGGTTGTCAAGGGATATGCTCAGATGTTTGGGGTGGATTTCTCTGAAACATTCGCTCCAATTGCAAGGATGGATACAATAAGGATGCTGTTGGCACTTGCTGCACAAAAAGGCTGGACTTTACATCAAATGGATGTAAAGTCAGCTTTTTTGAATGGTTACTTGGAGGAAGAAATCTTTGTTGAACAACCTGAAGGTTTTTCTGTTGCAGGACAAGAAAATCAGGTATATCAACTGAAAAAAGTCTTATACGGCTTAAAGCAGGCTCCAAGAAGCTGGTACAGCAGGATTGATGCTTACTTGCAGAACTTAGGCTTTATAAGAAGTCTAAGTGAATCTACTCTTTACGTAAAAGGAGCTGAAGGACAGATACTTGTTGTATCTCTTTATGTTGACGATTTGCTGATAACAGGAAGTTGTAGAGAGCAAATTGACAAGTTTAAAGAAGAGATGAAGTCTGTTTTTGAAATGACAGACCTTGGAGGGATGACATTCTTTCTTGGCATGCAAATATTTCAAACACAAAATGAAATATTTATGTGTCAGCACAAATATGCAAAGGAAATTCTCAAGAAGTTCAACATGGAACAATGCAAGCCAACTACAACACCAATGAATCAAAAGGAGAGGTTCTGCAAGGAAGATGGAGCTGGAAAAGTGGATGAAAAGCTATACAGAAGCCTAATAGGTTGTCTAATGTATTTGACAGCAACCAGACCAGACATCATGCATGCTGTAAGTCTATTATCTAGATATATGCATTGTGCAAGTGAAATTCATTTTCAAGCAGCAAAGAGAATTCTCAGATACATAAAAGGCACAGCTGATTATGGGATCAAATTCAGTCAAGTTGGAGAATTCAATCTTCATGGTTACTCTGATAGTGACTGGGCAGGAAATATTAATGACATGAGAAGCACCTCTGGTTATTGCTTCAGCTTTGGTTCAGGTGTTTTTTCATAGAGCTCAAAGAAACAAGAAATTGTTGCCCAATCTACAGCAGAAGCTGAATACGTTGCTGCCACTGCCTCTGCAAACCAAGCAGTTTGGATCAGGAAACTATTGGCAGATTTGAATCTGAAGCAAAATGAAAGCACACAACTGTTTGTGGACAACCAAGCTGCAATATCAATCTCAAATAATCCAGTATTTCATGGCAGAACAAAACATTTCAAGATTAAATTTTTCTTTCTAAGAGAAGTTCAACAAGAAGGAGAAGTAAAGCTGCTTTACTGCAAAACAGAGGAACAACATGCAGACATCTTAACAAAAGCACTTCCTAAGCTCAAGTTTGAGTATTTGAGACAGAAGTTGGGAGTTTGCAGCTTCAGAGTCAAGGAGGAGAATTGTTGACCAAGAATGACTCTAGAAGCAAAATAAAATCTCAGCAGAATCTAAGTTTGTTTACAGTTATTAGAGTTTGTTTCTTGTTGCTAGTCTAATGGCTATTTTTATTCCATGTAACAGAAAATCAGATATCCTAAGAGAATATCTTGCAATTCTGTTTTTCTTTATTGTATAAATAATCGTATTGAAATTCAATAAAATAGTGTTCTGCTGCAACTACAATATAAAGCTTTTGTTTTCTCTTCAATATATACAACATATCCTTACCCTTGCCTGCCTTATTGACTTCATTTGTGTTTTGAGAACCTATCTTGTCAACAACATTTTTCAGTGGCTATATGTCTCCTGAGTATGCATCCAACGGATACTTCTCGGTGAAAACTGACGTCTTTAGCTTCGGCGTCCTCGTCCTGTAGATAGTGAGTGGACAGAAAAATAGGGGATTTCATCACCCAGATGGAAACCTTAACCTCCTCGGGCATGTAAGCATTTGTATGAAAATGTCAATTCATGATATTGATTAACTGAGTGGTGATATAAAATTGTGCAGTTTCCTTTAAGACAACTCATATGGCATGCCACATAGCATATTAATTAGCACGTCAAGGATGCTTCTTTAGTATTCTCAACAAAATACATTTTGATTTATTTGGAGTTTCAGAAATGTTACATTAGTTAACAAATTAACAGGCAAATTAGAGTGGCCAGTCTGCTGACCTATTGCCTTGGTTTTTTTAGGCATGGATACTTTGGATAAAAGGAACACCCTTGGAACTGATTGATGAATGTTTAGCTTTCTCGAGCAATTCATCTGAAGTGTTAAGATGCATTCATGTGGCTTTATTATGTGTTCAGCAACGACCAGAAGATAGGCCAAACATCTCAACAGTGGTTCAAATATTATACAATGAAAATCCATTGCCTCAGCCTAAACAACCTGGTTTTTTCATGGGAACGAATCCACTTGAACAAGACAGTTCATGAAATCAGATGGAAGTTAACTCTTCAAATGAAGTTAGTTTGACAATGTTAGAAGCACGGTAGATTTTCATTTGGGACAATTGAAGAAAAAGTATGGTGATCAGACAAGTGCAATCTAGCCACAAGACTGACTTCTGTTTGTGCTGTTCACTATTTCAGAACAGAGTGCTACACCAGTTAAAACTAGTTAATGTATATATTGGAGCAGAATCTCTCTGTATTACCATTATTACTATCGATTCATGAGATTTTATTGATAAAAACCCAAAAAGCAGTTGCTTACCACTCCACAAAGAGAACTCTATGCCTCATTACTGTTTCATCTAGAACTTCTTACCCTCTCACAGTTTTGGGTAATGAGGTTCAGAGCCTCAAATCTTATAACCCTGTCTTTCAAGCTTTTGAGCAGAGTTCTTAAACCATGTCTATTACCTAGTCCAAGACTTAGATCATGTGGGTTGGGCAGATTAATCATGTGGGTTAACAGGTTGACTAAAGTCAATTGTTTTTGTTTATCTAAAATAATATTATTTTGGATAAAAAAATTAAATTAAAATAAAATGATGTTTTGAAGAAAAAAAATCTGATTAAGTTTTACTTGGATCATTCAAATTTGACTGGTCAATTATATAAGCTTCCAATCAGCAAAACAGCAGGTCAACTTGCTAGATTTCATAACAATGCTTTTGAGTCACCAAAGTTTGCTAACAAGTAGTGACCCTTTGCTCCTCAGAGCACAAGTACAAAATGCTTGACAGTCAAATCTACAGCGGACTACAACATCTTTTACTGTTAGTGTGATTAGATTGTGTTGTGCTAGCATTTACCTCTTCAAACTTCTAGACAGGGATCAGATGCTGGCGTAGAAATTTCTATTCCATATAGAAAATGTTGTCTTTCCATTAACATGCACTCTTCTATTGTTGATTTTCCACAATTTTTAACAGAGATTTTGTTTCCCATTATTCCAGGAAGCACTTGTATGTGAATTAGGAACTAAAATAGTGTACAAACTCTTCATCCTGTGAATTACAGGGGCCACGATGCAGGATAGCAAGAATAAAGTGTGAGCAAAAAAAAAAAAAAGTGTGAGCAAAAACAACAGTCAGAATTGTATACATCAATTTATATTACCAATAATAAATAATTAAGATTGTCTAACTGCTTGTGCTATTGATTTTGCACATAATTAATTAAGAATAAATATTTTTTATTTATCATTAACAAGTGATAAGTAACAAATCCTTTCAAAGATACCCGTGAATATAAAAGATAAGTACATTTGACCATAACTTTTTATGATAAGGGTCAAGATAAAAAAAATATAGATTCTTGTGATTTAATAAGGGCCTCAAAAGATCATTACTTATATAAATATCTTGGCTCAGCGGGATGTTAAATTTAGAAATGTTGGATCTAGCAGTCAGATTTTAATTTTGAGAGAAAAAGTTTTTATTGGAAAAGATTTAGGCTATCAAAACATATAATATTTATATCAAAACGTTTCATATAATGAAAAGGGGTTAAAATTAGGTGTTTTTTTACCTTGAAAACACCTAAAACACAAATCTAAACTCGGGAAGAGTTTTGGTTTCGGGTTGATTTCAGGTTTTGGGCCAAGTTTTTTTACATTTTTAGGAGGCCATGGTTTGGTTTAAAAATATTCTTAAAATATTTCCTTAAGTGTTTTGGGTCAAAACAAGTTGAATAAAGATTTTTAGATGAAAAAACCATAAACCTTGTTTTTTCATCCACCACGGTAGTCAAATTCTGGGATCTCAGATGACATGTTATCTTTTAAAAAAACTTATTGGGGCAAGCGACATGTTAGCCACCCCTTTAACTTAAAAAAAATTATTGGCTTGCTCGCAATGGCACTTTCTATTTAAATTAGGTGCGTGGTCTAGCCTCATTTTGTTTTTTTTTTAATTAATACATGTTTTTAGATATATTTTTAAATTAATATTTTAATTAATACTTCTTTTTTATAAATTTTTTTCTTATTTAGCTTTTCTTTAAATAGTGATATAACTCATCTATAATTTTTTTTAATGTATTTTATTTAGAATTAAATACTTGTTTTTATAATCGTTTGAATAAGTGCAACCTTTCACAATATTTTTTTTAATTTTATTATATAAATTTCATATGTGTGTAGATCTCTATTATAAATTGATTTTAATAAATAAATTTATTAAAAAAATCAATTAAATAACTTGTGTTGCAATATTAAATATCTTGATTTGTCTCTCAATTTAATATAAAAAAATGTGTTGAAAAATTCTACATGTTCAATTTTTTTATCATGTATTGGTGTTTTTAATTTAATCTTTATCTTATGATTTTTTTTCATTAACCCTTTTATAAAAGTTTAATTGTTTTTAATTTCACCTTTCAAGTCAAGTTGATAGTGTATTTTTTTTTTTCATCCTCATTCTTTTGGTTTTTGTTTTCCTTTTGTTAATGTTTTTGTTTTTCAGTTTAAATCTCAAAGTTAAAATTTATTGTTGCCTTTTAATTTATTCTTTATTTTAATTTTAACCTTTATTCTTTTAATTGTTATTTTTAATTTTGGAGTATTTGTTTGTAATTTTTTTTTTCAATTTTATACTTTAACATTTGATTTTGTATGGTTTGGGTTTTATGATTATATCATGCATGGTGCTTTAAGTCTGATGACTCAAGGGTTGACATCTTTTTTTTTCTTATTTTATTTTCCAATATCATCATTCGATATTGTTTTTTTTAAATAATGTCTGTGGTTTTTTTTAGTTTCTTTTTCTATTGAATTATCTTGACATCATAACCTAGAACACAAGTTTGTCAAGTTAATTCAGACTAGCTCGCCCTTTAATGTCAAGATTATATGTTTATCATGTTGGCTCGAGTTGACCTAACCTCATTCTTTTCTTTTCTTTATATAGTTTTGATTTTTTTAATTTATAATTTTTTATATATTTTTAAAAATAGTTTTTAATTTTTTGTAATTTTTAATCGGACTAGCTCTCCCCTTAAAAATGATTCATTTGTAATTTTTATATATTTTATATGTATATTAAATTTATTTTTAGAAATAAGAAATATTTATTTTTTAAAATATCTTTAATATATGTAGGTTTGCATAGTATTTTTTTATTCTATTCAATAAATCTTATATGTGTGTCGATTTCTATTTCAAATTGATTTTAATAAATAAAATTATTTAACACAACCAAGTAAATAACTCATATTACGATATTAAATATATTAATCTATTTTTATCTCTTGGTTATTCCAATTGTTTTTGTTTAAGAACAAAACTACAAAGCCAAAATTGGTTTGTTATGGTGTCGTTTTTCTCCTTTTTTTTTTTTATTGAACTTGACTATTTTTTTCATCTATTTTTTTCATATTGTAAAAAAATGGTTTTAGAGAAAAGTCATGTTATTAAAATTTATAAAATCTATGGACATTTCGCAAGTTTGGTTGGTTGACCTGATTCGCAAATCTAGCGAGTTTTAACCTTTTTTTTGTTTATAAGTTATTTTTTTCAACATCTCAGGATTGTGTTAGTGTTTGTTTTGCAGTCATCTATTTTTTTTATCATATAATTAAATAAAAATAATTTTGAAAATAATTAAATTATAATCTCATTGAAATCCATAACTCAGTTCACAGCTTTGGCGTGCTAGCCCGGGTTACTTGATTCATAGGTTTGATGAGTTCACCCATTGGCCAAATATGTTTTTTTTTTGTTTTTGGTCCTTTAATTGTTTTGAATTTGTTTTGTCGATTTTATCCTTCAATATTAAATTGGTTTGAAAATAATTGCATGATTTATTTTTGCTTGCTTTCTATAGGGTTATCACTGTCCCAAATATTTTTCTTTTTTTAGGTTGGTGCTCAATTCTGTGACCATATAATTTTTATCATATAATTAATATATATATATATATATAAAGAAGGTATTAAACTCAATATAATCCATGACAAAGGTCGTTAAGGAATTAAGATCGATCCAATCTGTTATTATCTCAATAATTTTATTTTTAAAAAAATCATCTTGAAGTTTTTTTAAAAGCTAAGTCATGTGTTTACTAGTCATCAATATTGTATTTGGACCCATGAAATCAATCAATTTTGTTCGGGTTAACTCCCACGCGGTTTAGTTGGAAACTAGAGGTAGACAAATAAATTATGCGGTTTCAAAATTGACCTATTAAACTAGGTTTAATAACACAATTACACAATTATTTGTACTTTTAACATTTTTTTAATATTTTCAAAAATTAATCTGACTCGCGGTAGAGCATAGACCAATAAACTATTATATAATAAAGGACCCGTTGAAAAAATGAAAACAAGCCACGTAGAACGAATTAATGGGAAGCTCTCTTTGACAAATCTCTTATTCTATTAACATATGATATCTTATTTATGCATATGAATTAGATTAGGAACATGTATAAATTAGAACTTGACTTGATAATGTATAGAAATTACTAGTTTACAAGATTGTAGGTCGCTGCTACGGTACGAAACAAAATTTGTTTGAAAGTAAAAAAAAAAAATTGTTTAGGTAGAATGGAATTATTAAGTATTGTTATTATACCTGGTTCAACGGATTAATCTTAAAATCTTCTGACTCAACTTATTTTCTAGTCTAGATTTAAAATTAAACTAAGTGAATCACCTCGAACTCGAGAGTTTAAGTGCTCAGAACCAATTGTGAGCATCCAATAGTTGAAACACTATAGATCGCTTGCAAGTCATCGACCGTAGTGTTAGAGTGACTGTACACCTGATTTTTATCGGCTCCACCAAACAATCATGCTTCTAACCATAAATCAGAATCGAGATTTGGATGGGTCAAAGGATCGTCCTCGTACCTATCCTTTAACCAAGTGTTATATGTATCTTGGAAAAACAAATCAGCAAATTCAAGAAAATAATAACTTAATAAATAAAATGGTTGAAAACTAACATACCACAAAGTATTGAGCTCCATTATCCACAAGTTGTTGCATCCTTTTTTGGCAGTCATCACTTTGCATATATGTTTCCATGAAAATCTCTATCGGGCTTGACTCACATCCAAGAATCGTAGCCTGCAAGTGAAAATTGTTGTTAATTAATATATTTATAAAAAAACAAATAAAAATAGATGTAATTAAAAAAAAATTATCATCCACTTCGTTCATGAAATGAACGGAACAGAGTCGTCGATGTGCATGGTAACGAAACTGTGAACACGCCGGTTCCGGTTCTCTACATTGAAGTGTGATCATCGTACAAAATATCCAAGCATCACGTGAAGAATATATTCTGCCTACACAGCCTCTGAGATATACGACAGTCTAAAATCCAAGCCGCCACATCTTTCTAGCCTGTAAGCTCTCTTTCTTTCATATATTTTTTGGCTTTCTTTTCTGTATCATACCAAAAATCACACAACCTATATGATACAAATAAATTATCTATTAGTAAATAAAAAATAAAATTGAATAAAAGGATTAAAAAAATTATCTTGACTTCAATCTTATCTTATTGCGGCGTGATTCTCTCAAACCCTCATTGCAATAGCATTGTCAGCAATATATCATTCAAAATTTTCCTTGCAGTTAAAATCTGTAAAATAAAATTTTTATTAATATTAATAAAGTAACTGAAATAACATGATAATAAAAAAAAATTAAAGTAATTCTAACCTCATTGTGATAGATGTAGGGACACTTGACTCCATTGAACAATGAAATTTTCATCAATGATTTCATCACTGATGTTATGGTTTCGACAACCTCAATGTTTGTAAATCTGAAGTTGCATTCATTAATTAAAATTAAATTTTCAAAAATTATCAACATGTCTTTGTGAAGAGAAAACAAACTTACATTGAAAGGTTGTTCTTGCACTAAGCCTGGTAATTTTGGGTAAATGGATCCCGCTATGAATGGACCCCCTTGGCAAGATCGCACTTGACGAGCCCTCATCGTGAGTGGATGTTTGTGTCTCATATGTTTGTTCTTCGTTGGCACTTAACGACTCATGGTCATGAGAATTGCTACTAGAAGAACTAGTAGTGATCATGTTCGTACGACGTGCTATTGACTTTCCACTGGGCATCTACACAAAATAAAGGTTTAAGGTACCATAAGCCATTCATATTTTTAAACAAAAAATGGCAACACCGAAGATTATCCAAAATTTGTAAAACCAGCAAATACACAACAATTTGTATGGATTGCCACAAACCAATTGATTTTATTTCTATTTTTAAACAATTTAACCCAAATAGCCAATATCAACTACTTATTCAACATAAACTACCATCAAGATTAAACACATTACTATCTTCACACCAATCAAATTTAAGCATAACAACATTAGCTAACACACTAAAACTTACACAATCCTATCACTTTTTATATTTCTATTTTTTTCCACATTTAACCAACACAACCAACATGAACCAATTTATTCCACATTATAATATTCTAAACCAATTTCAATATTCCCTCAACATTATTTAAAACATTAAAATCAATACGATTAATTTCAACTTTTGTATTTTTATCATTCTCATATAGAACAACAATATGTAAATTTTCTTATAATCCATATTACATCATTCAAAATTAATTTAAAACATTCCCAACATCATTAAAATACCAAAACCAACATAATAGAATTTTCATTTTTAATTCCCCCCAAAAGTCAAATCATAGTCAACAATTTTAACATTTCAATTTCCATAATTGGTTTTCAATTTTGTCAATTAACTCCTTAATCATGTCATTCAAACCACAATTAACCAATAATCAAATAATTTCATATTATAATACAAAAATTTCACATAAACCCTAATTTCCTATTTTAAGGATTTTCAATCATTAAAGAACAAAAAATCTAAAAATATATATATAAGAATTCCAACAAGATTTATAAAATCATTAAAGAGGAGAAAACATTTTAAAAAATTTTCAAAATTCCAACAACATTCATACAATTATTAAAAGCAGAAAAATTTGAAAAACAACAACAACAACAACAACATAATAATAATAATAATAATAATAATAATAATAATAATAAGAAGAAGAAGATAATGCAAAAACACAAAAAAAAGAAAGGAAAAGAGAAGAATCTTACCTTAATGTTATGAGTGAACTTGAGAAGAGAAAAAATTGGTAATATGTAAAACAACTAGTGGGGCTCCGGTTGGGGGAAGAGAAGAGAAAAGAACAGGTTGATAAGAGAAAGAGAGAAAGAAGAGAAAGAATATGAAAATACAAAGGAGAGAGAAGAGAGAAGCAGGCGCATAGGAAGAGAAATGTGTAATGAAATTAAGCATCTTAAAAGATAAGAATAATTAAACAATCCTTACACATATTCTGAACCACGTGAAAAATTATTCATCTTTTAATCAAAAAATTTGAGATTCAGTTAATTATAAGTTTTGGGATAGTAAAAATTAATGATATTGCCTACGAGACATTCAACAATCTATCAGTTTATGATATTATAAGAGATAAATTGTTTGAAAGTAATGACATATTAAGTATTATACTTACTAAATAAAAGGTTTTAGTTCATCGCAGTTAAATAACACATAATTATGTGCTTGTCTGAATTCTATTTCTGTCAAATATCTTCCATTCGTAATATTTTTTGGTATGGGTCATCCAAGATGGGAGAATATTGGCAAGTTCTCACTCGAAAGCACTTTCCCATCATCGTCATGTCTTAGAACACGGTTGATTTTTGTTCTAAAGTGAGGCTTAACATAGTACGAGATAAATGTTGAAATCTCTTAAACAATATGTTTTTAAACATGTTCTTTCCATTGTGCATGACATCAAGGTTATGATGGAAGAGATTGCTCTTCCAATAAGAAAGATCTTAGAAAATACTTCACTTTACTCAATTATAGGTAAAACCAAAACCATTAAATTTCTGCTTACCGGATTGAAAATCAAACACAATATCATCATACTCTAACACCACTTAATACAATTCTTCACCTGACGAAAGCGGCGGTACAACATCTCTTTTAACTCTGCCAACAAAGTCATTTCTGTTTTTTCTGTACTGGTGATCGGTTGGCAAGAACCGCCGGTGACAATAAAAAAAGATGTTTTACTGTCATTTGTTAATGCTAAGGACTTGTTCTTTTCCATACAATATGGACATACTAGTTTTCCATGCGTGCTCTAACCCGAAACCATTCCATACGCAGGAAAATTATTAATAGTCCACATCAAAGCTCCCTTCATCTAAAAATTATATTTCCTCGATACATCATAAGTCAAAGCCCCAAATAACCATAATTGTTTTAACTCGTTAATCAATGGTCAAAGGTAAATATCTATATTTTGACTCGAACTATTAGGATTAGGTATAACCATCGATAAAAACATGAACTCCGACCTCATACACATCCTCGATGGCAAATTATAAATCGTGAGTATCACTGTGCAACAAAAATAAAGAGTAGTAAATGACCTAAATGTATTGAATTCATCTATGCATAATCCAAGATGCACATTCCTTGATTCCACTAAAAACTAAGTATGCACCTTATTAAAATGTTTTCAGGCTTCACCATTGAAAACTAAGTGCGCACCATCATACCATCCACTGCATCATGTGAATGATGTCATGTCATGTGCTGAGCAGTCTTTAGTGACATGAATAGCATTTGCGGTCTAGGTGTGATTAGGAAGTATCTAAGTTTTCTATGTGTGATAAGAGTCATTCCCCTACCGATTCTGAGTTTATAACAAACATGCCCATATGTTCTACATTTAGTCAACTTTGCATTTTCAAGGTAGTACAACATGTAAAAGTTTGGATAAATGTCAATTTATGGTATCCTAACCCAAGGAGTTTCATCATAGATTTAGCAGCATAAAAGTTCTCTTTCGACCTATTTTTTTCAAGTAAAATGCTTCTAGCATATTCAACAATTATGTCGTAACTGGCTTCACTCCACCTATGATCTGACTTGATGGTGAGCACATGAGCAACAACTGATAATTTACTGTGATTTGTGCACTCATCCCATGATGGTTTATCAGAGTCTTTCAAAAGATAAAAAAGCTTGGTCATGTCTATATTAGGTTTTTCATCTATAATTAGACATTGACCTATATAACCTTGATTCATTCTCACCATATCCATAAACATATTCCTATAAAGATTACTATTATCATCTACAACTTCATATACATTGCTAGAACTAGAAGTTGACCCAATCATCTTTTCTACCATGGTCTCGTGAGGAACATAGGTTCTCCATGTGCAAACCAACACATGTATCTCTCTATAAACCCTTTTTGTAGAAGATGCATTGTTACAACATTTAGATCGAGAAACTTTTTATTTTTACACCTCTTCTATGGATATCTAATACTATCTCCACTAATATTTTTTAGATTAGATAGTGCATAATTAATAAAACCATGGACTCCATTACAATAATCCATCTTACGCAACCCTTTAGGTGAATCTCGATACATCCATGAACAATCAGCCATTACTTATATCAAACTATATAAAATATCGTTGATAACATGTATTAACTAATTACGTTAAATAAATAAATTTACAAACATTGGTTTATCTCAAACTTTTTCAATCTATTTTAATAATACTCTTAATTTGTTATCAATGTTTTATATAAATTTAAATTTCTATACATTTACTGAAAATTTCAAATTAACATAAAATTGACAAAATATAAAACAGACCTGTTAAATAAGTCATTATTTATTTCATCACAAAACACCTAGGTCAGAAATTCAAAATAAATTTCATCAATTCACAAACAAATATAATTTTATAAAATCTCAAACAAACTCTAACATGTACAAATCATACATTCATATAACAAATTTCTATGGAAAAAAGCTAAAAAAATATGCAATAAAAATTAACATTTTAAAATTGAGTTCAAATAAAAAATAAGTAGTTTTGCTTACTTAAGTAGAGAATGCTTAATAAAATTTGAATCAAAACAAGGACGCTAACAAACTGAGTATTGGGGTGACTGAATTTACAATGAGATGTTGATTTGTGATAAAATTGGGAAAGGGGGGTGTGCTAGTTGTTGTGGACAAAAATAGAGAAAGAAGAAAAAATAGAAAAGGGAGAGATGAATCGATAAATCACACATCAAAATATGTATAACATCAAGATTTTATTTATTTTATTTTTCTATGTGTTACAAGAACAACCGCGACAACTTTTTTTTTTACTCGAAGCTTGTTTGATATTTTATAGACAAACAAGATCATCTCACTCATTAATTTATTCACTATTTGGCTATAATAGTGACCATGTAGAATGGGTTTAGAGTTTGTCGTTTAAAATGAAAAATGTAATAAAAGAAAACTTAACATGAAGGGAATATATTGAATAAATTTAAAGTTAATGTACTGAAAAAAAAAATGAATGAAAAAAATACCTGACTTGTAATTGTATTCAAAGGGACCAAATTGAATAAATTAAAAGTTCAAGGATTTTTTAGGCAAAAAGTCTGAATAAATTTATATGCAGGGATGAAATCGCATAACTTACAAGTTAAAAAACTAAAGTGAATAAAATTACACAAAACACTTAAATTGTTTGGGAAAACTATGTCGTCTTGGCATGTTATTTAGACTGACTCTAGCTTAGCTACAGTGAATATTAATTTTCATTATTTGAATTCTAATATAAATTTACATAGGAAAATGAAAAGATCAAGTAGTGATGGATTATTTGATGTCTCAACGCTGCAATAAAAGAATTTTTATTTTTTAAAGAAAACTACTTGAAAAGAACAGGGGAATCACATTTTTAACACATGTTGAAGAACCATGATGAATTTTAAAGAGAGATATGATCAGTAAAAAATAATATAAACTAGAGGGCGATAAATTATCAATTATTTAATTCTTGTTTTTAAGACCGTTTCTTGTTATAAATATCAATCTACAGTCATCGCTGATTTTTTAATTTTATTGTCATTTTTTTTAAAATAATGATTATTCCTATACCATTTTTTTTAAAATAAACACAAATTTTATATTATAGAAAATACTCATCAATTTTTTTATGTCGTATGAAAAACCGAAGAGCAACATTAATTATTGAGAAAAAATTAATATTGTGAAATTAATATAAAATTTAAAAAAAAAAGGAAGGCAAGGTGGAGGGACCACTAGTTTAACCCACCACATCCATTTTCTACATCGATTTTACATTAAAACATCTTAAAATTATTTTGAAAACACTTGCTGATGATGTTTAAAAATTCAAAAATATAAAATAAAAAGTTATTTGTTGTTTGAAATAGTAATTGATTTATATATTAAGTATTTGGATTTCTTCTTAATTTAAAAAACTTCAAATCCACTAAGATGATTTTCAATACCTATAAGAAAAACAATCCCAAATGGAGGAACTTTTTAATCATTCGATGATAAAATCAATATCTTATAAAATATCAAGGTAGTAAAAAATTTAAGATCATGACTTTTTTTATGAAGCTTTCATAGTGTATTCATAGCTCATAAAATGAGAGCATGCAGGGTAATTATCCTGATAGCATTGAATGATGGATAAATATCCCTTACCTGATAAAAATATGATGGGTTCATAAAGGATTTTGATACACCTAAAAAGATATAGAAATAATAGAGTTTAAGACGCCAATTAGCTACTAGAGATGGTAGAGTTCTTTTATGAGGTTTGACCTAAAAGAGGTCGGTTATTCCTCTTATGTTAGACCTAAAGGAGGAAGATAACTATTTTGGATTTGGCTAATTACCAAGTTCAAAGGTCTTGGGTCTGGCATGCGTGCCAGATCTATGCTACCTTAGACTTGACTAACTACCAAGTCCAGGAGTATTAGGTTTGGCATGCGTGTCAAACTCACGTTACTTTAGACTTGACACACTACCAAGTCCAAGTGTCTTGAACTTGGCTAACTGTCAAGTCCAAGCGTATTGGGTCCAGCGTCCGTGTTAGACCCGCGCCACCTTGGACTTGACTGACTGTGAAGTCCAAGCGTATTGGATCTAACATGCTTACTAGATCCACGCTACTTTAGACTTGACGCATGTCAAGTCCAAATACCTTGGACTTGGTTGACCGTCAAGTCCAAGCATATTGGGTTTGGCATCCACACCTGACCCACTCCACCTTGGACTTGACTTTGAACTTGGTATTAAATCTGGCATATACGCTGGACCCATATATTTAAAAAATAAATTAAAAAAAAAATAAATCTGACTTATCACTTAAAAACCATTTAAAACTTCAAAACAAACTCAAATCCTCTCTAAAAATTTGAAAATATCAATTCCAAATTCAAAAAAACTAATTTTCTTCTTGGAACTCCATCTCCTTTTCCTAGTCACTTGGAATGCTAAAATTATATTCTTAAACTTTATATCAAAGGCGAGTTTATTAACATCAATATTGCTTATTACAGACTTGTATTGGAGCTTGTTAGAAATTTTTCTCTCTTCGAGATAGATTTAACACAAATGAAGTTCAATAAGCATTATATATAACACTTAAACTTAGAAACTAAAGGGGGAGAAAGTTTTAAAAATCACTTAAAACTTTGAGGAAATTATAATATTTCATGCTTAAAAGATTTAAAACAATATGTTTTGATACACAATAAACCATGTATATAATAGTGTTTATGAATAGTGTGCTTGTGCCTAGTGTATAGTAAAACATCATTGTAGTTTTTTTTAAATTGTAATTGTAATTTTAATTTAATATAATATTTATTTTTAATCTTGATATTAATAATAAGAATGAATATATGCGGAAATAATAATAAAAAATAACAAAAAGCAGAAGTCATGAAAGGGTAGAGTTTCCTTCATGTGGATGTTGAATTATTATTTTCAAAGGCAGAAAACGGATTGTTTTAGAATTTGAAAGAATAAAAAATATGGGAATAGAGATAACGCAACCCAAAGTTAAAAGCAAATAATTTGACGGTAAGTAATAACTGAATATTCTCAGTCAAATCTTACTAAAAAAAAAAAAAAAAAAAAAAAACACTAGTAAACTTTGGACAAAATCAACCTTTTATATATATACGAATGTAAGAAAAGGTTAGACAGAAAGCCAGAATTTGCAAGAATAAAAAATAAACAAATAAAAGAAGAGAGCAAATACATATATATGTTTTGTTATAAAAAATAAAAAGATTAAAAGTAGTAACCTTTTGAAACTAGACGAAGATAGAGAGAAATTTTACGGTGGTTAGGAAATAATTAGTGGTATTTTATTAATTATTTTTTGAGTTTATTTAAAAAAAGGTATAATAAGAAAGATTTATATGATTTTTGTGAGCTTTGAGTTTAGTGTTTTTTTTGTATTTATTTTTTTGTTAATATAAACTTAAAAAATAATTAATAGAATATTACTTGTTATAAAAATATTTATAGTGTTTAGGGAGGAAATTTTATAAAAAAAAAATAGCATGCTATTAAATACTTTTCAAATATATTTAAATAAATAAATAAAATAGACAAAATATTCCAAAGATATACCAATTTAAAAATGGTTCAAATAGTCAAATATTTTGACTGAAAAATTTCTTGGCAGGCTGAAAGCTCTCAAGCCTTAGCTGTTCTGGCCAGTGGCACTCGAAGGTTATATCTTCCATGTCCTTCAACTTTTCAGATCAAAGAACAAGTGACACGTTGGTCACCTTCATCGTAATCGGTCAATTGTTTACCCCTAAGTAAGCAACTATTGGTTGACTTTTTAGTTTTTTAAGTTTTTTCGCCAAACCAAAATTGATGGGACTCTGACATTTGGGAAGGCGAATTGGCGAAACGCCGTGTCCTTACAACATTAGTGAAAACAGTGTTAAAGGTTTAATTATTTATGTCAGAACATTACATAACACATTGTCCATTAACAAATTCAAGAATGGGAGTGTTCTTCGTGATATCTTTCTTCATCTCCATCTTAACCACTTCCACCGCACTGGAAATCATCAACCCAGGCCAATCCTTGAGAGATGGTGAGACTCTGGTTTCTTCAAGCGGAAGCTTTGAGCTAGGATTTTTCAGGCCTCAAGGTTCAACAAGCAGATACTTGGGATTATGGCTCGACAAGTCTCCCCAGACAGTTTTATGGGTTGCCAATAGAGAAAATTCACTTTCTGATAATATGGGAGTTCTGAACATCACCACCCAAGGGATTCTAATCCTTCTCAATAGCACAAACCATATTGTTTGGTCATCAAATTCAAGTGCATCAAGAATTACGCAGAATCCGGTTGCGCAGCTCTTGGATTCTGGAAATTTTGTTGTGAGAGAAGGAAATGATTATAACCCTGCAAACTTTTTGTGGCAGAGTTTTGATCATCCTTGTGATACCTTACTACCTGGAATGAGAATCGGAGTCAACTTTGTAACACGGATTGACAGGTTTCTGTCATCTTGGAAGAGCCCAGAAGATCCTGCTCGAGGTGAGTTTACGTTTGGTATCGATCCTCAGGGGTATCCACAGGTACTTTTGAAGAAAGGGAATAGAACAGTGTTTAGAGGGGGGCCATGGACTGGCATAAAATTTACATCAAATCCTAGACCGATACCCAATCAAATTTCCACAAATGAATTTGTGCTCAACAACCAAGAGGTTTATTTCGAGTATAGGATTCAAAGTTCAGTTTCTTCAAAGCTTACACTAAGTCCATTGGGCCTTTCTCAGAGCCTCACATGGAATGACAGAGCTCAGGACTGGGTGATTGTTGGAAATGGCCAGTACGATCAGTGTGAAGAGTATGCGTTCTGTGGTCCCAACACTCGCTGTGAGATAACTAGAACTCCTATATGTGTATGCTTGGATGGATTCACGCCTATGTCTCCAGTAGATTGGAATTTTTCAGATTGGTCAGGTGGGTGTCACCGGAGGACTCCATTGAATTGTAGTGATAAAGATGGCTTTCTCAAGTATACAGCAAATAAACTGCCAGACACATCTTCTTCCTGGTTTGACAAGAGCATTGACCTCAAGGAATGTGAGAGATTGTGTCTGAAGAACTGCTCTTGCACTGCTTATACAAATTTAGATTTCAGGGCAGGTGGAAGTGGCTGCCTGATTTGGTTTGGTGACCTGATTGATATGAGAAGGTCAACTGGGGATGGACAAGACGTCTCTGTTCGGGTGGCTGCTTCGGAATTAGGTATGCCTTCCAATTATGCTACTAGTTATTGATTTAATTCGCTCCTATCTAGATGACCAGCATGGATAGAAATTGAAGAATTATTCATGTTCCTCTTCACTTCAAAAAGCCTGAAAAGGGAAAAGTCAATATAGCATAGAAACTAGGAAATCTTGACTCTGCTGCTTTGTCCACTTCCTCAACACTAAATTATTATAAACTTCTTCTTCTTCTTCTTCTTCTTCTTCCGTTTCCTTCTACTCTAAATAAAAAGAATTTCAAGATTTTATTCAAGTTTCAGTTGCGAAGGAAGTCTTGAACTAGGGAATAGGTCCAGTTGCTTCTAACTATTCTTTATTGCGTTCAGGTGCAAATGCGAAGAAAAGGAACTTGAGTACGAAGTTGAAAGCAGGAATAATTGCCAGCGCCGCTGCATTGGGCATGGGCATGCTAGTGGCAGGAATGATGTTCTGCAGGCGGAGGAGGAATCTTGGGAAGAATGATAGACTTGAAGAAGTAAGGAAAGAGGACATAGAATTACCAATAGTTGATTTGAGTACCATAGCTCATGCCACTGATAACTTTTCAAGCAGCAACAAGTTGGGAGAAGGTGGTTTTGGACCTGTATATAAGGTAACAAAAGAATCTCCAACTAACCTATATGTATCATCTTCGTTTATGAAACTAACTGAACTGCTGGAATCATGACTTAGGGCATATTGATAGAAGGACAAGAAATAGCGGTGAAAAGGCTTTCAAAGAGTTCTGTTCAAGGGATGGACGAGTTCAAAAATGAAGTTAAATTCATTGCTAAACTTCAGCATCGCAATCTCGTAAAGCTTCTTGGTTACTGCATTCAAGAAGATGAAAATATGTTAATCTATGAATACATGCCCAATAAAAGTTTGGACTTCTTCATTTTCGGTGCGAACCTGTCCAAATCAACAGCATTTTAGCTCTAGAAGTTATCATTTATATTCTTACTTCTGTTACGAATCGAGTTGTTAATCAGACTAACATGAATGAAAAATTGATCAGACCAAGCAAGCAGAAAATTACTGGATTGGACGAAGCGTATGAACATTATTGGTGGAATTGCTCGAGGGCTGCTTTATCTCCATCAAGACTCTAGACTGAGAGTAATTCATAGAGATATCAAAGCCAGCAACATTTTACTGGATAATGAGCTCAATCCAAAAATTTCGGACTTTGGCCTTGCTAGAATGTTTCGTGGAGATGAGACAGAGGCCAATACTCATAGGGTGATTGGAACATAGTAAGTATCATTAATCATTCCTTGCTAATCTTCATTTGCATTTTTTGAGAAATTTTCTTGTTGCCAACATTTTTCAGTGGCTATATGTCTCCTGAGTATGCGTCGAATGGACACTTCTCTGTGAAAACCGACGTCTTTAGCTTTGGTGTCCTCATCCTGGAGATAGTGAGTGGAAAGAAAAATAGGGGATTTCGTCACCCGGATCGAAACCTTAACCTCCTCGGGCATGTAAGAATTTACACAAAAATGTTAATGCAAAGTCTTGATGAACTGAGAGGTGATGTTAAATTGTGCAGTTTCCTTTCAGGCAATTAAAATGGCATTGCTGAGAATAATAATTAGTACAGCAAGGATGCTTTCTTTAGTTTACCCAACAAATACATATTGGTTTATTTGGGGTTTCAGAAATGTTACAGTGATTTTGCTGTTGTGACCTGTCACATGACAAGCAAACCAACTGGCAAATTAGAGTAGCCAGTCTGCTGACATATTGCCCTGTTTTGATTTTTCTTAGGCGTGGATACTTTGGATAAAAGAAACACCATCGGAACTGATTGATGAATGTTTAGGTTACTTGAGCAATACATCTGAAGTGTTAAGATGCATTCATGTGGCTTTACTGTGTGTGCAACAACGACCAGAAGATAGGCCAAACATGCCAACTGTGGTTCAAATATTATGCAATGAAAATCCATTGCCTCAGCCTAAACAACCTGGATTTTTCATGGGAAAGAATCCACTCGAACAGGAAGGTTCATCAAATCAGATGGAAGCTTGCTCTTCAAATGAAATGAGTTTGACATTGTTAGAGGCACGGTAGATTATCATCACTTGACAATTGATCGATTGAAGTAGAAATGCTGTGATCAGACAAGTGCAATCTAGCATGGGTCACAACACTGACATTTGTTTTTTCTGTTCTCTATTCCAGAACAGGATGCGAGCAGTAAAGTTAATTCTATCTATATTGGAGTAGGCAATGTATTACTATTATTTTTATTGATAAATGAAAATCCATTCATCAAAAAACAAACAAACAGGTGCTTCCCCGGCCACAAGAAGAACTGCATGCCTCATTAATGCTTTATGTAGTAAAACGAGCCAACAGGCAGTAACTCCTTACCCTCCCATAGGTGTGGATAATGTGATTTGAGATCCTCAAAGCTCGTAACTCTTTCTGTCATCTAATCTTTAAGTCAGTTAAGTTTGCTTGCCACCCTTCTTAAACCCCATAAATAATATGCTTAGCTTATTTTTAGAGTGTCAAGGAAAGCAGTTTCCATTCCCTGACCTATCAAAACCAAATCTACAGGGGACGACAACATCTCCACCTCTTCTAACGTCTAAGCTGGGATCAGATGCTGTACTGGAATGTTCCTATCTAATAGAAAATGCTGTGTTTCGATTAACATGAACCATCTGCTCTTGATGTTTCCACAATGTCTTCAGAAGTTTTTTGCTGAACATTCCAGGAAGCACTTGTAAGTCAATCAAGGACCTTAGACAGAGTATGCAATCTGCAGCTATAGACCATGACCGTCTCATGTTTGCCAATATCACTAATTATGTACTCTGTGGATTATAGGGGCCACAGTAATCCATATGAGAAAAGGAGTCAGCTGTCTGCACGAGTCACCTTCTTCTAGGCTCCGCTGGCCGACACGGCATTCTCGTTCAAATATAGGCCGGCCGTCCTTGTGATGGTTCCCAAGGATCCATTATGATACCACTTAGGTCTACGTTGCCCTGATATTGTTCTATGTAAGCGGGCGGGCTTGTGAGAAGTTCGGCCCGGTTTTTTTTTGGTGTCGAAGGGGAGGGATTGACCTTTCTAACGCATATTCAGTCTGCTGCTTAGCGCTTAGCGACTGAATCAGCCCAGGAAAAAAACCGATCGATACATAGGGTGAGGAAGGAAAAAAGGTGCTGGTCATGGGCAAGGTAGACAATCGATATATAGGAGCGGTGAATCCCATGCTTAATACACTATACTCGTTGCCGTCCCCCTAAGGACTACGTAAATAGCCCTTTCTTGGCATAACAAAATGAAAAAGCTCAATCCCAACTCTCTCTCTTTGTGCCAAAGAGCTTCTTCTTGCATAGGATTTGTCCAAGGCTATCCGGCAAAGAGCTTCTTCTAGAACATCTATCCCATCTCCTTTTACTTTGATAGGTGAGAAAGCAAGAACAAAGCAGCACACCTCTGCTCCTGGTTTGAATGGAAAACAACAGCAGAGAGTACACATACAGGAGTTGCTGGATCAGCCAAATACTATATCTTTCAATCAAACTAACCACAAATATATCTTAATTCCTGATATTTAATTAGATCATGTTATCTTGAAGCATCAAAACAGAAATTAAAGGATGAAGAGATAATAAGACTGAGGTTAAAATGCGAAGTTGTTTCAATTTCTAATCCTTCATTCACTATATTCCAATGATCCAATAATATAAGTCATTACAGGTAAAAAAAAAAAAGATAAGAAAAGCCCACGAAATGGGAAACAAATGTCAAAAAAATAATAATAATAATTAAAAAAAGATTAGCAAAAATCTTTGAACTCCTGTAGAAGAGCTTCCTCTAACAAAAACTGAGACTCTTCCATCAACTCAGGACTCAATCTGAACATCAAAACACAAAACTCCATCTGATTAAGTGCTTCATCACCATCAAAATCGCCTTCTTTTAACATACTCCTTAAATCATCATCACTCAAATCTTGCAAACCCAATAAAGCTGAGTTCTTTTTAAGACTATCAAAAGTGATGACACCCTTTTCACCATCCATCAACAGATTGAAGCCGTTGCATAGTTCTCCAATAAGACCATCACCACCAAGCTTGTTGGCCATAAGAGGCAAGAAATCTTGGAAGTTTGAGTTTTGGTTTTGTGAAGATGCCATTTTTTTTCTGTGGAGAAGAGAAGGTGTTGAGAGAGCGAGGGAGATTGAAACTTGGCTTGGGGTTTGAGAGTTGGGATGTTTAGGCTCGCGGGTTTGGTTTATATAGATAGGGAGTTGGGAATTGGATTTTCCAAGAAGGAGAGGCCATGGAAGACAACTAAGGGACAGGTCATCAAGGAAGGGAGGAAGGTCGGTCAAGACTCAAGACCACATCCACTTTCTCATGGGAGCTGCTGCCTATGGGGTTTCTGGGAAGGTTGTTCAGGGGTAAGACGGTCATTCTAATGGAAAGCTGGAGGCGGGTTCCTGCCTCTTGCGAGATTTTGGGAAGGTCAGCAGGGGTAGAGTTGACAATTTGGAAGAAGTAAAAGCATTCTCTTGTGGTCTTTTGTGAAGAGTATAGGGGTAAAATGGTATATGTCAAACAGGGGAAGGGATGGCCTCCTTGGATTACTTCCTTTGTGGAGAAGGGGATGTCATGAGGGGCAAAACTGTCAACATGAAAGGAAAAATCAGGGGAGATTTATTACTTCATGAAGAAGGTCAATGGAGGTGGGACTTTTGGAGTTGCTTTACCATTTACCAAGAAGTGAGGAATTTTGGGCGGTTGTTCTTCTTGGAGAAATGGGTTTCGCTTTGAATGCTGCCATGCAATCTTTGGTGCTTTTTTATTTTTTATTTTTTATTTTTTTGGTTCGTTGATATATCAATATAATATATCAATATATTTTTTTTACTTGAACTATTTTTTATTTTTTATTTTTTTATTGTTTTTGAACTATTTTTTACTTGAAAAATATATCAATATAATATTTTTTTATTTTAAAAAAATTATTTTTAACATTATAAAAAAAATATCTAAAAACTACCAAAATATATTAATTTAAAATATCAGAAAACACGAAGAATCATCATTATGATATGATCAAAGGGAGAAGGAACGAAAGTGACTCTCCATTATCAACCAGTGTGATGTCATGGTGTATGGGATTTGTTTTCATCTTTCTGACGTGTGCGGGGAGGTTGCACCATGGTCAAATCTGCGTGAAGCTGACGCTGACCACATCAAAAGGATCACAAGAACTACCCCTTTTTGAATGGGCCAGATGCATGAGCCCTTGTGGCCCGGGTTCCTCCTCTTTCGTCATCTCTGCGGTATTCCTCATCTGGATTGCAGGTTTTTTATCAGGCCCAAGTCTAGGTTTCGAAAATTGTATCTATTGATATATTATTTAAAAAAAAAAAAACCAAAAAACTAGTTTAATTTTAAATTATACTAGTATATTAACCCTGCTCCGCAACAAGTTAATAATAATATTTTAAAAATATAAAAAATATATTAAGTGTCTTGGTTTGACGGTTAAGCCAGACCCAAAATAGCTTTAGGTTTGGCTGTAATGACAAATTCAATAGCATTGGGTCTGACGTTCAAGC
Source organism: Populus deltoides (assembly GCA_015852605.2). Classification (NCBI taxonomy): domain Eukaryota; kingdom Viridiplantae; phylum Streptophyta; class Magnoliopsida; order Malpighiales; family Salicaceae; genus Populus; species Populus deltoides. The sequence continues at coordinate 7,474,809 of CM027570.2, forward strand.
CAGACTCAAGAACCCTGAGTCTGGCAGTCTAAAAATCTAAAAATTATTGAGTTCAGTTGGGTATTCGGACCCAACGCTATTAAGTCTTGCTAGAGACAGGACCCAATGCTATTAAGTTTGGCTGCTCAACTAGACTCAACAATAATTTTTTACTAAACATAGAAAAAACAACGCCTCTCACGAGTACTATAGTGCGGTGCAGAGTACAATAAATCTATGTCTATAATAAATGCACAATGTTTTTCCCGCGTCTTTTAAAATATAATATAATATATTTGAAGACTTTATCAATACATTACATGTAAGGCAGAGCTAGGATTAAATTTCAGGGGGGCAAGACTAGGATAAGTATTTTTAGAGAGGAGCAAAACTTAAATTTTACTGATTTTAGTCATAAAATTTAAAATTGCTCTTTTTCTGTAAGGCATATATAATATTAATGATTTTTTTCTCAAAGGCACTAAGGCTAACTATAAAGAAAGAAATAAGCTTAAAAGTTCCTTGTTACGAGAAAAAAAAGTTAAAATGCCCTATTAAATAATAAAAGTTCCTTTATGGTAATTTTTTTCTTTTCTTTTTAATTTTATTATTTTATATTAAGTTTTCATTGAATATTGTTCTTTATATATATATAAAAAAATTCAGATTCATTTGCTCCTTATAAAAAAAATAAAAACAATAGAGGCATATACCTACCTTTGGTCGACACACCTGAGCTTTTTGGTATCATGCCGTGATTTTATTTAGTGGTTTTTTTATTTTATTTTTACATCTTTTGTTTATTTATTTAATTATATTCTTTAATGTTGGGTTTTTATTAAATTTTATTATTCAATATTAAATTAATTAAGAATTAATTTTTTTATTTTTTATTTATTTTTTATCATGAATTCAACCCAGTGATAAGGTCGCGAGTTTTGTAAATTGGCTATGATGAATTTAACATTTTTCTTCTTTATTTTTTTTATTTTTTTTCTTTGAACCTACCTGGTCGATAAAATTATGTCGAATCAATTCTCATGTAATTTAATTTAAAACTCGAGTCAATCAAAAAGTTAAATCAAAATTTTTCAAATTTAAAACGTTATACTATATTTAATGATAATTCCAAAAAATCTCTAGTCATCTAGGTGTTATTTGTTTACATTCCAAGAAACTTGCGGCAAACCTGAAAGCACCATGAATAAACTAGTTGCTATCTATATAGTATTTAATAACAACTTCCCGAGTATTTATATATTCTCACCATCTTATTTTTGGGTAAATCATTTCATTTTTTTATTCCTTGTTTCAAAGGATATTCTAGAAGATCAATAGTTTGTTTCAGTATTGGATTCAACTAATTATATTTGTAAAAGAAAGAGAAAGGGTTTGTGAAAGGAAAAAAAAACCGAAATTTTGAGAATAATAAACCCACATTTGGGGTGTGTGTGTGTGTTAATATTATTATTGATTTAAGCTATATCGTGGGAAATAGAAATAAAACGATGATGAGGATTAGTGGAATTGTTTATGTGGGGGAATAAAAAAAGATTTTAAAGTTCCCAATTAAAAAAAAAAAAAACTCGTCCAAGTTCGCTTTTTGATTGGTTATTGGTAATGTGGGAATTGTCGTCCTCAAGGGGCGTAGCGTGATGGCAAAAGGGTTTGAGATCTGCACAGCAGGTCTCGAGTTCGAATCAGGGCGTGCATCTCTTGTAAGAGCCTGGGATAGCCGGGGTTTTACTCCCTCACCTGGGCCCACAAAGTGCGCTTTCCGGAGGGTGAGGTTTCCTCGAATCCAAAAAAAACAAAAAAGAATTGTCATTTTAATTGGTTGTGTTAAATTCTAGATTTTATTTATTGTTAAATTTATGCTCTGCTATTGTAATTATATTATCCCAACTGCATCATTATTTTTGGTGGGCAAAAGATAAGCCCAGGATTTTGCTAAAAGAAGTTTAGTGCCTAGTGTTTTGGGCCTTTTGCCATTGGCAAGATTGATTGAATCCAGCTTTCATTTTTCACACATAAGAGACAGCAAGAAGAAGAAGAAATCTTGCAGCATTTCCTTTTCTCTATAATCAATGCCGTCCTGGGATTGTAGATGGTTGCTCAAATCAATACTTTGGCGAGTCCAACAGACCATTCTGACTTGGTATCGAGTCTCATCTGGGCTGGAAGGAAGAAAAATGGAAGCTTGTGCTATTTGTGGATGGCAGAGCCATGTCCTATTCTTCTGTTGATGGGACATCTGAAGAAAAGCTTGTGATTCGTAGCTGAAACCTAAAATATCCTACCAGCTCTATATGTGCACTGGATTATGGAAGGGGTGATGCCTCTGAATACTCTGAGACCATCATTTGTGGTTCAGCACAGCACTCGTATGGCAGGTTATTCAACTCTCTAACATTTGCAGGCTGCAGCACTGGATTGTCTCCGAGGCACGAAGGATACTGCTGATGTTGAACTTGCCTTCCTGCTCCTTGCATGCGGAAGAGAATCGAAATGAATTATAAAGTGAAGTTCGGCGGTCTTTTGCTAATCAACAGGCATTATAAAGTGAAGTTCAGGTTTACGTCTGCAATTTTGGTAGCTGAAATTATACATGGATTGCAGCCACAAACGGTTGAATCTCCAAATCTCTTGAAGTTGAGGGATGCCAAATTCATCATTGCCTTGAAAAAAGTGAGGTTTCCTGATAGAAAGCCTTGTTTGCTTTAAATAATCACCCATTCCTTTGGAGCTAAGTTTTGTTTGATTGATTTCCCAGCTGGGCAACATCTGCGGTTGGAAACCTGTCGCAAAACATCTGTAATGAAGGCAATTACGAAGCAGCATGATGTGAAATATGAATTTTATTTGCGGTGGTAATTAAGATATTGTTTATATATTCGTATGACTATAGATAATGAAAAATAACCTAAATTATTAAGAGATTGAATTTTAGTTTAATTTATTTAAATTTTTAATTGAGATTTATTAATTAAATTTTATTTATTGGATTATATGCAGAGATACTTGATCTTTAAAGCTTTTTATTTTATTTTATTTTATTTATTCATCGATTTTAATACTAGAGTAAAGCTTTTAATTAATATTCTTACAATTAAACAATTGATGCTCGTTCAAATCCTCAAATTCCAACCATTCATGAACCCAAAATCTTATAGATTTGCAAGATGTGATTGAAAAAAAAGCATCTTTTGCCTTCTGTTTACCAAAGAAATAAAAATAAAAATCCAAACATGCCCTTACTCTGACCCGATCGAACACTAGCCATTTTCACCTTCCTCGCACCACCAGCCACTTTATTCATAGATCAACCCCACGCCGCTTCCTTGCGTAGCTGGTAACAGCCGCAACCAGAGATGAGATCAGTCTGCATCAGTTTTGGACTTATTCGGGAATGGTCACAACTTCAGTTTCAATTTTGAGCGCTGAAGAAACTTCCAACATGGCCGACCTATCAATAGGATTTTCTTGAACACGTGGCAGTGCAATTTCAACATGGACCACCTATCAATAGGATTAGTTAAAAAAAGTGGTAAAAAAATTACATTATTACAAAAAAAAAGAAAATAGAGTGAAAAAGGTGACAACAACAAACAAGTTGGATGACATCAGTGATACATAGATAATATTTTACGTGATTCGAAGAGGTCCATCCACAATTGAATTTGATGATTTAAATCTTTGTCAATAAATTGATTTATTTTTTGATTTGGTGTGTTTTTCTTTTTTGATTTTATACTTTTCATTTAAAATTGTCATTAATATTACTTTTTATATCTAAAAACATCCTTGTATTTTTATCTATTAATTTTTGCTCATCAACCTTTTTCTTCTTTGATATTTATCATTTAATCCTATTTTATATTTATGAAACCTTACTTATGACATTGTGATTGATTAATTATTTACATTCAAGGTGTAATAATACATACTTAAAATTTTATTGATGTATTTTGTTCTTAATTAATCTCCATGTCGTACATCGCGACAACCTTTAAATTTCTATAAAAAAAACAAATATCAGGTATCTTGTTCTTGAAGGGAAAAAGATCTAATTTAAGGAGTTGTCACTTAGTATTATGGTCACTAGAAACCTTAACTGTTCAACAGAGATTCCATAGTACGAGACTGATTACACAAAAGAGAAGATATTATCACCACTTAAATGTCCTATCTGAGATAAACTGTATTGCTGGTTTTGTCTTAAATTACTAAGGATTTGTTATATTTTTGCTTTTGATGGTCTGCCTATAATATTCATGACTCTAGTGTCATTTGAATATTTAACTATAAATACTTCCAACTATAACGTTGGTAAATATTACGTAAAAGATGATGATATTCCTGACTTTGACATCAGTAATTATTGAGGTTGAGGATGATTTCAATTCTAGTGTTCCGATTCTTAATTCTAGTATTAGTGAATATGAATATTCTTGATTCTGGTGTAAGTGAATAAACAAGTAAAATTTTGAGTTGAAAACAAAATATGTTTTTTTGTAATTTTGCCATAATGGAGCTTTCTTCTTCTTTTTTGAGAAAAGAAAAAAAATAGAAAAGATAGTTATACATTTTATACCAAATTTGCATTTAACAATATAAGTTTACAACTCAATACTAAGTAAAGTCGTAAAAAAAAACATGCAAGGAACACACAAATAAATTCAAAAGGATCCTGAATTTTTTCAGAATTTTCTGATATCTTAAAATGCATGTTTAACTAGATACTAAAATAAATAAGAGTAAATAAAAAATAGGAGGAAAATACATAAAAATATGTTTGTCAAATACACCCTTAACCTAAAGAGTGGGCTAGTTAGGCCTGAGGCCCAGCCCAGCCTCAACAGTTCTTTTTTTATTTTAGGGGCTCGATCTAGTCCAACCACACAAGTTTTTTGGAGTAATTGAACTTACACGATTTATATAATTAAGTGCATCATCTTAGATTTTGTTTAAATAAGTGTTTGGTTTTTATTTTATTCTGAATAATAAATTGTCTATGTAGATGTATTAATTAAATATTGATATGCTCTTTAAATTATGACATGAAAACTCACACCCAAAACAATATTTAAGGATGACAATATTAATAAATTATAAGAAAATAGATTATTTTTCACGCTCACACACACTAAATGTGTTTTTTACCTTCTTTTTAACTAGGTTTTGGAGGAATTATCTCCTCTCATTTATTTGTTGACGTGATATCATTAATGACGCTAATCCTACGTATTATTTTAGATGTCATTGTTTACATTATAATTTAGCACACACATCAATATTTGACCAATGTACTTAGATCATACTTTATTGTACAAATTAAAAAAAAATCGAAGACACATTTAAATAAAAATAAAAATAAAAATCAAACATTCAATTGTGGAAATTATATAAGTTTAGACACTTGGATTTTTTTAATTAATATTTTTAGTGTTTTTAAATTATTTTAATGTCTTAATATTAAAAATAAAATTTTAAAATAAAAAATATTAATTAATATATTTTCAAGTTAAAAATATTTTAAAACACAAAATCTACCGCATTATCATTAAAACTTGTACTTAAGAGTCTAGCTTAGTGGTCAACAGGTGAGGCTGGATTTGCCCCCCGTCCCGAGTTCGACCCTCCATGTGCACGCCTGTCATACCTGTGGTGCCTTATCTGTCTACTGAGCTTGTAGGATGTTCAGTAGACTCGGGAATAGTCGTGATACGTGCAAGCTGGTCCGGACACACAGGTTAAAAAAAATAATAATAAAGAAAACCTTAAAAAACTTGCATTAGAAATCAGATGGGCCTAAAACTGGGAAAATGAAAGAGTTAGATGGGCCCAGAGATGGCTGCTCCTCGAAGCATCCTCTTTGGACTTTTAGCAATTTAATATAATTGGGTGGTCTCTCTGTATATGAAAAGGAAAAGCTGCATTTAATTTATAATAGCTGATTTGATTGGCTACTTTTCTTTCAAAAATTATCTGACACCATTTTAAGGGAGAAAAAAAAAATCAATAAAGCCGTTACAGATAAATAAAAAAGGAATAAAATATATTAAAGCCCCTAAATTACATAATGTTCTATTTTGATCCCTAGAGTTTTAATTTCTCCAATGTCATTTCTAAAGTTTCAGATGTCTTAATAAGTCCTCTAACTCTCTCTCTCTCTTTCTTTTTCTAGTTCAGCGAGAGGCCCAATGAGGTAACCCTTAATTAGAGGTGAACAAAAAATTTAAAAAACTAATTAAATAAAAAAAATTAAACAATTAACTAAAAAATCAAATTAAAAAAAAATCTGAATTAACTGATTAGAAAAAAATTATATCAGTTCAGTTTTGATTTTAAAAGTATGATGAAATCAAACTGATTAAATCCAGGGATATAAATATTAAACTTTCTTTTGTCTTCTAACCCTAAAGCTGTCAAATCCAGACCCACCCTCCAAGCTCTCTCAATCTCTGTCTCTCGTCAAGCTCTGTATCCTACATCGTTGAACATGTTCAGTCTCTAGGAAATTATAGAACGTTTGCAAGTTTTAATTTCTCCCTTTTCTTTTCTTCGTATTTCTTTTTTAAGTTTTAATTTCTCCAATTTCTTTTCTTGGCATTTCTTTTTAAGTTTGAATGCTTGGTTAATTAGGATTCGTGATACATCTATTGAATGCTTGGTTAATTAGGAATATTTAAGCCCATAATTTACATAATATCACGGTTCAATTGGGAATATTACATGATTTGCCAAGAGGGGTGAGAGCATTGCAAGATAGCAATGGCAGAAATAAGAGAAGAGTATGGTTAGATATTTTTTTTTATTAACATGAATGTCCGGACCAGTTTGTGCGTATCTCAATTAATTTACAGGTCCTGAAATTAAAGACCATATAAGCAGGGCGGAGACATAAATTTTGTATTCCGTTATTCTTTCTTAGGGATTTGTAATCTTATTCAAGGATAATGAAACTTTTGTTTTTGTTTTTGTTTTTGTGTTTTCTGTATTATTTTCTTATACTTTTACTTAATTAATACTATTGTTATCAAGTAAACGTTTGAAAAAAATATTTTCTTAGAAGAAAAGGAATATGTTATCCTCGTAAGCATAGTAATTTTTTTCCACAAAATATAAAAAAAGAAATCAAGAAAATGTTATCCTACAAACAAATAGAGCCCTAAATCATGATGTTTTTCACCGGTAGCTATGTTAGTTATCTTATTTTGACAAAATTTCCTTTCTAACTACAAAAGAATTTTCAATCTTGTGCTTATTTTTCAGCTTCACATTTTCTCACACCTTCATCAAGTAAATATTGAATTTGGGAAATAGATTTGGTTTGGGTGGCGTACTTTTATGGGTGTTTGTTTGATTTGGCTATGATTGCATTGCTAGTTGCGATCTCCATTATGGAGACAAGTTATGATATAATTCTGTAGTTGATTTTAAGAAAGAATGGACTTCCATTTTATGTTTTATATTTAATCGAAAACATTATTATATTTGTAATGAATATCATAAAAAATCAATTTCGATGTAAGCTAATGTAAATACTCGTTTAGAATATTGCATAATATCGATGAAATATTCTATTGATATTTAAACACTAATTATATTGAAAAATAACTTACCGATAGAATTACAAACTATAATTGGTCATCGAAAAATATATTTTTGGTGATTTCTATTATATTAGTCATTCTGTTAGTAATATAATTACTAATGGATTTACAAACGAAAAAAGAGTGCCAAACTCAAAAATTACACCGGTATTATTCTATCAGTAATTCTATCAATAAGTATAGCATATGACAGATAAAATAAATCATCAATAATTTCTTCGGAGATAGAATTCATATTATCGACGAAATTAACCCATCAAAGATTTACATATTGTCAGTGGCATGCTCTTATAATTTATTCTCAACACTCTAGAACTTTCTGAGGGAATTAGTTCATCGGTGATTCCATCTATCTGGAACTTTTTGAGAGACTTAATTTGCTAGTGATTTCATCTATGATTACTATTTTGTTGGTAATTCTATCAGTATTGTATTTAACATTTTAAAAAAAATTTAAATAAACAAAACAAAAAAAAATTAAAAGAAACAGAACTAAAATACATAAAAAAAATGAAATTTTTATTATTAATTTAAAAAATATTATTGAATATAATTTATCTAAATGACATAACTTGAAGGAGGAGGAGGAGGAGGCATATCTTTATCGGGTCTTGATGGGTGACGAGGTAGATCACATGAACCATCGAGGTTTGATAATAACTCCTTGTACAATCACCTAAGTCCGGTCGTCTTGAACATAAATAAGGTCATCTCAGCACTAAGCCAAGTCATCAAAGCTTGAACTTGTTCTCGTACAATTATCTGGATGGCTAGAGATTAGGAGCTCGAACATGATTGCGAGGAACCAATGATCGATATATTGCGACTTGTCTGCATATCCTTGGACGTAATGTTTGAGATACTAGATCATGTGTTTAGAATTTAAACTAATGTATATGTATTTAAACTAATATATAGCTATTTGGAATTTTAAAAATTGAATTCGTTAAATTAATTCATGTGTTTAGAATCTTTTTGAGGCTATTTAAACATAAAAAATAATAAGTATAAGCAAATCAAATGAGAAACCTTCTAATTTAGTAGAGTAATTTCAAATATAAAAAAAATATTATTTCAAAAATAGCCCTTTATAACTTGACACATGGTTTGCTAAAACCCCAACAACAGCAAGACACCTAAAAAGGAAAATGCAAGAGAAAACAAAAGTTTCAACGAGAGAGACATAAATAGATTAGTTTAGTAATTCTAAATCCCTTATAAGATTATCCATAAAATCACTGAAAAAATGGACTAATCAAAGCAACAAAAAGTGAAGAAATGCAATATACAATTAGATAAAACATTGAAAGGAAGTAAGGGAAGTTTGGAGCCACTATATTATAGTTTTGAAATCCGGCCTGGCCTGGCGGGTCGACCCGACCGATCCGAGGCTGGAACCGGGCCGAGTTGAAAAAAAAATAAAGAAAGAAAAAACCCAGTGTGACCCGATGACCCAACAAGACCCGGTCAAAAACCCAGTTGTAACCTGTTGATTTTTGTTTTTTAATAACTAAAACGACGTTGTTTTGATTTAAAAAACAAAATTCTTGTTTTCCCTCGGGAATTAAATAAGAAGAACAAAAGGTAATTTACCACTTGAATTAATTCAAATAATTAAGCCTTTTTATTTTAATTTTTTACATATGGTTATGTTTAACAACCCAATGATTGATATACGTTATAATTATGGTTATAATTTTTATGATAACTAATTAAACTAAAAGAATAATATCTACTGTTTAATTTATCTTGTGTTATGTATTTAAAAATTATAATTACTTCATTAATTATAATAATTAGTAAGCTTTAAGAAACATTTTTATTTTTTTCATAGTACTTAGGCTTGTTTCATGTTATTTCTATTTTATTTTATAATGAGAATATTTTTACGTGCACGACCTGTTTGGCTTTTGTTGTTATTAATGTTGTTATGGATATGTATGTGATTGTTAGAATTTGTTAAATTTATTACTTCACTTAGAATTTTTTAAATAAAAATAAATGGTTAATAATTAAGCGAATATATAACTGATTATCTATTGTTATAGTTATACCTCAAACAAAAGTATATGAAGTCCCTGTTTCGATGGAAAATTATAATTTTTTTAAAATAAATTATTTTTTAATATTTGATAGTGCCATGAAAAATTAAGTTGGAAAACACTTTTTTAAAGTATTTGGCTATACTATAGAAAATAAGTTTAAAAACAACTTATTAATATTTTTTCATGTTTATTAAAAAAATAAGAACCAAAACTGATAGATGAAAAGGACGAAGGAGGAGGAAATTGAAAAAAAAAATCTAATTTCATAAATTATTTTAAATAATCCAAACGGCGATAAAAAAATGATGATCAAATCTAACAGATAAAAAGGTTGAAGGGGTATGAAATTAAAAAATAAAATTTTAATTTTATAAATTATTTCAAATAAAATAAATAGTAATAAAAAATAGATACCAAATCTAACAGATAAAAAGTTGAAAGAGAATAAAATTGAAAAAATCTTTAATTTCATAAACTATTTTAAATAAACAATTAAAAGAGTAAGAATCAAATGTAATAGAATATTTCAATTAAAAATTAATAAGAGAAAAAAATAAAAAATAAAAACTTATTTATTAAATTGTAATTGATTTTTAAAATGGATGAAAAGGACGAAGGAGGAGGAAATTGAAAAAAAAATCTAATTTCATAAATTATTTTAAATAATCCAAACGGCGATAAAAAAAATGATGATCAAATCTGACAGATAAAAAGGTTGAAGGGGTATGAAATTAAAAAATAAAATTTTAATTTTATAAATTATTTCAAATAAAATAAATAGTAATAAAAAAATATTGAAAAAATCTGACCAAATCTATTTTAATAAACATAAAAAGTTGAAAAAGAGAATATAAATTGAAAAAATCTTTTAATTTCATAAACTATTTTAAATAAACAATTAAAAAAGTAAGAATCAAATGTAATAGAATATTTCAATTAAAAATTAATAAGAGAAAAAATAAATTAAAAAAAATAAAAATAAAAAAACTTTATTTATTAAATTGTAATTGATTTGTAAGAATCAAAATGTAATAGAATATTTCTATTGAAAATTATAAAGAAAAAAATAAAAACTTATTTATTAATTTTATTTTTAAATGTTTTTTGAAAATTAAATAATATATATTTTTATTTTTAAAACTTATTTTTAACACCAAAGACATTAAAATGATTTGAAAATATAAAAAAATAATTTGGAGTAAAAAAAATTAAACATTTTCAAAAATACTTTTGAAACACAAAATTATTTGAGAGTGTAGTTACAGTTGTTTTTTAAAGTATTTTTCGCTTAAAAATATATTAAAATAATATATATATTTTCATTTTTTAGAAATAATTTTTGATATCAACATGTTAAAATGATATAAAAATATAAAAAATATTAATTTTAAATTTTAATTTTTTTTAAAATATTTTTAAAATACAAAAACAAATGAGAATAAGTTTGCCATTATGATCTATATAATATTCATATTGTCCTCCAAAGTCAGAGATGGATAAACTCTTGGAAATAAAATTACTTTGACTTGAGACCCTTAGTTTCTACATTGAGGTGTGAATTTCCAAAAGCAGAGGTCACATTTTCAAAGCAGAAAATCTAAACAATTATGGGGTCATCATGCAACAGTAGAGGAGAAAGATTAGATTTCACGAACCAGAGCTATCAATTATACCTTATGCTTAAAGAATTCAAAGATGACTGGCTGACAATGGCAGTCAACTTTAAGGGTTGACGCCCATTAACTCCACACACAGAGTCATTGGTTAGCTTTGTCAACAATTCAGTGCGTGTTGTGGATGGCTGCTGGTGCGGCTAGTTGCCACGATATTCGTTGCGGGTCCGGTCTACCGATAGAGATCAACGCCACCTTGCAAGTGGATTGGCTGATACCTTGCAAAAGTCTAAAGAAAAATTTGTGGAAAAAATTTAGGATTAAAAAATTAATTTTTTTTATTTAAAATTTGAGTTCTATAATTATTTATACGGTAGACACTGAAAATTTATAAGTTTATTAATTCAAGGACTTATAAAATTAGTCGAGGTATGCGCAAACTGATCCGAACACCTATGTTAAACTAAAGAATAAAAATAAATAAATTCTGCTGATAATTACGACTTTCTGTAATTTTTTTTATAAAATATCAAGTTAATTTATATATATTTTAACTAATTTAATTTTATAAAATTTAAAGTTAATGCAAGATTTCTGTTAAAAAAACTCAAACTTGTAATTATTAAAAAACAAAACCAAAACCTAAACCTAAACCTGATTATCTTATATAATTTCTACTTATTGGTGCTGCATTGTCTACTGTCTGTCTATTGAGTGTAAGGACCTATTTAGTTTTTCATGAATTGAATAAGTTAATTTTTTTTTTATGGTAATCATCTTATTTCTTGAAAGAGTTTCTAAAAATCAATGGCATAAATCTCACAATCTTTTTTATACCTGTTCGTGAACTTGATATGAAAAATTATTGAAGAAAAGCATTCTCAGTTTCTCACATTTGTCGTATTCATCCAAATATTTAAATAATAATAAAAAAAAAATATTTGCTCAAAGCACTTGATTACCTGATTCTTTATAAGATTGGAGTCAAATAGTAAACACGATGAAGGAGGTCATGAGAACTGACCCAGTCCTCAGCACTCATTTAATGCCATTGCCTGGTTTTCAATCCTGAAATAAATTTTGGTTGAAAACAGAGATGAAACGCCTAATTGCCCTTCCCATTCTTCTTTTCTTCTCCTGTTTCACTTCTTCCTTCACAACATCCTCGGCAGCAGATACCATAGCTGCAAACCAGAACATCACTGATGGGAAGACCATTGTATCAAGTGGTGGAAACTACGAAATGGGGTTTTTCAGCCCTGGAAATTCCACCAGAAGATACTTTGGAATATGGTACAACAAGATATCTAAGGGAAGAGTCGTTTGGGTTGCCAACAGAGAAACACCAATCGCTAATAAATCTGGAGTTTTCAAGGTCGATGAAAGGGGAATTCTCATGCTTTACAATCAGAACAACAGTGTCATTTGGTCTTCCAACTCATCAAGGCAAGCGCGAAACCCGGTTGCGCAGCTTCTGGAAACAGGAAATCTTGTTGTCAGAAACGTAGATGATAATAGCCTGGAAAACATCTTCTGGCAAAGTTTCCATCATCCTGGCAATACGTTTCTTCCAGGAATGAAAGTTGGGCGTATAGCTCCAGGCTTGGACGTGATCATATCATCGTGGAAGAGCGCCGATGATCCTTCTCCAGGCAAGTATGTTTTTGAGGTTGACCCCAAGCGTTTAGAGTTGGTTGTCAATGATAATTCAGATTTGAGGTCTCGTTCAGGGCCATGGAATGGCATCGGGTTTAGCGGTCTGCCTTATTTGAAACCAGATCCCATTTATAACTATACCTTTGTGTTCAATGACGAGATAGCATACTTCACCTATGATCTGTTTAATATTTCTGTTATTACAACGTTGGTTTTGTATGAAGATGGTGTCATGAATCGGCTTACTTGGATAGATCGAATTAATAATTGGATTGTGTACGCCAGCGCACCGGCAGACAACTGCGATAATTATAATTTATGTGGTGCTTATGGAAGGTGCAACATCGGCACCTCTCCTGCCTGCAGTTGTTTGAACAGATTCGTGCCGAAAAACCAAGCACAATGGCAAATGGCAGACTGGTCTGGTGGATGCATTCGAAGGACGCCATTGGATTGCAAGATTGGAGATGGATTCATCAAGTATTCCAACGTTAAACTGCCTCAAGGGAATAATTGGATGGTTAATATAAGCATGACCACGGAGGAATGCAGGGCAGAATGCTTGAAGAATTGTTCTTGCATGGCTTATGCCAATTCAGATTTAAGAGGGAAAGGAAGTGGATGCTTTCTCTGGTTTGATCAAGACCTGATTGATATCAGACAGTATACAGATGATGGGCAGGATCTTTACATTAGGATGGCCGCTTCTGAAGCAGGTAATTAAAAACTTGCTGCATTTCATAATTATTTTGAAGCAAAAATCTAGAAATATCAGTTTATTATCATGTTCATGATTTCTGTTTTTTTTTTTTTTTAAATAAGTAGCTGCCTAACATGTGAAATGTTAGAGGAAGTCTTTGAATCCAATATGAATATCACCATGTCCTTTTCAAGACAGCAGAAAAACAAACATCTACTTCTAACTTTGTCAAACTAGAGATTTAGTTAAAGATATTGCGGCTGAACTGTCCATCTAAATTCACACCTCTCCAGTTTGCTTTCCTCCGCACACGTCTAGTTAAGTGGTAGCTGACACAGCATTGCAATCTTGTCAATAGAAAATCTTAGAACGCAATGAGTTTTCTGGTCAAACTGGTCCCAGAAGTTACTAAAGTCATGTTAATCTGGTCATATTGCCGAGATCAAAGTGCTAACACACAATGCTGAAAGCAAGAGTTTATCACCCAAATGCGCAATCAACTATGTTAAAATGTAATCTTGAAAAGGAAATTAAAAATTCGTTGTATGTCACTGTCTCTGCATTCATATGGAGACATTTCTCGAAATTGATTACGGACTCATGATGGCAATTTTCTTGTAGCCGCTGCAAATCAAGATCAAGGGGGCTCCGAAGGAAATAACAAAGTTGGTGTTATAGTGGGCTCAATATTGGCATCACTGGTCGTCGTATGCTTGGGCATATGCTTGTTCATACGGAAGAAAAAGAAGCAGCGAAAGAGAGATGCTACCAGTCATGGTAGGTCAAGTAAGCAACGTTACCTTCAAATATCAGTTCATATTTGATCCTTTTTAGTATTTTTGTAGTTATGAATGCGATGAATGAGGTTATAAATTGTAGGATTAGTAAGAAGATTACAACCATTTTTAATTTTTTTTTGTTTATACCCCTCTTTACCATTTCACAGGGATGGAACAGGTTCCAGAAAATAGCTTCTCCATAACTTACCAGGAGGAAGATCTTGATCTACCACACTATGACTTCACTACATTAGCTAAAGCTACCAATGACTTCTCATTCACCAATTTTCTTGGGGAGGGTGGGTTTGGACCTGTCTATAAGGTAACACATTCAGCTTTACTTGAAATTTGAGATCCACGTGCATCTAAATGACATATTAGCATCGAAAAATCATTGTAATATCCAATTCTATTGCATATTTTGCAGGGAGTGTTCAACGATGGACAAGAAATAGCTGTGAAGAGGCTTTCCAAGGAATCCAGACAAGGGCTTGATGAGTTCATGAATGAAGTTAAATGCATTGCGCAACTTCAGCACCGAAACCTTGTAAAGCTTCTAGGATATTGCATTCAACGAGATGAAAAGATTTTGATCTATGAATACATGCCCAAGAAAAGCTTAGACTTCTACATAAATGGTATCAACCTACCAAATTGATATGTTTGTTTATAGCATGAACTTAAGTGAATTGATTGAGTGTCAACATGGATTAACATGGTCATAAATGTATGATGGACAGATCAAAAGCAAAGCAAGTTACTGGACTGGCCTAAGAGGTTACATATCATCAATGGCATTTCGAGAGGACTACTTTATCTTCATCAAGACTCAAGATTAAGAATTATTCATAGAGACCTTAAACCTAGCAACATCTTATTAGATGACGAGATGAATCCAAAAATCTCAGACTTTGGCATGGCTAGAAGTTTCGGAGGAAATGAAACAGGAGCAAATACAAAAAGAGTAGTGGGAACATAGTAAGAAACTAATGCTCTTTTCTTTTTCACCTATTTATTTCAAGATGAAAAAAAAATGCTTACAACTTACAAGTACATAGTAAGAAACTAATGCTCTTTTCTTTTTCACCTATTTATTTCAAGATGAAAAAAAAATGCTTACAACTTACAAGTACCTTCATATCTTTTGCAGTGGATACATGTCACCGGAGTATGCCATTGATGGTCTATTCTCGATAAAATCCGACGTATTTAGCTTTGGTGTCTTGGTGTTAGAGCTTGTAAGTGGGAAGAGAAACAGAGGGTTTAATCATCCAGGACATCAACTCAACCTTCTTGGTCATGTAAGGGCTAAGTGATCTTTTTCCTTTTAGTTATGTTAAAGCGAGTGCATGTAGTAACAAAATGTGTCTTGAGATTTTCAGGCATGGAAACTGTTCAAAGAGGGAAGACCCTTGGAGCTGATAGATAATTTAATAGTGGAAACCAGCGATCTAACTGAAGTGATGAGGTCAATCCATGTGGGTCTGTTATGTGTGCAACACTCCCCAGAAGATAGGCCAAGCATGTCAACAGTGGTTCTAATGTTAAGCGGTGAAGGGACGTTGCCTCAACCGACAGAGCCTGGCTTTTTCACTGAAAGAAAGTTGATTGATGCAAGTTCTTCCTCAAGCAAGCCAGAATCGTGTTCTGTCAATGAAGTTACTATCACATTGATTGATGCTAGGTAAAATGAACGAAATGAATTTTTCAAGAGTGAAATCAGGATCATGGTTTGCAGGCAAATGTATCCATCACCTTTCCCAGGCTGAAGTTTTTGAGGAGTTACAAGAGAAAGAAACGATAAATTACATTTAATTTGTATAAACATTTCGAATGTAGAATTTTTTTTTTTTAGCAAGAGTGCAGTTGCTATCAAAAAGTATTTAGTGGCGTGTACATGTATATAAAAATGAAACTCTTGATTTATATTTTTACTGATATTCATATTTTTCTAAAGTTTTGAATTCAAATATTTTTTTAATGCATTGCACTACAATATTTAACAGTTTTACCGATATAATTTTTTTGTCGGGATAAAATTACCATTCTGTTGGTGTAAATTTTACCAATAGAATACGTCTGTCAGAATAATATTTGTCGGTAATTTGATATTATGTCGCTAATTTTATCGGTAAAAAAAATAATTTTAAAATCAATGGTTTTGCATACGGAAAATGCACGCAAAAAAAAATCCCGCTGGAAATATGCTGATGGAATCATTTCATCGGTATATTTTCATCAGTGATTGTGGTATAAATGGTAATTTTTTCCAAACTCTCTGGAATATACCGACGGAATGATTCCGTCTGTATTGCCATCGGTAAATCACCAACGGAATAATGATGTCAGTGATTGTGGCATATGCAGTAAATATTTTACAACTTTATAGAAAATACCAACGATATAATTCCGTCGGTAATAATTTAAAAATATTTTAACAAATAAAATTGTGTAGAATAAATAATATAAAATTGTATAGAATAATAGTAAAAAAATTAATTAAGCAAATAAAATTGTATAAAATTGAAAATTTTAAAAATAAAATAAAATAATATAAAATCCAAATATTCATTACAATTTTAATTGTACAAAAAAAAATTAAACTACAAAAATGGCGGCGCTAGAGGAGGAGGAAGTTGGTCGTTCCCGGGACCATACAACGAAGAAGGGTGATTAGTATTTAAAAGTGTATTTTTATCAAGGTTTTATATCATCATTTTGCACTTGAAGTATCAATAACTTCTTAACTATAGTATGTTTTATAATAACAAGTATGATAATATAAGATAACTTTAATTTAAGGTAAATGCTCATTTTAAATGCATACATATCTCACAATTTAAAGAATTGATTGCTCTGATTAACTATTAAAAGTGAAAGGACAAAGAAAAGACTACGTTTAGAAAGGAGATGCTGATTCAATTCAAATTGAAACATTATTCAGTCATCGAATCATATCTGGAGCTGTACATCTTGGATTTCAGTTTGGTTTATATGGATAGAAAGCTAAGAAATAGGCCTACAATGTTCATGAAGAATGGAAGATCCAAATCTGCCGTTTTTAAATTCAAAGTTTGGCCACAAAAGAGAAGTCGAAATTTGTCCTACAATCAAACCCAAACATTGCTCAGAATTTTACCCATATATAGAGTTAAAGAACGCAAAATATGTCTAATTTGGTGGGTGGAAGGATAAGACAATTTCCAACAACTTTCATGAAGATGACCTACTCCAATTCTGATAGTAGCAATGACATTTCATCCAGACAAGAGCTTGAGGGCTGTCCACCACGTCCACCAGAAGCACTACTCAGTATTTTAGCCATATCTCGAGCTCTAGTGATCCAAATACTCTGAAATTCTATGGGTAGAAAGAGAAGATGATTTCCAACAAATTCAATGAAGAACACTTTGCTAAATTCTGATTGAATCAATGTCATTTCATCCAGCCAAAATGCTTAAGTGTTGTTGTCCACCAAGTCCACTAAATCAATAGTTGGCCACTACATCAATAATCAATTACCAAATGAATAGTTCTGAATTTTAGCCTATAAAAGGAGGCATTTGCTATTCATTTAGGCATCTTGGTTCTTAGATCAAGATCATGCTCTTGCTATCTTTATATTTTTTAATGTTCAAGTTTTATTTCATGTTATATTTTTCTTAATCTCTTATTTATGCTTTTCATTTCCTTTACTATACTTATATAATTATGTTCTTATTTTGTTTATTTATGTTCTTTCTCTTCATGATGTCTAGCTAAGTTTATCATGTCAAGGTGAAAAGGTTTCACTAATGGTGTTAGAATATGTATAATATAAACTCAACATGGACTTTAATGGTTATATCCAAGAAAGTTTGATATTAACATATCTTATCGATCTTATTAATTCTTAATACCTTTCTTGTTAAATGGTTAATCTAGATTTGTGTTGTATAACACTTGCTACATCAAATGCTTGATCCTTCATAGTCTTCGGCCGACATCATTGTTATAAGAGGAACTTGATTTGTTGTTAACATAAGTTAACATCATGAATATCTGCTAAAATTTAAAAGTATAGTGTTACGTAAATAAGATGATTAATATGATCATGTTGATAATTTATAAAGATTTTATACTTTACTTATCTCTAATACCATTAGTAGATCCTCTAACCTTGACAACTGTTTTTATCATTGTTTAATCTTTACATTAATCTTACATCTCAAAGTTCTCTTTAACTCATCATCATCATCATCATCATCATCATCATCATTGTTGTTGTTGTTGTTGTTGTTGTTGTTGTTATTTATAATTTATATAGTTCACCTCCCTGTGGTTCGACCCCGGTTTTGTTGGGTTATTTATTACTTTGACACTCCTGCACTTAGGATAAGACATCAACTCTTTTAATTGTATCAAAGGGGGTGCACACGTACCACCCATATGTAATTTCATGTCCATAACCATCAAGCGGAGTTGTTTATAATCTACCAAGAGTTGCTGATATTGATTGGTGAGATGAGTCGTGTGTTGTTTCAAGGTTACGATCTCCTCAGATTGGGTGCTCGATACTGATTAGGAGCTCTTAACGGTTGAGACACTACGGGCCGCCCACAAGTTCTTGACCGTAGTGTTGGAGAGTCCGTACACCTGATTTTTATCGGGTCCACCAGGCGATCCTGCCTTCATCCATAAATCCGGATCGAAATCTGAATGGGTCGAAGTATCGTCCCTATATCTCTCCCTCAACCGACTATTATATGTCTCTTGAAAATTAAAAAAGAAATCATCATATTCAATTCAAAAAATAATAACTTAATAAATAAAATGGTTGAACGAACATACCATGAAATGTTGAGTACAGTTGACTACGAACTGTTGCACCCTCCTTTAACGGTTTTCACTCCGCATGTGTGTCTCTACAAACAGTTCCATGAGGCTCGGGTCACGTCCATGAGACGTAGCCTGTAAGAAAAAAATGTTGCTAGTTAAATATATTTATAAATAACAACAAATTAATTAATGATAGATTTCATTAAAATTAATCTTACTATCCACTTCGCATGTGCAATGAATGAAATGGAGCCGCCGGTATGCGTGATCACCGAACCATGAATTTGCCAGTTTCGGTTGTTGGCACCTGATTGTGAGTGTCGTGTGAACCGCTCAGACGTCATGTGCTGGATATATTGCGCCCATATATCCTCCAAGATGTATGGCAGCCTGAAATCCCTCCAAATTGCCATGTCATTCCAGCTTTATAAACCGTTATCTCTAGTATATTTTTGGCTTTTTTCTGCGCTTCATACCAAAAGTCATGCAACCTACTTCCATTAATGAATTTTATACGAGTTAATGACAAATTAGATTTTTAAATATATATATATATATTTTAAAAAATATCATAACATTTTCGATGTTGCCTAGTTGCCACGTGATTCTCCCACACCCTCATCGCAACATTGTAATGAGTGTTATCCCACTCGAATTTGTTCCGTGTATAAATAATTTATTAAAAATAAATCAATAATTTCAATATAACATAAAAAAAATAATAAAATTTGAAGTTAACACTAACCTCATATCTTTGAAACTATGCATCGATATAAGGTTTTCAATCAAGATGTTTAGAAACCTGAATCCATTGAAATAATAGAATCTCCATCAATGATTTAAACATTGATGTTATTAATCGGGTGGCCTCAATGTTTGTGTAGATGAAAATAAATAAAATTAATGAAATATTAATTAGTTGTTCCCAAATTATGTTATAAGTAAAAAAAAAAAATCAAAACAAACTTACATTGAAAGGACCTCCTTTCAATGTGCCTCATACTTGCAGGTGAATTGATCCCGCTGTGAAGGCACACTACCTCTGCGCTGTGGAACCGTGCTGGAAGAGGCAGCATCGTGAGTCGCCGGAGGTGCCTTTTCTTGGTCAACACTTAAGGACACGTCATCCTCGCTGCTAAAAGACCTAGTTGCGACCATATGCTCACGACATACTGTTGATTTTGTTATACGCATCTATACAAATTTAATGAATAATTACATAATCAAATTTGATTATTGTAAAAAAAAATTGGCAACACCTCTTCTATACTAGAGACTATCCAAATTTTTCAAATCTGCAAAAATTGACAATATATATGCCACATACCAATTGATTTTTTTTTATTTATACCAAAAATTTCATATTTTTCAATTTCATCTCATTTTCAAAATGATAATAAAATGTTTCTAACCGTAAAATAGAGAAAAAAATCTTATACATAGCCTAACATCTATACAAATTTAACAATAAAATAAAGAAAAAAATAAAATTTAATTCTATATATTCAACTAACATCTATACAAATTTAACAATAACAATTAAAATTCATGGAAACAATCAAACACTCTATTATGCAATATATACAATAAAATTGAGATAAAATAATTAAATATAATTGTATATATTCAATTAACATTTATATGGAAAATTCAATAATAAAAATTAAAATTTAACAAAAGAATTAATTATTATTTCAATAAAAATAATAAAATAGGCAACAAATTAATACAAAAAATATAGATGAACACAATCCATCGGTAGTTCCCATCGCCTCTTTAAAATACCGACGGACATAAGCCGTCGGTCGTTCCATCAGCGATGTGGATGTGAATAGTTCCCATCGCCTCTGTAAAATACTGATGAACACAATTCATCGGTAATTCCATCGATGTTGTGCACAGTGTATAACATATTGTGTCTGTATTGCCTATCTATCCTCCCTGCAAACACTTAAATTAAAAACTATCCGCACAACACAATAATAATAGTGAACATAACAATTATAAAATAAATATTTCTTGGTACAAAATTTCATCATAATCTTTCATTATAAAAAAATTCTTTTGCACTTTCGTGTTCTGATACTTAGTCAGAATTTTCTTCTTCTTCTTCTTCAATTTAATTGTCATCAGCTTCATCGCAATCTTCATTGTTGATATCATCATCATTTTCATTGACTTGTGCTTGTTTGCTGGAGCTCAAAACAACATTCAACTCCTCTACATCAACATCAATAAGACTATCATCGAAGACGTGATAATTTGAATTTTCTTCTAAGTCAATCGATGGACACAACTCAATATGTTTCAACTAACTCACACACTTGAAAGACACAATTTTCCACACTTGTGTCTTCGTTCTCATCCTAAACAACCTCGATACGACCCCTGAGTTTCATTTTTTAAAATGGATAACCAATCAACTATTGATCGGTCCTTTCTAAATGAAGAGGTGCATGTGTAATAAACTTGTTGGCATTGCTTTACGAAAGTAAAGACATCGTTTATGTTATGGAGTCTAGCTTTTGAGTTAATTTCCACTAGACCAAAGTGGAGATCTAATCTGATTTCTCTGTCAGTAGTGTCATAGCAATTGCATTTGAATAAAAACACTCTATTATGCTCGCTATGATATTACGATTCAATGACCTCTTTTAATTTACCATAATAGTCAACTTCAAACTCACTACAAGTTGATCCCTTAACACAAACACCGTTGTTATATGTCTTTCTTTTGTTCCCATATTCTTCAGTATGAAACACATATCCATTGACAAAATACCCGTTGTAGCACTTAACTTTTCTTTTAGGACTTAAGCTTAGTAAAGACAATGAAACACTAGTACTCCTTCCCATTTGATAAACCTTGTATATCAAGTACAACAATGAAAAGTGAACAAGAATTCTATAATGAAATACAGTAACTTGCAAGAGATAATAAGTTTGTTATAATACTTACATGTGTTTTAAACCACGTGACAAATTATTCATCTTGTAATAGAAAGATTTGGAATTTGATCAGCTGTGAGTTATTAGACAGTAAATATTGTCAATGTTGTACTTACATGTGTTTTGAATCACGTGGCAAATTATTCATCTTGTAATAGAAAGATTTGGAATTTGATCAGCTGTGAGTTATTAGACAATAAATATTATCAATGTTGCCTACAAGGTTTTCAAAATTATGAGTTTATGATATTACAATATATAAATAGTACATTTATAACAAAGTTTAAGTAGTACATATATTTACTGAATAAAATATATCAACTCATCATAGTTAAATTAAACATAATTGTGTGCTTGTTTGAACTCTATTTCAGACAAATATCTTCCCCTTGCAACATTTTTTTAGCGTGGGTCATACATGATTGGAGAATATTGACAAGTTCCCGCTGGAAGGTACTTCACCACCATCATCATATCGTGGAATGCGGTTGATTCTCGTTCTCAAATGAGGTTCAAAATAGTATGAGATAAATATTGAGATCTCCTCAACAATATAAGCCTCACATATAAAGCCTCAACATGCGCGCCTTGTTTTTAATATTTTTCTTAAGATTGAACAAGTACATGCATGGAATTAAACAAATATTTTCAATTAAGAAAAACAATGAAAATGCTTTACAAATTATATTGCATATGTAATATCTAACCTCTCAAATGGATACATCAATCTATTCTGGACTGGTCCTCCAACTTTTACCTCATACGGTAAATGCATGGGTAGATGCTTCATCGAGTCAAAAAATAATGGAAGGAATGTCATCTCAAGTTTGCATATTATCTAGACGATATTCATTTCAAGCCTCTCAATGTGATGTGTCTGCAACTTGGTGGAGCATATATCTCTAAAGAAATGACTGATCTCCGTGAGTGCATCCTATATTCCTTTTGAAAAAAAATCATGACAAGTTAATGGAATGAGTGTTTGCATGAACACGTGATAGTCATGGCTCTTCATTCCATACAATCTGCATTCCTCTAAATTAACCAACCTTGATATGTTCGAGGCATGTCCATTGGGAAAACACAGACTCTTAAGCTATTGGAAGAGTATTAGTTGTGCATTTTTCTCTAACATGAAGCTTGCTTTGGGTTTTGCGACCCGTAACCCATCAAAAACCTACTTCATATTTTTACGGTTACAGAACAATGATATATCCATTGTAGCCTTGATATTGTCATTTGTCTTTCCCTTCACATCCATGACAATGTTGAAAATGTTTTCAAACACGTTCTTTTCTATGTGCATGACGTCAAGGTTTTGGCGGAGGAGATTGGTCTTTCAATAAGGAAGCCTTAGAAAATACCTTGCTTTACCCAGTTGTGGGTCAAACCAAAACCAGAAAACTTCTGTTTACCAGATTGGAAACCAAACATAATGTCACCATACTTTGATACAATGTTATACAATTCTTCACCAGAAAGACGCGAGGGTGCAACATCCTTTTTAACTCTGCTAACAAAAAAATCTTTTTTGTTCCTTTTGTACTCATGATTTGTTGGCAAGAAACATCAATGGCGGTAAAAAAAAGAAGTTTTACCTCCATTTGTTAGCGTGAATGCCTTGTTATTTTCCATGCACTATGGACATACTAGTTTTCCATGCGTGCTTCAACCGGAAACCATTCCATAAACTGAAAAATCATTGATAGTCCACATCAAAGCTGCCCTCATAAGAAAATTTTGTTTTCTCAATATATTGGAAGTTAAAGTCCTAGAGGACCACAACTGCGTCAACTCATCAATCAACGGTCAAAGACAAACATCTATATTCCAACCTGGACTATTCAGACCGGGTATCACTATAGATAAAAATATGTACTTCAATCTCATACACATCCTCATTGATCAGTTGTAAACCGTGAGTATAATCGACTAATAAGAATAAGAAGCAAAAAATGACCCGAATATGCCTCCCCGGCCGGAAAGCCTCCATGACAAGGGGGCGGCGCTCACTATTGCTCAACCTCGTTATCACATTAATTCTTGCCGACCCTTCCAGATTCAAATTCCTTATTGAGATTGAATCCATTTGTACACAACCTAAGATGAACGTTCCTTGATTCAACTGAAAAGTGAGTATGCACACTATTAAAGTGTTTTCATGTTTTGCCGTCAGAAGGATGTACCATTACAACATCAACCGCATCATATGATTAATGCCATGTCATGTGCTCAACAGTCTTTGGTGACATGAACAACCTCTGTAGTCTAGGTGTGATTGAGAAGTATCTAAGTTTTTATATGCCATGAGAGTCTTTCCCATGTTAATTTTGGGTTTGTAACGGGAATGCCCACATGTTATGCACTCGATCAGCTCAACATTTTCAAAGTAGTACAACATACAGAAGTTAGAGCACATGCCAATTTTTTGGTATCCTAAACCGAGGGGTTTCATCATGGACTTAGCAGCATAGAAGTTCTCTTTCAACCTGTTCCCTTTAGGTAAAATGCTTATCGTCCATTCGATAATTTTGTCATAACCGACCTCACTCATCCCATAATCCGACTTGATGGTGAACACCTGTGCAACGACCGATAATTTACTATGATTTGCACAGTCATCCCATAATGGTTCATCATAATCTTTCAACAGATCAAAAAACCAGGTTGCGGCTGCATTAGGTTCTTCTTCTATAATTGGACATTAACTGTCATTACCTTGATTCATTCTCATTGCATTTGTAATCATATTCTTGTGAGAATTACTGTTGTCATTTACAACTCTAGGCATGTTGCTAGCATTAGAAATAGTTGACCCAACCATCCTTTCTACCATGCTCTTGTTACGAACAAATAGTTCTCCGTGTGCATACCAACATAGGTAATCCTCCATGAACCCTTTGTGTAGAAGATGCATCGTTACAATATATGGATGCAAAAACTTTTTACTTTTACACTTACTGCATGGACATTTAATACCACATTTGCTAAAATTTCTCGGAATAGATATTGCAAAATTAATAAAACCCTGAACCCCATTACAATAATCCATACTCCACAATTCTTGGGGTGAATCTCGATACATCCATGACTTCTATTGAACCTATATAAAATAATGATGACAACATGTATTAATTAACTATGTTATGTAAATAAATTTACAAAAATATTGGTTTAGCTCAAGATTATCCAACTTACTTTAAAACTTCTGTTAAATATTCATTATCAATTATCAATGTCCATACAAACTTATACACATAAATTTACAGAAATTACAACTCAGCAATAACATTGATAAAAACTAAAACGGACCCATTAAACAAGGTTTTTTTTTTAATTTCATTACAACACATCTAATTCGGTAATTCGACATAAGTTTAACAATTTACAAACAATACAATTTTACAAAATCTAAAACAAACCATAACAAGTACAAAATTATACACTCATACTACAAGTTTGTTTGAGAAAAACAATAAAACATGTACATACCCTAACAAAATACATATACTAAAAAAACATTCAATAATATTAAAATTGACATTTTAATGTTAAAATTAAAAAAAGATAGATTTACTTACAAAAAATGACAAAATCCACAATAAAGCAAGACACAGATGTTGTGACTAGAAAAAATAAAGAAGGATGATTTGTGTTGAGAAGTGAGGGATGTTTTGAGGGGTGGTTCTTTGCAGTTTTTTTTTTTGGGAGGGGGGAGTTTGTTTAGATGCAAGGATGGGGAAGAAAAAGGAGAAATAGCGGAGGGGAGGGTCGACAGCGTAGTGATATATTAATGTTTACCGATGAAAAATTTTTGTCTGTGATTCCAACGACAATTTTGCTGGTGAAGTGGACACGTCATTGTACGGAGATCCCGATTTGAATTTCTCTATAATTATGTCGGTAAAACCGCCCACAAAAACTTCCATGTCATCGCACTGCTTTATTTTTTTGAAATTCTTTATATTCTGTCTGGAATTCTGCCGGTATATACCGAAAGAGTAATTCCGTTGATATATACCGATGGTGTTAGCGACAAATTTAAATCGATCGGTAAATATCATCGTAAAGTACTGATGGAAAAATTCTATTGGTATTTGTTGAATTTTTTTCTGATAGTGTTGTTTATTTTACGGTAATTAAATTTGACTCACAAATAAAATGTTTAAAAAATCCTTTTAACTCGAGCTTTTAACAAAGTCATACTTTTATATATATATATATATA
Organism: Populus deltoides; assembly: GCA_015852605.2. Lineage (NCBI taxonomy): Eukaryota > Viridiplantae > Streptophyta > Magnoliopsida > Malpighiales > Salicaceae > Populus > Populus deltoides. Next base: position 7,501,191 of record CM027570.2, read on the forward strand.
TATATATATATATATATATATATATATATATATATAAATTTCTATGTGAATTGATCATTGTGAGCGGTGGATGACATCATTAAAAAAATGCCAATTTTCTTGGCGTTTATTTTTTATTTTTCAAATGACTTTAATCTTGAATTTCTGGGCAAATACTTATGCACTATGTTTTCGTCAAAAAGCAATAAAAGCTAAATGACACGAATGCATTTTTACACATTGGAACCAAGACTATTAGGCTTAAATGATTCTCGGCTAGCTGTAATAACAAAAATAATTATAACATATTATTGCAAGTTGTGGTGGTCCCTACTCCCTATTGCCAAACTAATAATGCGCGCTTTCGGTTGCCTTCCGTGTAATGAGCTTTTTTTCTTTAGATAAAGTAGGTTGTTTTAGTGATAATTGTCAAATATTAGACATTTGATGGTGTATGGCTTTTAATTTTTTTTAATTGTAAATATATTAAAATAACATATTTTTTCATTTTTTAAAATATTTTTGACATCACTATTAAAATAATTTAAAATAAAAAAAATAAATTTAAGTAAAAAAAAATATATATATTCTAAGAAACACTTTTAAAATGCAAAAACAAATAGGCTCTTAATATATAGAGTTGAGGTAGTGTTTAGTATTGTGGTTCAATTATACCTTTAAATTTTTTTAATTTTCCTAGCTTTAAATGCTTAGTTTTTTGTGTTTTATTGATTGTTTTGATGTACTGATATTAAAAATAAATTTTAAAAAATAAAAAATATATATTATTTTGATGTATTTCTAACTAAAAATACTTTGAAAAAAATATATACCGCACTTCTAAACAGACAATTAGACTTACAGACAATTAGACTTATAATGATTATACTCTCTAAGCTTACAGGATTTGTAAGATAAGTCATTAATCTAACCAAAATTAGTGTGTTCAGTAATAAAATTTAAGGTGTTTTTTAATTAAAATAAAAAAAATTCACATTTTTTTAAAAATTATATTAGTATATCAAAATTATTGAAAAAATCTAAAAACATTAATATGATATTTTTTAAATAAAAATTTTTTAAGAACAAATTAAAAAATAAAATCTATCATTATACCGAACGAAACTTAATTGGCCGATGGATCAAAAGCCGATCTGATAAAAAATAATTAGGTCTACGAGTAAATTAAAAGACCTACAGTTAACTCAAATACACGGCAGAATCGGCCGGGTTAACAACTCGGCTCCGGTTTAAGAACATTACAATAATACATGAACCGTGGATTAGAAGACAATAATCGTTCATAGAAGCCAGGCATGATCCAAGTTCAAAAGAAAATCGTCTTTCAAATTAGACGACTGGACGAAATAAAAGCAAAGACCCATTGATTATGAATGACTGCTACTGTTGGCTAAACCATATCGGAAACATGAATGAAAGTGGAAGGAGGAAGATGCCATGGAAGAATTTGAACTTTTCCGAATTTCATATATTCAGCAAGAATGGTCTGTCTTCTTAGCTGGATTGTGGACTTGATGCCTGGATACCACAGTAATTACAGAACACTGTATCTTCGTTCTGTCTTAGCTGCAATTCCGATTATTATTAGTTTTTTAACATAAAAAAAATTTAAAGGCATTGTTAACCTTCTTTTTTAATTATAAAAACTTGTATCTAGGGTTTATTTAGTGTGATTCAGTGAACTTAATGGGTTTAAAGATAAATTGAATAATTAGTAAAAACATATTTTAACTCGAGAAATTCTTAAGATGACATCTTTTTTTCAAGAAAAAAAATATTGGAATGACACTATATTAAATTAATTCAGGTTAATTTATTAAATTCATGATCTGAATCATAAGACCTTGATAACTTTTTAGAAAGAAAATCAAAACAAAATATAAAGCTTAATTCATAATCAACTCAATGTTGAAAGATAAAATTAAAAATAAATAATAATAATAATAATAATAATAATAATAATAATAATAATAAAAACAACACTAGTCATCTTATGTTCACCTGTCAAATTCATGACACATATCATGTGTTCAGGATAACCTCATAGATAACAAATTAAAATAAATTATAAATCTTAATTCTCAATCAATCTAATATTTAAAAATAAAATTTATACTTCTATTATATATGTTCTATGTTGAAATTCTAGAAGGGGGGAATGGAGATTTCAAGATTTGAAGGACTTTCCTATAATTTATACTTTGTCAAGAAATATTTAAGTTCTTTTATTTTTGTTCAGAAATCTTATTTAAAAGTACATCCAAACTATAAAGGTAATGTTGGAATCTTGCGAGACATGTTACAAACATCTTAATTACATAAATAAGGAGCAATAAATTCTTAAAGATATATGGACACCTATAAAAATTTCATTCCTTTAAAATGCTTCAAAAAATAAATACCATTTTTATTTTAATCTAAACATTGTTATTTTTATTATTATTATACATGCTAAAACTTCGATATTATATATATTGAAAGTTTATATATATATATATATATATATATATATATATATATATATATATATATATATCCCCACGCCTTTTAATTTTTTTATTATTATAATTATATTATTATTATTATATTATATTATAACATATCCTAAAAATAATATAGATGTTTTTTTTTGTTATTTTTCTTCTAATGATTTTTTTTAATTTAGTTTGTTAATGTTAATTTTTTTATTTAGTTATTAGATTTTCATGATACGGATCCCGAGTTTGATGGGTTAACCCGGTTTGACGAGTTAACTCGGAATTGTTTTTCTTTTTAATTAATTTTTTTTTCGTTTAGTTTAGTTTGTTAATGGTAAATTTCTTTCTATTTAATTATCAGATTTTTATGACATGTATCTCGGGCTTGATCGGTTAACTTTGTTTGACGAGTTAACCCAGTTAATTCTGAGTAAACCCGTCAATTTTTTTTTCTATTTAGTTATCAAACTTTCATGACGCGGATCCTAGGTTTGACGGGTTAACCTGGTACCAAGAGTTAACCCAGTTAATTCAGATTTTTTTTCTTTTCTCATTAGTTTTTTTCTTCCTATTGATTTTTTTCTTTAGTTTTTTTTCTTTTTAATTAATTTATTTAATTATCACACTTTTATGGCACAATCTTATAGCCAGACCCGCATCCAATGCTCTTGGGTCCGGTGTTGCAGCCAGACTCATTTAAACTTAAGTCATGTAAGTTTAATATTATTATTGATATTATAAATATTACTCTTGGGTCAAGCATTGTAGTCAAACCCAAGATTTTTTGGTATGACTTTGCAGAAAAACTTAATACTTTTAAATTTTATTTTTTTTAATATTTTTTATGTTAAAAAAATTAACCCGCAGCATCGCACGGGTCATATCACTAATATATACTAGTATTCCTTCTGTTATATTAATGTTGAATGCATGTTTGTATTGAATTTTATTTTGTATGTTTATAAATTTAAAATCCTCCAGGCTTATCCTGAACAATCTTTTATATTTTCCATGCGGGAAATTAAATATAGTTTAATAGAATACAAAATAATTTGACAACATGAAATGCAGTGGACTGCATTTTGATTACAGGCAAAAACATTTTGGTTAATGAAAATGACAGACAAAAACATTGAAGACTGCTAGCTCCTAGTTATTGCCATTTTGATCACTGATTTCTCTTAAAATCATAAGAACCATATCAAATATAGTCACTGCGTACAGTCGTGATGAAAGCATCAAGTTCTAAGCATAGTCCTCTGATTGTGGTGGAGCCGGAAATTAGTTCAAAGATTTCTCCATACGGTAATGATCAACTCACATGGCCACAGCGTTTCAAAATTCAAAGTCCACGCCAGACACGTTTGCGCGCCCCATTGATTTTTTTTTGCAAAAGGGCGGTTGGGCGCTTTGGCCGCGCAAAGATTTAAAATAAAACATCTTGGCATGCATCGCATGCTTTTGAGCCCCCCCCCCCCAAGCAGTTAGACTGGCTTAACTCGGAAATTAGTAGGTAAAATTATATTTAACCGCCACATCAATAAATATATATTAGGCATTCTAAAAATAAAAATAAAAACACTTCACAATTAATTTATTCAGGAATGAATTTTAAATTCAATGTATTTAATTCATTTTCACCTTATTTTTAAATCCTTTCTAAATTTAAAAAAAGATGATAATGGGTTTTAAATCTCCGAACCCAATTTATATATTCCTAAAATAGATGAAAAAAAAACAATATAGGTGGCCCACGTTAAAATGATGCTAGTATTTTTAAAAAAATATGAAAAATATGAGATCTAGATTATCAAGTTAACCGGGTTCAATATTCCTAATTAATTTAACAATATGATTTTAAAAAATATCATAAATAATACAAAAAAAATAATTAACTATAAAAAAATAATATGTCAATATCATACTTGGAAAGAAAAGAAAGAAAAGCTCGTTGAAGCTCTGTCATTGACATTGCTAAACCACCAGAAAGAGCTTATCGAGATGATTCGAATGCCATTACGAGAAGTTCTATAACGACATAAAGAGAGGCCAAACGAACTATCAGAGCAACGACCTATTAAGTAAACTAAATAAAATATCATAAAATGAACATCTGATGCTTATATATGATCAATTAATTTAATATAAATGAAAAATATTTTCTAGAAAAAGCTAAATTTAATAGAGAATGATAAATAAAAAGACTTGAGATAACCTGAGTCATTATCAAAATTAAAAAAAGATCCTATAAAAAGCAAATAAAAAAATAATGGAGTCCAATCTTCAATTAAATAAATGTAGAGGTATGAGATTGAAAAAAACATGAGCTTAAAAAACAGAAAAAAAAAACTAAGCAAACCTAGGTGAATTTTCTAAACCTGGATTAATCTTCTAAACTTACAACTCATGAAATCTATACCCGAGCTCAATCAAGATGCTCAATTTCCAACAAATTCCATGTTGATGCATTTAATAAAAAAAAATCAATTTTAAAACATTAGCAAGAAAAAAAATAGCAATTAAAATAACAGGGATCAAATTGGTAGAAAAAATCATAAGAAGGATGAAATTATAAAAAAAACTTTTAAAAATCATCTTAAATAAAAACAAATATCAATTAAAAGAATGAGAATCAAATCTAAACGATAAAAATTTTTGAAGGGGGATGAAATTGAAAAAAATTCAATTTCATAAATCATCTCAAATAAAATAAACAGTAATAAAAAATGGACCAAATGTGAGGAAATAATAAATTGAAGAGCTGCTTTTAAATTTTGCAGGGTCATCATGGAAATTTAGAAGGAGAGGGGAAAAAAGAGGGTTGTGTGTGCCAAAATAGAGGTTCGTTTGGAACATACACTATACTAGGATGTAGAGGAAGTCGAGATAAATCAAATGATACCATATAAGTGACCATATGACCACCACATTATGTCTAATATGCCGCCCAAAAAATGCATAGATAATTGCATGCATTAACTAATTTTTTTAATAATATCAATATTAAGTAAATTATTGAAAAACACCTCGATCAATTTAATTATTATAAAAAAAACCAATATAAAAAGAAGCCAAGTCCCTAGACGTGATCTATATAAAAACTTAGCTTTAAGATGAAAGGAGTCATTTCATTATTTATAAAAATAAAAAAAAATGATAAAGCCTCTAAAATCAGGTTTAGAAAATTTTATTTTTAAAAATAATTATGTAATTTTACCGTGTTGAAAAATTGGTAAAGATCTTCATGCTTTGGTCCAATTCATAAATGATATTTTTGACCATTAGAAAAAACCTATTCCACCCCATGTAAGGCTTGATAATTCTGGGGTGAAGGCAAAATCACAACTTTATTATTATAATCTACTGCACATAGCTTCATAGACAACTTGCAGACAGAGCACTTATAATTTTTTTTTATTTATAATTTGATAGAAAAATGTTATCCATGCTTGAGCACGTTTGTCGTTGTGATTGGCAGCCTGTTTCTCTGTCAGCATGATTGTCGTTGTGATTTTAATTGTTTTTTAAATAATTTTTTATTTTAAAATTTATTTTTAACAATAAAAAAATAAAAATTGAAAGTATAAAAAGAAATTAATTTTTTTGAAAAAGACAAATCAAACGGGGCCTGCATCAATTGACAAGTCAGTGATAATGTGCAGGTCAATGCCAAGCTGTTGAAAGGAGCACTTGGAATATCTTTCTCTTTCTTGATAGAGGAAGCCGTCTAGTCTCTAGACTTTATTGCGCTCTATGGGCCATTCTGCACATCTATAATGGCATTTGCTACTTTCTGTAGCTTTCTCAGTAGATCATTTCAAGTGCTTGAATCTCCCTTCTTCCATTTTCTTTCCATTGGTTATTTTACATCCTGGTCAAAAATAGTTTGGCACTGCATCCAAAACCATGTGAATATCAATGGATTACTTTAGTGTGCTTCTTTTTTGCTCCTCTTTGTTGCTGATTATAATACCATCCACAGCAGTTGACTCCATAAATACAACTCAATTATTTAGAGATGGGGATTCCATTGTATCAGCTAGTGGAAGCTTTAAACTGGGATTTTTCAGCTTCGGCAGCCCCATCAACCGTTACTTGTGCATATCGTACAACCAAATATCTACCACGACTATAGTTTGGGTTGCTAACAGAGAAACCCCGCTTAATGATTCTTCAGGTGTTTTAAGGATTACTAGCCAAGGAATTCTTATCCTTGTTGATCAAAGTGGGAGTACAATATGGTCTTCCAACTCATCAAGGTCTGCTAGAAATCCGATTGCGCAGCTTTTGGATTCAGGAAACCTTGTTGTGAAAGAGGAGGGTGATGGTAACCTTGAAAATTCCTTGTGGCAGAGTTTTGACTATCCGGGCGATACGTTCCTGCCAGAGATGAAGCTTGGAAGGAATAAAGTAACAAGTCTGGATCGGTACATATCATCATCGAAGTCAGCTGATGACCCTTCTAGAGGTAATTATACTTTCAGACTTGATCCTGCTGCATATTCTGAGTTAATTATGAGAGAGGGCTCAAGCGAGAGGTTTCGGTCCGGACCATGGAATGGAATGCGGTTCAGTGGTACTCCTCAACTGAAACCAAATCCAATATACACATACAGATTCGTTTATGATGGTGATGAGGAATACTACACCTATAAGCTTGTTAACAGCTCATTTCTTTCAAGGATGGTGATAAACCAGAATGGTGCTATCCAGCGCTTCACCTGGATTGATCGAACGCAATCTTGGGAACTTTATCTTTCTGTGCAAACTGATAATTGCGATCGTTATGCACTTTGTGGCGCATATGCCACCTGTAGTATCAACAACTCCCCTGTATGTGGTTGTTTGGAAGGATTTTCTCCAAATGTTTCTAAAGACTGGGACACAATGGATTGGTCAAGTGGTTGTGTTAGAAAGACTCCATTGAATTGCTCTGAAGATGGGTTTCAAAAGTTCTCTGGCGTAAAGTTGCCTGAAACAAGAAAATCCTGGTTTAACAGGACCATGAATCTTGACGAGTGCAGAAGCACATGCCTGAAGAACTGCTCCTGTACAGCTTATGCAAATTTGGACATCAGCATTAATGGAGGGAGTGGATGCTTGCTCTGGTTAGGTGACCTGGTTGATATGAGACAGATCAATGAAAATGGGCAAGATATTTATATAAGGATGGCTGCATCAGAACTAGGTATGAAATCCTCTCTCCTCAGATGCAACTCTCAAATGCTGAGACTCTAATAACTTGCCAAATGTAGTACATACTGCATGAATTAACTGTCTGAATCTTATGTCATTGTGGTGAATTTTGTCATCTAGATTGGCGTCTTGTTCATGCTGAATCGATAGATACATGAACATATTTGTTTTACAGCTAATGAATATCATATATGAGAGAGTTCGATTGGTCTGGCTCCCTAATGACTTTTGTTCACCCATACTAATCAACCACTCGAGTAAAGCAATAATGAGAATTTCCTATCTGATTTCTAACTTCAAGTTTCTCTTCTCTTAACTGCCTTATGTCTAGAAAAAGCTGGTTCCGCAGAGGCCAAATCCAAAGAGAAAAAACGAACGTGGAGCATAATAATTTCTGTGTTATGTATAGCAGTGGTCTTCAGTCTAGCCTTGATCCTGCTTGTCCGGAGAAAGAAGATGCTGAAAAACAGTAAGTTCTCCAATCCATTAAATCATAAATTCCCTGCGTCTAGTCATTTCAAGCTTGTTAAACATTTATACATGGTTGTTACTCATATGAGATACCACAGAAATTTTTAAAGGAATTCAATATATTTGAAATTCAACAGAACATAGATGATTATTTGTTTCTTTTCAAGTCATTGTTATGATACTTCGCAGGAAAAAAGAAAGATATTCTGGAACCAAGTCAAAATAACCAGGGCGAGGAGGAAGATCTAAAATTGCCTTTGTTTGATTTAAGTACGATGTCTCGTGCCACCAACGACTTTTCTGTGGCCAATATACTCGGAGAAGGTGGTTTTGGAACTGTCTATCAGGTAATGCTTTGATAAACAGCCACACAATTTGTCGACATTTTCGAAATCTAGTGGTACAAGCTACTGGCAGCGCTGATGTAGCTCTGTGCAAGGTATCAGTTTTAGTAAAATGACAATAAGGCATGCTTATAATATATGTGGAGTGACCATTTACAGGGAAAGCTAAACGATGGACAAGAAATAGCTGTGAAGAGGCTTTCAAAGACTTCAAAACAAGGACTCGATGAATTCAAAAACGAAGTCTTGCATATTGTGAAACTTCAGCATCGAAATCTAGTGAAGCTTCTAGGTTGCTGCATTGAAGGTGATGAAACGATGCTGATCTATGAGATGATGCCCAACAAAAGCTTGGACTTCTTTATCTTCGGTACGTGTCTCAAAACCCTTACAAATTTAGCTACTGTATTTCTCGCTTAATTTTGTTGTCACGCAAACTCCAAATCCTACTTTCTTTAAGTGATGCTTTGACTGGAGCCACGGCTAAAGCCAAGTCCTGGTAGCAAAATCAAAATTAGTAGCATATGTATTGAGAGAGAGGAGAAATCATAAGTACCTTTAACCTGCCCCTGTTAAGCTTCCTCTATAATCCATTTGAAAATGATGCGCTGTGTATTGAGGAAGGGATTTCTCTGCTTCTCTTGTCACACATACTGCCATTACAATTCGTCATACCAGAACATACATCAAAATATTGGTTATGCATTGCCTTTTCTCCTTCCCATGCATTTAAATAACCTGAAAATAATTAAATAACGAACAAAATTTTGGCAGATAAAACAAGGGACAAGGTACTAGACTGGCCTCAACGCTTCCACATTATCAATGGGATTGCTCGGGGACTCCTTTATCTTCACCAAGATTCGAGACTAAGAATAATTCATAGAGATCTGAAAGCCAGCAACATTTTATTGGATCATGAAATGAACCCAAAAATTTCTGATTTTGGCCTGGCTAGAAGTGTCGGAGGAAACGAAACTCAAGCCAATACAAATAAGGTGGTGGGAACATAGTAAGTGCTCTTCTATTTGCGGGTTGTTTCCAGTTCTTGAAATGTGATTTAGCATTTTCTAACATTGAATGTCTTCCTGCAGTGGCTACATAGCACCAGAGTATGCAATTGATGGACTCTACTCTGTGAAATCAGATGTCTTCAGCTTTGGTGTAATGGTGCTAGAGATAGCGAGTGGCAAGAAAAATAAAGGATTTTGTCATCCAGACCACAAGCAGAACCTTCTCGGACATGTAAGTTTCGCAGCAGAACCATTTTATTATCTCTGCATTCCATGCTGCATGCTAATAAAATGTTTAATGCCAGGCATGGAGACTATTTATAGAAGGCAGGTCCTCAGAGCTTATTGCAGAATCAATTGTAGAATCATGCAATTTCTATGAAGTACTGCGTTCGATACATATAGGTCTATTGTGTGTGCAACGCAGTCCGAGAGATAGGCCAAGCATGTCAACAGTGGTTATGATGTTGGGCAGTGAAAGTGAATTGCCTCAGCCGAAAGAACCTGGTTTTTTTACCACAAGGGATGTTGGTAAAGCAACTTCTTCATCCACTCAGAGCAAGGTTTCAGCAAATGAAATCACCATGACACAACTAGAAGCAAGATAGTTCACTCTTTTGTAATGGTAGTTTTTCTGCTTTTCATACCTGGGACTTAATCTGTTATAGAAACTACTCCATAGTTTTCTGTCTTTTGTTCTCTCAGTCAGAAATTATTAAGTTATATTATCATTTGTATAGGCATTTGTTTCCCCCCCTTTTTGGTAATTGTCCAGGCTTCTGTTTGATTTAAAGATGAAGATCTACCACAAAAGAAATAAGAAAAACAGAACTTCATGTTTACATCAACAGGAATGTCTCCCCATTGTTTGTGTTCTCAAGTTTCAAATGCTAGCTTCCATTGCTCTCAGTTACATACATCTCAAGCTCTGAATCCTCCCCTGTATTATTCTTACAATTGTATGCTTCCAAAGTCCTCCCTCTTTCTTTTAAGCTATAATTTGTATCTTGGTAACTGGAAAAATATTCCACATTTGCTGTCGATTTCCAAGTGAAACCGTCAACAATGCCAACCTCCTGCATGTATCATTGTAGGGATAAGCTACTATCAAACCAACACCACTCATTTGTCTTCCTGACTTCTCTTGACTTCACATTTCTGGTCTACAAGACTTGTGCAAAAAAAGGTCCAAAATAGCAACTAGCCGAGCCACAACAAAATACCATTTGCCGTGGAATCCTGGGGCATTCAAAACACAGTTAACAGTGCATTAACTGTACTGACCAGAACAGAGCAGGACTCCTAGTAAGAAAGGGGTAAAATAATAGGATAAAAGTACACTAAATAGCATCAACCCAGCACAATCTAATAGACTAGAACTTATTCTCACATGGCCCGGCCCTAAACCTTAAGCTCTAGGTTATCGCTAGCGTACTACCTAGGTATTTGTATACTCAAGATCTTTCTCGAGATATCATAGTTAAACTTTTAGACTTTAATGCAGTGGGTTAGCCTTCTATATCAGTTTATTGTCCACGGCAAACGTGTTAGACTTAAATGCAGTGGGGTAGCCTTCTAGAATGACAATCACTGCATCATTCAGCTTTCTATTGAGCTTTGACTATCAATTTTGCCTGTCATTATCATCCAGAAATAAACCCATCCTGTCTTCCACTAGTAAATGGAATCTCCGGTAAAATTTTGATTGTTTTTTATTTTTAAATATATTAAAATAATTTTTTATTTTTAAAATTGTTTTTGAAATCAGAGCATTAAAATAATCTAAACACTAAAAAATATTAATTTTAAGTAAAAAATAAAAAAATTTCAACTTATTTTAAAAGCATTTTTGAAATAAAAAAAAATAGGATCCAATATTGAGCTTTTCCATTGATTATTTTTAATAAGGTTCTCGAAGATTCTGGTTGGGTTGGTGTTTTATTTTATTTTTTTTATTAAAATGTTAATTTAATAAACATGATTTTAATTAAAATTTAAAAATAAATAAATTTTAAATTATGTAATATAAAAACAATAATTATCATTTAAATATAATTTTAAAATTTAAAACATTCCTACGGAGTCAGAAGTTAAGATTATAAAGAACTTTAACTTAAAGTAATTTAACATAAATAAAATATTAAATATTAAAAAAATAAAAAATTTTAATAAAAAAAAGATAAATCAAACATTATTTTTATTATTAACATATAAATAATAATCTTGACCTTGTGATATTACGTAGGGAAAATCTGCAATTAGACATTACAATTCCAATAGATTATCAGTTTCACAAAGTCATCAACTAGACTTTTCAATTTCAATAAATAGTCATTTTCACTTAATCCATCCTCACCATAAAAAATAGATTTTTTTATCCTCTAAAATCAAAGGAGACAAGAATATTTTAATAATCTCATAACTTAAATTTCTCCTTGAAGAAAGCTAGGTTATTCATAAAATTACTTATTCAATAAGTCAATTTTACAAAGGTTAATAAGATTTAAAGTATTACTTGTTTTGTTTAAATTCCTACAGAGTATAAATAAGAAAAAAAACAACACGAATATATATAAACCATATATATAAGTGATAATTCAAATTTTTTAAAAATAATACCAATATTAATAAAAATAGTAATAATCATTTTCAATATTATTATTAATATAATAATATTAATGTTTTATCTGTTGATTCCTCAAATTATAATGAACAAAAACCAAGTAAAATTATATTTTAGTTTTGTCAAATTTTTATCTGAAATAGAATGGACAAAGTAATCTTGGAATATCTTGGCCATAATTTAGATAAAAAAAATCTAAAATAACTTGAGATTCCAAACGAGATAAAATTTATTTCATTTTATTTTATTTTTTGAAGCTATACAAGGTATGCGGACACAACCTTGTTTTTAACAAAGAGAGCTACAGGAAAAAGAACGAGAATATCAAAGAAATACATTTCTCTGATTCTCTTTAGCTCTTCTTTATAGCTGATAAAAGAAACGGTCAAAGTCATTGACACCATAAACACAACTCAGTCCATCACAGATGGTGATACCATTATTTCAGCTAATGCAACCTTTACGTTAGGATTTTTCAGCCCGGAATGTCCAGAAAATGATATTTGGGGATATGGTGATGCAAGATGCAGGATAAGCTTGAAAGTTAATTAGAAGAGAAGCAAAAACAACAGACTAAGGCAGCAGTATGTTTTGTAGTTTTTGCACGTGGAGGAATTAAAGCGCACGTGATTCATTAGTTGGTTGGCCAGTTAGTTAGTTGTTATAGTTAGTAGTTAAATAACGACCAGCTAGTTAATCATGAAAGGCCAAGTACTTGTATAAATCCAACTTGTATAGTTACCTTGGAATTCAAGTAAAAGTTGAAGAACATTGTTGTATTTTGACAGAACAGAAACTCCAAAAGACAAAGAAAACCAGCAAATATAAAGGGTTGTAATGGGACTGCAAATCGGTACTGTTTTATTGACAGAAGCACTCTTTTATACAAGAATTTTGGTAACTGGTGGCCTAAAAAACAGAAGAAAAATAATGACTTGATTAACAAAAAAGAGCTGTTCAACAGTATCTTTATTTACAACTGACTTCCTAACTTGTTGGAGCTGATTTTGATTTGATCGTTTCAGCCCCAAAGACCGCTTCTTTAGCAGCAAATGAGGAAACCATCAACAAACATTTTGCAGTAAATTGCAAAACTCCATCTCTACAATTTCTTCTATCTCTGTCTCAATTTTCTATAAGCTTTGTGTTGTTAAGGATTAACCTTAACAATTGGTATCAGAGCAACTTTTCAAGGGTGAAGAAAGGTTGCTAATCAACAGTTGATCAGGTGCAAAGCAAAAATATCAAGGCTCTAGAGGAAAAAGTGGCTGAGAAGTCAAAGATTGATCTAGTGGTTGTGCTAGAAAAACTCCACTAAATTGTCCTGGAGATGGGTTTCGAAAGCTCTCTGGTGTGAGGCAGCCTCAGACAAGCACATTATGGTTTAACGAGAGCATGAATATTCTTGAGGAATGCCAGAACATGTGTGCTTGAAGAAATGCAGCTGTACAGCATATTCAAATCTGGACATCAGGGAAGGAGGAAGTGGTTGCTTTCTCTGGTTCGGGGACCTAGTTGATATCAGAGTATCTGTTGAAAAAGAGCTGGAGATTTATTCAAGGATGGCTGCTTCAGAACAACCTAACCTATGGATAAACCATTTTCTAATACTAGGACTCTAATTACTTACAGTAAAGTCATATATTAAGTATATTAACTGTCCATATGATTCATTCAGAGACCAACTCAAGTAAAAGCTGAGATGGGAAATAAAATGCAACAGAAGAAAATTTTCTTCTTTACTCTAAACATCATATATATATATCCTGTTTACGTAAAACATCTTATGACAAGATGCACTGAAGAGTGTCTGTCTATGCATTAGTAAGTCGTGTGTTGTCTGCGGGAATTCTGCTCCTTGTCCTAGCCTGGATCTTATATATTCGAAAGTAGCAGCAGCTGAAAGACATTACGTTACTAACTCTCTGAAATTCTGACCATTCCCACAATTTGTTAAAAGCTCGTTATTTTTCATGTGTCAAAGCAATTTTAGTTTAAAAGAAAGAAGAGATCCCTTGCTTCCTCTTTAGTCACAGCAATTACGTGCGCAGGAATATAACAGGTTTCGGACCTGTTTATAAGGTACTGATCTATACACAATCATGCAATTTCTTGACGGCTACGTAATTTAATGATACAAACTCCTGGATCCTCTGTAGTTCTGTGGTACTAGTTCCTTTGAACCTATTACAGAACCAAATATAAAACAACGAAAATTGACGAAGGGTTTTAAACTTTCAAAGTTTCAACAGATTTTGTGGTAATGCGGTATGCAGTGCCAAACTACGATTCACAACTTTCATGAGAAAATGCATGGTTTGCTTCTGATACCGAGGGACTCTATACAGGAAACATTGAATGATGGATGAGAATAGTAGTGAAGAGGCTCTCTAGGAATTCGAAACTAGGAGTTGATGAGTTTAAAAATGAAGTCAAGCATTTTGTGAAACTTCAGCACCGGAATCTAATAAAGCTTCAAGGATCCTGCATCGAAGTAGATGGAAAGATGTTGATCTATGAGTTATAATCACATCTCAGCTAACTTTTGAATTAACAAACCCATCGCTTCTAATTCAAGAGATCGTTTTTTTTTTTTTTTTTATGTTTTAAAAATGTTTATGAAAAATAATAATTTTTATTTTACTTCAAAATATATATTTTTATGTTTTTATAACATTATGATGTGTTAATATTAAGAATAAAAAATATATTTTAATATATTTCAATAAAAAATTACTTTAAAAATAAGAATCATAATAAAAAATTAGACTCTTACTGAATTAAAGTAGGCCCCAAAGGAAACTTGTTCACATGCCATAAATTATACATTAGTAGCATTACCATTACAAAATATAATAAATTCTAACTATGAAGAGTATAACTTAATTACTCATATTCTAGGATTGCTTTTTAGATATTACCAGTTTGAGTGTCACAAATCTCAGAATCACTGAAAATTTACATGATCATTAATTTTAGGGCTTTTAGAGAATTAGTCGAGGTGTGTGTAAACTGACCCGAACAACCATGATTACTTAAAAAAAAATGAAGAAGGAAATTCCTAGATAGAAAGAGAGAAAAACAGAGTTGGTGATCTGTCCTCCGCATCTGGTGATGATCATGGATCAGTGGTGCAGCAACAATATTTTTTAGCAGAAGGATCTGGTTTACACGTCCCAAAATGAATTTCAAAAGCTGTGGAGCATATAGCAGGGCATTGATCATCATAGTAGCAGCTAATATTCGAATTATTTTCACATCTGACTTCCTCTGAATTGCTGAAACCTACAAATATATATATATATTGAAGCTCTTGAAACAATTCGGACCCTTCGTAATTTTTCTTTGAAACAAGGAAAAAATAATTATATTTTGGATTATTATTCGTTCAATGAACGAAGAGACTATATTGAAACAAAATTGATTGCTAGAAATCCTTTGGCACACATACAATTAAAGAAAATAGAACAAGGAGAAGTTAATAAATCCTTACCAAAAGATAGAAGGAGACTGAATAGGACAATTATAGAAGTCAGTGCTTGCTTGGATGCCATTGATGTAGAAGGAAACAACAGACTTACCATACAAATATTTTAATTTAAAGTTTTATTATAGAATGTTTCTACTAAAATATAAGCTAAGCAATGGTATTTGTTTTATAAAGGAAAAAAACTAAAAACTAAAAGGGAAGGGAAAATCATTGTACCACTTATATTATTATTTATTGTTACAATATAATTATTGTTTTACTATTCTAAAAAAATCACACACATAGAGAAGAATTTGGATTGACAATCTTAGTGCCATTATACAAAAATTAACATGAGTGAGAGTTTTGAACTAAGCTGTATGATGAGGATGTTTGAGGATAATTTTAGACAAATCTGGCAAATTGACAATCCAATTTTGACTGATAAGGGCCTTGCTAATAAGAGGAAATTTAATTTGGCAAGAAAACTTTAAAAATTTGATGTTTAAGAACTCAATTGGAATTTTTCAGGGTTTAATTGAATTTATTGAGAGTTTAATTGTAAGAAAAATTAGTTTTTGAGTTCAATTTGGGTTTTAATTAGAAGAAATTGAAGTCTCAAGTCTGGGGGTTAAATTGTAATTTTGAAAAGTTAATTTGGTCAAAAGAGGGTTTTAATTGTATAAATATTGAAGTTTGATAGGCAATTAAGGACTTGATTAAAGAAATTCAAAACTAAGGTGTCACGACCCAAATCCCGGGACCGTGCCATAGGAACACCTCACCTATGCTAAACCTCAAAACATACATATCATAAAACAAATATACATATAAAATTCAAGTAGCATTTCGTAATCTTTCAAATATTTCTTAAAAAAAAACAATTTATAATTCAAAATACTTATTACATTAAATAAAAACCAATATTTGAAATAAAAATCTAAACTTGAATGAAAATAGTGTAATAGTAAAACATCTAAGATATCGAATCATAAAGAATAAGAAAAGCCTCGTGAAAGCAAGTAAGACATACCAACAAACAAAGTAGCAAGAACTCTCAATCAAAGATCAACTTGCTAACGAAAGCTAAGAGAATGATTAATCTATATTTTAGCTATTTAGTGATAAGTATACCAATATTAAGACATCATAGATACTCACATAATTATCAAAGCAAACAAATATCATATCAAATAAAATTTTAACACAAAATTGTTGAATATGTTTTATGTTTTAATTTGGAAGTTTTAGGAATTGAGATATTATGCATGATTGTGATGCTTTAGTGTTGTTTGTTGTTCATGTTATTTCAATAATATGTAACAATGATAATATGGTTTGTTTGAACCAAAAAGGCTTGATTCTGGGGCTTGGAATGCATTTTTTGGGATAGGAAATAACTGAGTTTTCTAGGTTTTTATTCTTCGCGTTTTTAGAAAAAACATTGTCTTAACTTCATGATTTGGATCAGTTTTGGTCTAATTATTTGCACCAACAACTTCGTGAGACTTGATTAATCAATAATCAAGGGTTAAATTACATCAATAACTGTTTTTTCTGAGTTTTAATCATAGGATTTTGTTTTTGCACTGAAACAAATTTTAACCAAATCATGATTATTGGTTGATAATCATTGATGTTTGATGCTTGATTATGGTTCAATAATTGATTTCCAACATGCTTATGTCTTTGTTTTGTTCATATCTAGTCTGGATTTTGATTCATATTTATTAGGCATGTTATGTTCTTGAATTTTTCTAAGGTTTAATCCGTTTTTTACTAAACTTTTTATGTTTTTGCAAGTTTGATATGTTTTAGGTTCTGATTTTGGCTTCGGTTTGTTTTTTAGGTCAAACTAGTGGTTTTTTGTTCGGTTTATGGTTGAACCAATGATTTCAAGTCAACCCGATTGGGTCAAATTCAAGTCAGATGGGTAAGACCTTGTTTGGTCCTAAATCTTTTTTATAAAGGAATTTCTTACTTAAGAGTTTGTTTGGCAAACATGCTTTTAAGTCTATTTTGATAGTTTTATCTTAAAGAAATCAAGTTTTTATCAAACAAAGCCTTAAAAAATAATCAGAAATATTAAAAAAAATTCATAATAAATAATTTTTTTTTTCATATGGTCAAGAATCGTAAAAATTATTTAAGCATTTTTTTAAAAATTATTTTTTACTAGAAAATATATTCTTCACTATTGATACATGGATAAAACAATCTATAAAGGGATTAATATCTACAATATTATTAAGAATAATAATTTATTCACTTTTAATATAAGGATAAAGAAACTTGTATGAGTCAATATCCAAAATATTATTGAGAGTAATACAACTCATTCTTTTCTAATATAAAAATAAAAACTGCATGTAGTTTTATCTGAAATATTATTTAGAATGACATAGTAGCCAAAGATTTAAAGTTTATCTTGAAAGAAACCTTAATGATAATTGAAGATATTTCAACCTATGTCCATCCGAAATACCAAAAAGAAAAGAGAAGAAAATGAAAATCACTTTGGATTTCTATTTTTGGTTCATTTGTAGTGCATAAGTTGCAGATGACCTATTTTTCTTTATACATTTTTCAGACCAAGTTCTTGACCTAGAAAACCAGGGTTCGTTCATTATAGCGATCTTATCATAAATGCACTAATAGAAACATCATTAGATTATAGCAACCACAAACAAAGAAAAATGATGCAATTTACCTTAGGTAAATCATACTAAGGGCTAATACCTTTTCTTTATGCAACTAGTTTCTTGCCTAGAATCTATTAAGATTAGTTAGGGTTTTTAGTAATCATAATACTAAGTGGTGACTTCTTATCCAACCATAGACCTCTCAACCCGCTCGAGAAGTGTCATTACGATGTCGTACTCTTGTAAAAGGTACGACAGAATGATGACTCCACCAGAAACCCTTGGACTAGCCTTTGTTTTATTTGTTTATACTATATGAAGATTAATATTTGTTAATTTTTTTTTATCTATGAATGATTTACTTTGTTTAAGAGCTTTAACATGCATTCTCTTTACATCTTGTCATATATAGTATATTGGATATCGACGAAATGCATTCATCCATCACTATTATTATTTGTGAGGGCACACATTGCAAAATGTTAGGTTAAGTAGGGGACGAATAGCTTACCTTATAACTTGAGTCAAGGTTTAAGTTTGTGCAAATCTCAACTCTTTACTGAGTGCTTATATTGGTAATGACTTATATATTGTCGTCCCATTACCAACTAAAACCATATATTGCCTTCATAAGGGTGATTACAAAGACAATAAGAAACCCTTTTTAAAGACCAGGTAGTAAACCTACCCTTTGTCTTACATAAAAGAACTAGAACCCACCTTTAAAGTGTATACTCCATAATACTTGTTATGCATCAAGCTTGAGCCGAATTATAAAACATCTTGAATTACAAAACTTGTGAATGATAAAAATGGCCACCACTTCTAAATTTACTACTATAGAATATGGGCAAAATTCTGAATTGTTATAACTGTCAAAAAAAGATTACTATAGATGTGATGTAAAGAAACTGTCATCAATCAATAACTTGAATTATACTATGAATGAGGTGAAGAAATTGATAGCTTATATTCAGAATATTGACAAGGTTGTATTTTTAGGAAGCATGGGCAACTGATAGAAATTATAAAGGTAAAAGTACTGAACCCAACAGTTAGAGCTCTTGTTCACTTTTGAGATCCTGATTACATGTGTTTCTTTTTTAAGGAAATAAATATATATCGTAATATAGAAGAGTATAGAATGTTGATGGAGTTTTCCAACCATCTATATATTTCCCTTTAAAACTGCTCAAAGTTCCTGATCTGACTAAGTTCTTAGAAAAGAATGCTAGTGGTATGAAGTGGAAACTGTTAAAAGCTGAGTTAGAGAGGAAAAGTCAAAACATTGATCTATGATAGAAAGAGATAAATTGATTGCTTCAAACATATTTGATCCTGTGTTGTTTCCAAGCTTAATATGTATAATAAGTTTAGAAGTTGATGTTGCATTTGTAGAGTATGAAAACACCTAGATTAACCATGTTGCTATTATATTGGCTGAAAGCATCCTAACCCTTAACTATTGTAGAAGAAATGGAAAGGAGGCAGTGAGATGTTGCACATACTTATTATACATATGGATGGTGAGTCATATTGAAACAAGAAAACCAATCTTCAATATTTTTTTGTGGTTTAACCAAAGCCTTTTAAAGTTGGTGGAAGAAGAAGAATAGGGAAGCTTGGATAATCAAATGATATGATTCAACTACGAATTTCTCATGAAGGGCCTTTGATTTTGTGCTTTAGTTTGATGGGGAGGCTATTCGATCATGATTTTATTTTTCCTTGGAATTTAGCTTGTGTTCCATTCGGTCATGATGGGTTTTTTGGCGTGGGATAGTTTTAGCCAGCTTTGGTTTGTGCATGATATTGAGTTCAATCCAATCTTTTTGATGTTTCATTTGGCCAAATCAGGTCAACCTATGTATGGGTCTGATTTGGGCAACAAAGTAGGCTTGTTGGGAGCTTGTATCGGGTCTGGTTTGGGTTATATTAATGAGTATGAGTTTGGGCCATATGAGGTCCAAAATTGACTTGGGCTAATTAAGATGCTAAGATCTTTTTCTTATAAGGATTAACAAAATATTCTTCTAATTAAAAGGGAAATTCATTCATTATTATCTCAATTATTTAGGAGAATATTTAGCAATAAAGGAGGAAGTTTCCTAGTCATGTAAGGAAACCAAAAAAGGTTGTTAGATTTGAATCCTAGACTTGTAAAGATTATTTAATGCTAAAGATTTGATTCTTCTAGTCAATGAAGGAAAGTGAAGAACGACTACAGGGGGATTTAATTTCTAAGAATGTTTTCCATGTTTTGAAGTGAAATCCTAGTCCTATAAGGAAATAAGACTTCAACAATTAAATTTTGATTCAGATCAAATTTCCTAGCATCTAAAGGACTTTAAAAGTTGGCTAAGCAATCCTAGAGTATCTAGGATGATAGATCTTTGCCAAAAGGTATTTAAGCTAGGGAATTAAGATATTTTATCTTATTTTTCTTTTTAGTAAATGCGACATCAACAAGCTACTGTCTAGACTTGTTGTTTTCATTATTATTTCTATGTTTGAGCTTAGTTAATACTTTGATTTTCAACTAAGATCCAAGACTTGTTTGGATCAGGATTTGGGCTTACTAGTAAAAGTTTTGAGTCAGTTTTTGTAAATGAGTCAATATATCCCTCAAGGATAGATCTATTAGGATTAATTTTTCAGAACTATTTAAACATATGTAAAGCCTAAATTTAAAAAAAAAACCTTTGATGAATAATACTTTTAAACTTTTCAGTTTTAACGTGTAAGAGAGATTCTTATATTATTTGGTTCTTAAACAAATTGAATTTGATTTATCAAATATTTACTAGCTTTGTGGTGTCATTCGACTTCATTTTAATAGTGTTGGTGCCTTATGATAAGTTTTCATTGTGTCACACTCCTATCAGATCTCTTTTGGCTTTCAGGGATTGAATCTCAATTTTAATTATGAGTTGCATGACCACGTGATCACAAGGTTCATATCATCACGGTTGGATAAAGAAGCTGCAAGAGTTGCCTAATAGCAATTTTAACTGAAAAGCCCTATGAGTCATAACAATAGATGTCCTAATGAGTTGTGGGTAAAGATGCTAGGTACTTATAGTCGGGATTACAAGTTATGTAAGTTATGCTCCAACCTTGTGGTAAGACAATTAGGGGGAATACAATACGTCTTGATAACTGTTAGACTTGCCTAATTTTTAAAGTTATTCAAATATATGTCTGCACATGAGGTCTTGGAAATTATCAAACAAGATTGGAAGCACTTGGTTCTAATAAAATAAAAAAAGAATTTAAAGTTTAGAGACCCTAGCATAAGTGAGGAGTATACGAGATGTATATATTTGACCATGACCATTGTTCATAGGATGCCACACTCTGAAGTTGGACTTTCACAAGTTGTAGAAGAGCTAATTAAAAGAAAAAAAAGGTCAACAATTAAGAGGAGTTGAAAGAGCAAATAGAAAAGCTTCAAACAGAGTTGAGCAAGAGCAAGAGAGACAAGACAACTTTAGAAACAATGGTGCTGGAAGGAGACAAAAAGAGAGCATTTTTAGATGAGCAAGTTCAATCTAGAGATGCAAAATAACATAACTAGAGCTACAATTGAGTAAAGAGAAGGTTGTAATGGAAGAATCTGAGAAAGAGAAAGGAGAATTGGATCTGATTTGGATGTAAAACAACTTCGAACTTCAAGCATTAGAGTCTGACTTTAATGACTATCAAGGAAGCGTTGGATATTATCAAGATAAATTTACATAGGTTTAAGCAGAGCTGATATACAAAATTGAGAAATATGAGGAGCTAAACAAGAAATATATGATGATGAAAAGTCAACTAGCTAAAACATAAGAGATAACAAGGGTTGAAGGAAAAGGCAAGGGAGTTAGAGCTATTGAAACATATCTAGTGATTAAGAAGAATGAAGTAAAAGTGATGAGGGTAAAGCTCGATAAAGAATGAAAAAAGAGAAAGCACTTAAATGAGAAATTAATAGTATTAGAAAAACATAAAGACCATATCAACGTTAACAACAATGCCTTAAACCAAAGCAACATGTTGCTCATAGAAAAGATGACCAAAATGGATGAAGTTGCCAAACATACCTAAATTGTTAGGGTCAATGTCTGAAAGGTGGGAGGAGACATCCTTTGCTACTAGCAAAGCTTAGCTGTGAATGATGCTTTTCTAGGAAAAATTAAGAATCATAGTTTTGCTTTCTTACCTTTGGCTAGAGATGTTGTTGAAGAGAAAGACATATGAACTTTTCCTTTTCCTTCCTTGTATTTTCTTTTCCAAAAACAATGTAATGAACTTGTCAATATTATTAATGAAAAAAAGGCTTTGACCATCTTTTATGTAAAATCTGTCTCTTGATAAGTATGATTTAAAGCAACGACTTGAGCAGAATTACTCTTAACAAAATATATGACAAAAGAATCCACGCTCATTACACAAGCAAAGTGGTGGCCATTAGTCGTTATTGGAAAGGCTAAATCCATATTCAATAGACATTGGCATATATATATGCATCATAATCATGCATTTGCTTATAATTTTCATGTACATTGGAGGTTATGAAACATAAACCCCTCACCTAAGGTCTACTACTCTACAATGAACATGTTTACCTTGGAGGAAGATAAGGTCAGAAGGGATGCCAAACGAACATAGCCTGGAAAAAAGGATGAAATGCTGCCATAGCTAACCATCCATACTTTGGAAGAAGTCTCCTCCAATACCTTCACATGAAAGTTGGCTAAGGGCGAGAAGTTTCAAAACTAGATGACATAAGAAGCTCTAATGATGTTTAAAATGTAAACCAACATTACTTGTCTCAAAATGCTGTTATCTCTGATTTTGCTTGCTTGTTTCTCTTGTTCATGGTTGACAATCGAGGATCAAGATATCAACTAAGTTTTATCTTTGTTATTGAACCAACCTTTTCTAAATAATGAGATCATGCATTTTCTAAAATTATATCTTTATTTCTTATTGTGCATTTATGCCGAACACCTTTTGCTTTCAAGAATCATGAAAGCGGATCTTTCATAATACTACATACACCTTGCACCAAGAATGAATGGTCAAACTTTAACAAATATGTAGTAGTTGTGGAAGAAGAAGAAGAATGGGATGAAAACAATATTAGAGAATTCATAAAATTAATAGAGCAATATGAAAAGACCTGAAAACTTGCTAGAGAAGAACTTGAGACCATAAACGTGGGTGATGAGTAGGTTAAAAGAGAAATGAAAATGGGAACCTTTATCACCCCTAAAAAAAAAATGATTGCTCTACTATAAGAATATACAAATGTTTTTGTTTGGTCTTATGAGGATATTCATGGTTTGGATAAAGTTATCGTAGTACACATGGTACCACTTGTAGAAAGATGTAGACCGGTCAAACAAAAGTTAAAAAAAAACTACCCAGATGTCCTGATCAAAGTCAAGGCAGAAATTAAGAAGCAATGGAACACTGACTTTTTTATACATAGCTAAATATTCACAATGGTTATCTAACATAGAAAAAAAAAAGATCAGAGTCTGCGTAGGCTTTAAGGATTTAAACATGGCTAACCCTAAAAATGACTTTCCCTTGCCATATATAAATGTTTTGGTCGACAACACTACATGCAATTCCATGTATTCCTTTATGGATGGCTTCTCAGGGTACAACTAGATAAAAATGGCTCCAGAACATAAAGAGAAAATGACCTTTGTTACACCCCAGGATCCTTCTGTTACAAGGTTATGCCATGTGGGTTGAATGCAGAAGCCACTTACTAGAGGACCATGGTGACTTTATTTCATGCTATGATGCATCAAAAAAATTAAGGTATATCTGGATGATATGATTGCCAAGTTCAAGAAAAGAGAGAGTCATGTCCAGGTTTTAAAAAAGTTGTTTGAGAGATTAAGGAAGTACAAATTGAGGCTCAACCCTGCAAAATATTTATTTGGAGTAAAATCTGAAAAGTTATTAGGATTCGTGGTAAATAACTAAAGAATAAAGATGAATCCTAATAAAGTAAAGACCATTTTATCTATCCATGCTTCAAAGAAGCAAGAAGATTTCTAGAGAGATTTAACAATATGGAATTACCGTTGTTTGATTTTGATACTATGGCTTTTGCAACCAGGAACTTTTCAGAAGAAAATAATTAGAGGCAAGAAAGTTTATATTTCATCAAGCTAGGCAGGCTTCAAATCATCAAGAATCAATCGCCTTTCTCCCATTGTAATGCAAAAAACAAAAAAAATAGATGAAGGAGCCCAGAAATAACCAAAGAAACATAATGGAAAAGGACATAATAACAAAAAGACACTAACCTTAAATTGACAAGAGAAAATCAGAGAGGAAACAGTCATCAAATGAGTGAAAAGGAGGAAAATACGTCAAACCACTCAACCCCACATGCTACCCCTGGAAATCAAGTGTTGATAAGGTTCATAAAATCTTTTTTTTTTAATCAAATGTAAGAATATGATAGATCAAAATAAAACAGGCCAAGAAGTTGGCAAGTCATATATACAAAATTAGAAGCAAAAGGGAACATGCTCCTATTCATTAAAAATACAGGGAGACAACTACCTAGAGAGAGATCCAAAAGTATGACATCGTTTAGCTAAGGAACCCAGGATCCAGCAAGTGCCAAAGATAACCAACCAAAAAGAATACCAACCAAAAGAAAATCCAACAGCTGACGCAATTTGCAGCTGAAACATAAGAGAACCACCAACGACTACTGAAACACAAAAGGGCCATTAATAGGAGGCCTGCAACCCCAACAATAAAAGCAAAATAAACTTAGCCAACATCCAGTCGGGAGGGGCCCGCGACATGGAAGTGAAATATTATGTAGAATAAGATTTGAAATCTCCTGAAGACTCTATCAACCCCCAAACACTTTCCTTCAAATATCCGCTTGTTCCTTTGTTCCTATATAAGGTAGACACCAATGCCTAAGGAAGCTCTTCGCATTCGAGCTTCAAGGTTGCTTTTCCTAAACCTCAGACCACGTAGAGCACTATACAAAGTCGTCATGCTCCTGCCAATCCGCAGCCAGGACTTAATCTTTCCCCACAAGCAGGATGTCCATTCACATGCAAAAAACAAATGGTCATGCGATTCCTCATCATGCTGGCAGAACACACAAAGGGGATCACTAAGAAGAAAAGGCAACATATCTCGAGTTCGAAGCTTCCGCTAAATTGCCAGCCACAAGATGAAGCAGGCTTTGACAGAGACCACTTTTCCCATACAACTCTTTCCCATGAGACTGACGAGTCAGATGGTCAAAAGAAGTTATAAGTATGAGAAAAAAAATTATCCATTCCATAATTCTAGCCACTCATCAATGCAATACTCCTAAATTGACTTCCACATTGCCGGATGGTGTAGTCTTTAAGAAAGATAATAGACTTCCACAGGGGAGAGGAAGAATGGTGGGTAGAAGCAGTCCAAATAGTTCCATTGCACAGGTAGAAATGGTGCACCCAATCTATCCAGACAGAATCAGATTTGAGATGGATATTCCAAAGCTGCTTTGCAAGAAAACTCCTGTTGCGAGTTTTGATATCGAACAATCCAAGGTCTCCTTTTGCCTTAGGCAGGCAAACATATTTTCAAGCAACCAAAGCAGAAGTGTTTTTCCTAACATCCCCAGTCCAGAGGAAGTTCCTGAATATGCTAGTGATTTGTTTGATAACAATCTTTGGCAGTGGGAAGATGTTCAGCCAAAACTACACCTTCCCATATAAAACAGATCTCAAGAGCTCTAGCCTTCTAACAAAAGTGAGGTGCTTGCCAATCCAGCCTTAAACAGACAATTCCAAGGAATGTAGGAGAGGGGAAAACTTACTAGCAAGAAGCCTATGAGGGCTCAGGGGGACTCCAAGATAAGTGAAAGGAAAGCATCCTTCACGAAAGCCTGTAGTATGAAGAATACTTAGCTTATGACTGGGACTAACACCTCCAAATTAAAGACTTGCTCAGATTAATATCCAACCCTGCAGTCTTGCCAAAGTTTGTAAGCTGCTGGAAAATACCATTAACTGAAGAGCAATCCCTACAAGAAAGCAGTAAGACATCATCCGTAAAAGCGAGGTGGCTAATGTCGTGGATACCACATTTTGGATGGAACCGAAAGCCAGGCTGCCTGTAAGCAAGTATGAGCATCCTAGAAAAGTATTCCATGCAACAAATAAACAAATAGGGGGACAAATGGTCTCTTTGCCGCACCCCACTTTTCCCAGGAAAGAACCCATACAAATCACCATTTACAACAATAGAGAAGGAGGTTGTGGAAACACATTGCATGATAAGGTGAACAAATCTCTTAAGGAAGCCAAACTGCCGTAATAGATCCCCTATAAAGTTCCACTGGACTGAGTCAAAAGCCTTTCGAAAATCAATTTTCCTTTGACAACGAGGGGATGACCGTTTCCTGTTATACTGCCGAAGAAGTTCTTGAACTAAGTTAATATTATCACTCATTAATCTGCCACCCAAGAAAGCATGATGCATGGGGCTGATGATGCCGGACAAAACACGAGCAAGGCAACCAGCAAGAATTTTGGCAATAACCTTATAGATCACATTGCAGCATGAGATCGGCTCGAAGTCACTTATAGAGGATACATTTGCCGATTTGGGGACAAAAGCAATGACTAAGTGATTAATTTGTTTGAGAAGTCTGGCAGAGATGAAAAAGTCTTGCACAGCAGCACAAAAATCTCTCCCCACAACACCCCAGGCTTGCTTGAAGAAAAGAGGGGTAGCCATCGGGACCAGGAGCTTTCTCATTCTCAATACTGAACACAGCCTTTCGAATGTCCTCATTGGAAACTGGAGAAAGGAGAAAATCATGAGAACTTGGATCTATGCAAGGCCCACATTGGATAATAGCACTATATAGGGGGATAGTAGCTTTTAAAGTACCAAGCAAACACTGGTAGTATTGCACAAATTCAGCTCCCACTTCTTCCAAAGAGGTGCTAAGATTACCATGGCTACGCTGAATGGTTGGAATAAAATTTCTCCGGTGGTTCTAACTTATGAGGGCATGAAAAAACCTGGAGCCCTTGTCACTCTCTTTAAGAAAATTGTGTTTGACTTTCTAGCTAAAGAACATGTTTTCTGTAAATTTCAACCTCAATAACTTCAATCGAAGGAGTTTGTCTTGCTCTAATAGAAGAGAGTTGTCTCTGTCATGGTGACGTGCAATTTGATGAAGATCTAACTCAGTTTCAAGTCTTGATACACGTTCAGAAATATGGCTGAAGTGGAGCTTATTGAGTTCCCTCAATGGTCTCTTTAGAGATTTGAGCTTCCTGCAGAAAGTATACTTAGGAGTGCCATAGAAAGGTATAAACCAATTTCTAGAGACAATCTCCATAAAGGTTCCTAAAATCTTTGATCAAACAAGATAAGGCTAAAGAAATTACTTAAAACAGATCCATTATGTAGAAGCATAATTGACTCCACTCCGGATTGACTAAAAAGAAGACGTGGGTCAACAGAAGTTCACACTGATTTGGTCAGTGGATTTTGACTCAATGCTAATGACCCTGTACAGTCAAGCAACCAATTAAACAGTTCCTTAAAATTATAAACATCAATTAAACTGTTGGCTTTAGATTAAACCACCACTTCCTACGAGCATTCACTTCACTATCAATTTTGCTTGTCATTGTCATGTAGAAATAACACCTACCACTAACAAATGGAATGGAACTGTTTCGGGCAGACAAACTGTACTTGGTCTTAAATAAATATGCTGTTTTTTGCGAAGTATATTTTCACATCCAAGCTTGATGATAAAAAAAAAAGAAAAAGAAAAAAGAGTAGCAATGAAATACTTTCCCATGCTTCTATTCTGCTCCTCTTTGCTGTTAATTATAGAAAGTTCCACTGCAATTGATACCATAAATACAACTCAGCTTGTTAGAGAAGGTGATGCCATTGTTTCAGCAGGCGGAACCTATGAATTAGGATTTTTCAGCCCAGGTAAATCGAAAAACCGGTACTTGGGGATATGGTACAGCAAAATATCTGTGCAGACAGCAGTTTGGGTTGCCAACAGAGAAACTCCACTTAATGACTCATCAGGAGTAATTTTAAGGCTTACCAACCAAGGAATCCTTGTTCTTCTCAATCGGAGTGGGAGCTTGATATGGTCTTCTAACATATCGAGACCTGCGATGAATCCAGTTGCACAGCTTTTGGATTCAGGAAATCTTGTTGTGAAAGAGGAAGGTGATGATAACTTGGAAAATTCCTTGTGGCAGAGTTTTGAACATCCAAGTGATACGTTCATGCCAGACATGAAGCAAGGACGGAATAGAATAACAGGCATGGATTGGTACATGACATCATGGAAGTCACCTGATGATCCTTCCAGAGGTAATATTACATATATACTTGTTCCTTATGGATATCCTGAGATTCTTGTGATGGAGGATTCGAGGGTGAAGTATCGGTCTGGTCCATGGAATGGTATGCGGTTCAGCGGGACGCCTCATTTAAAACCAAATCCCGTATACACATTTGGATTTGTTTTTAACGACAAGGAGATATTTTACAGATATCATCTTCTTAATAGGTCTAAACTTTGGAGGGTCGTGGCAAGTCAGAATGGTGATATCTCGAACTTTGTTTGGGTTGATAAAACACAAAGTTGGCTGCTTTATGGCACAGCAAATACAGATAATTGTGAACGCTATTCACTATGCGGTGCGAATGGCATCTGTAGTATAAGCAACTCTCCAGTGTGTGATTGCTTGAATGGATTTGTTCCAAAAATTAAAAAAGACTGGGATGCAATGGATTGGTCAAGTGGCTGTGTTAGAAAGATTCCTCTAAATTGCTCTGGAGATGAGTTTCGAAAGCTGTCTGGTGCCAAGTTGCCTGAGACAAAAACATCATGGTTCAACAAGAGTATGGATCTTGAGGAGTGCAAGAGCACATGCTTGAAGAATTGCAGCTGCACCGCATATTCAAATTTGGACATCAGGGATGGAGGAAGTGGGTGCTTGCTCTGGTTTGGTGACCTGATTGATAGTAGAATTTTCATTGAAAATGAGCAAGACATTTATATACGGATGGCTGCATCAGAACAAGGTATGAATTTATCCTCAGACTAGAAAAGGCAGTATCTATTACTTATCGATTATAGGAACTTGTAGTATGTTATAAATTAAGATTATCTTCCAAAATCATGTTTAAATATTAAGCTAAGCAAAAGCTAAGATGGGAAATCAACTGCTTGAGAAGAATATGTCCCGCTGAGAGTGTTCTGTAAACAAGTATACTTGTGTTACCCTGTGTAAATAGCATGATAACTTAGCATTCATAGCTCATTATCTAATTTGGCATAGAAGATCTTGAAATATAATAAAATCAACGCCTAGACATATCACTTGGTAATATGATGGAAGATTGCCTGACCAGAGCTAACGTAAATTTTCCAGCCATGCTACCTAATTAACGAAGACTAGGCCTTTTTTTGGCATTTAATTAGTCTTTTGATTCCCCATCTCTCTGCGATTCTGTAGATGATGGTGATGCTGCAAAGGTTAATGCTAAATCCAATGTGAAGAGAAGGATCATGGTAAGCACTGCATTGTCTACAGGAGTTCTAGTACTTATCGTAGCAGTGGTCTTGTATGTTTGGAAAAGGAAGCAGCAGAAAAACAGTAAGTTATTTACACCATATGAAAGTCTAAGCTCTTCCATCCCTCTCCTTCAATTTCGAAAAACACATTTTAGTTCGTTTTCCAATTTGATTTCAGCAAGCTATGGTACATCAACAAAATATTAAGAGCTCATTATCTTTTACGTCTCAAGTAAATTTGAGTTTAACAGAAATTAGTGATCCCTTGTTTCTTTTCTATTTCTACCAATTCTGCTTGCAGGAAACATATCAGGTGGTTCGGGAAGAAGTTCAAATTACAAGCACAAGAAAGAAGCTCTGGAATTACCGGTGTTTGATTTTGATACCATGGCTTTTGCAACCAGAAACTTTTCAGACGAAAATAAACTGGGAGAAGGGGGCTTTGGACTTGTTTATAAGGTAATAATCTGAAAAATGGCAATGCTGTTTTTCGGCATTAACTAGTTCTCCGGTATTAATTTCTTTGGAAATATTCAACCACTGGATAAACCATTTTTCAAGTGCAAAACAACAACCATTTGGTTCCAACAGACCACAGTAGTATTCTCAAAATTTTCAAGACAATGTACGACTTAATTTGCTTGTGATATTCACTGATCATTTTCAGGGGACTTTGAAAGATGGACGAGAAATGGCTGTGAAGAGGCTCTCTAAGAATTCAAGACAAGGACTTGACGAGTTCAAAAATGAAGTCAAGAATATTGTGAAGCTTCAGCACCGGAATCTCGTGAAGCTTCTAGGATGTTGCATTGAAGGAGAGGAAAAGATGTTGATCTACGAGTTTTTGCCTAACAAAAGCTTGGACTTCTTTATTTTCGGTTAGGATTTCTCAACCTGCAAAAATATAGCTCAATTATTATACTCGATTGTTTTCATTATCCAACTCTATGTAGTATCATAGATCAATTAGAACACAACTTTGAGGAGAAAGTGCGAACCAAAAGCACCAAAAACAAACATTTGTTGAGTTTCATTCAAGCCCCTTAGGAAAATGGTTGGTGAGGAAGAATTTTCTCTACTTTCTCGGAGAGAAATTAAGCGAGTGTTCACTATGCATCATGTTTTTTTCTTATTCTTGTACATGCATTTATGAATTGATAAAAACCAGAATGGATTGGCTTTGGTAAAAAAAATTGGGCAGATGAAGCAAAAAGCTTACTTCTAGATTGGCCTCAGCGCTGCCACATTATCAATGGGATTGCTTGTGGACTCCTTTACCTTCATCAAGATTCAAGATTAAGAGTAATTCATAGAGATCTGAAAGCCAGCAATGTTTTATTAGATTTAGAGATGAATCCAAAAATTTCAGACTTTGGCCTGGCTAGATGTTTTGGAGGAAATGAAACTGAAGCCAACACAAACAAAGTGGCTGGTACATAGTAAGTCTATCAAGCATCTCTAATTTATTTCTATTGCCCACAAATGCAATCTAACACTAACATTCTGTGTACGTACAGTGGCTACATATCCCCAGAGTACGCAAATCATGGACTCTACTCGCTAAAATCTGATGTCTTCAGCTTTGGTGTATTGGTGCTAGAGATAGTAAGTGGGTACAGGAACAGAGGGTTCTGCCACCCAGACCACCAACTCAACCTTCTTGGGCATGTAAGTGTCATAATTGTTGCATTTTCTTGTTTTCTGAAACCACGTTTCTTTCTTTCAAATGACGTGGTTAAATTTCAAAAATCAGGCTTGGAGACTGTTTAAAGAAGGCAGGCATGTGGAGCTGGTTGGGGGATTTATATTTGAAACTTGCAAATTATCTGAAGTTCTACGGTCGATTCACATAGGTCTATTATGTGTGCAAGAAAATGCAAAAGATAGGCCGAACATGTCACAGGTGGTTTTGATGCTGGGTAATGAAGATGAATTGCCTCAGCCTAAACATCCAGGTTTTTTTACTGGAAGGGATCTTATTGAAGCAAGCCATTCATTAAGTAAGAACAAACCATGTTCTGCAAACGGATGTTCGCTCTCCCTGTTAGAGGCACGGTAGATTTGTATCTGCCATGTATTTGCAGAAATTTTTAGTTGCTTCTAGCTTCTTCTTCTTTTTATCAGCATAAAAATAATGTATTTTGTTCAAGCACAACTTTATGCATCAGCAATGAAGCTCAAAATTGCCAGACATTTGGATTAAGTGCACAGGAAAGTAATTGAAGAAAGAGCAAAAAAATTATAATACTCCTACTAGCGTACTAGGCATGTACGTTAACATCTAGAAAGCAAGGAGGGAGATCTCAAATGGAGTTAAAAAAACAAAAATTATGCTTGCATATATCTAAAGAGAAAAATCACATGCCACCACTGGAAATGACAACAATAAGAGGCAAACACAAATTTCAAGAATTGGAGCTTGAAGGTATTTACCTTTATAGTGGCACATTTGTAGTCTGTAGAGTTAGCTTCAATTCCTTTCTGGGTTCGCATTAAGGAGCGTGTGTGCTGTGCCCATTTGAGAGGCTAAAATGGATGCCTTGGTACTTGGTATTTGCATTGCAAAATCTCTGCACGCCGTGACACCGTTTCTCGTTGAGGATTTTCGTCGAACACTTGCTGAATCAAAATAGTGATCAGACGCTTTCAATGGGTAGGGTGGACAAACTGTTAAGACCAAGAACAAGGTCCAAAAGGCAAGTATAAGCGCTTAACGAGTGGTGCAAGACCTGGAAAGAGCCTGCAGTGAGAGGTTAGCAATTGCATCATTAAAAATTCATCGAACGGGTTTGTAGTGTTTGTTACCGATGAGGTTTTTAATTTGCCTGCTGTTTTTCTTACATACAATAACTAATAAATAGAACCATGTATTATTATTTTTTCTATCATTTGATGAACTTAAATGTCAAATAGAAATACATATTTACTCATTTAAACATACTTATTCAAAATAATTAATTTTAAACTAGAATTATTCATTAAATTTATTTCAAAATAAAATAAAAATTATCGATGTATATTCAATTTAAATTCTGAATTGTTCTCAATTTATGAGAATAAAATAATAAACTATATTTATTTGTTGTGTCATTAATATATCCAAATACCAAATAAAAAATAATTCACAAGCTATTGTACATCTAGCTACCTAAACATGACTATTCAATTTAACTTAATATTTATAGAATATTTTATAAGATAATTTTAAAAAATACAATAAAATGAAAATCCTAAATGAGAATTCAGTTAAATTTTTAATTAGGCCTAATTTCTTCTTACAATAAAAATATATCATATTTCTATGCCATGATTGAGATCTCTCGCAATTATGATAAAAGTTAAATAGTATAGAGAAATCACTGTAGATCAAGAGACGTTTTTTTTTTATCCCTAGTGAGTAGATAGCGTCTGCGCCATTAAAAAGGAGCATGTGACGCTTTCCGGTAGCCAAATCTAGCTATCCACTATCTCACTAGATGCACAGTCGTGCCCTCTTCCACATGGTGTGGCATGTATAGACAGATAATGGTTAGATTACCGCTGATAATCAATTGTTTGCGTTTCTTTCTTTCTTTTCTCTCTGTTGACAACCAAATTGCACAATCATCCTCTTTATCTGTTGTTTGTCAGATCTAACATGATTTGTCACACCTACGATGCTTGGGTCTGACAACCATGCCAGACCCAAACCTGTGCTTGAGTCACCACACTTGCGCGTCTAGGTCTGGCAACCATGTTAGACCCACAGTTCTAGGATCTGGCGGCCATGTCTGACCCAAGAGCATTGGGTTTGACGGTCATGTTAAACCTAGACGGCCCATGATGTAGCCCACCAAACCCAAGCCTAAGTATAACCCAAGAGCCCAACCTAATCTATGTATTTAAAGAGAAATTCTTTGCTAGAGAATTTGTTTTTCCTTTTTCTTTTTTCGCTCCCCTATTGTAACATTTTCTCTTAAATATACCAAGAATTAAGCTCTATCTAAACTTAAGCTTTTAGGTTTTGAGAAGGTTGAAGAAGTAAGTAAATGGTTTACTCTTTTGTTGTTTTCAATTAGGGATTTGATAGTTAGTGGATTAAAAAAGTGTTTTAGGGTTTTTATGATGGTTAATGTATTGATTTGATATATGGATGATTTTAGAGGTGTAATTGATGTTTTAAGGTGTTAGTTGATTTAAAACGAATTGTTTAGATGATTGGAATTACATGTTTTGAAGAAAATTGTTTGTTTTTAGGATATGCAGATTTAAAAACTAACAAATCGGGATTCTGAAAATCCTAATCAACCTATTAATTGGTTGATTTAAACCGGTCAACCAGCTAGTTTGATGTTGGTGGTTGGTTGGTTAGTATAAATCAATCAATTATTTAATCATTTCGGTTGAATAGTTGACCCAATAATGAAGATTAATCGGGTCTGTTAGATTTGATTAATATGAAGTATGTTTAAAATTAATTAAGTAAATCAATTTAACTTTATAATTATGTTTTTATCTCTAAACTTAGAATTTTAATCTTTTAAGGTGTTTGCTTTGCGTCATTTTTTAGTGTTTTTTTTAGGTTTTGTGGACGCTTCTAACTGGTAGATTGACTAGTTACATGAGAATGGACTTCCTGTTGGGCTATAATTGATTAATCAATGCCGCAGCTTTTCCTGGCAACCAAATTTCCAGAGTAGGGACAGCGGCATTTATACGGTGGAAGATTTTACTGTGTTTAATTGACAACTGCTATATAATTATATAATATAATATAGTTAACGATATTTTAGCAAGAAATTTAACAACTCTTCAAAGGTCGAGAAGAAAGACAAAGACTACTAATTTATTTATTAAAGAAAGACATTAATTTATTTATTTTTCGTTACAGAAATGGATGTTAAAATAAACCGACCACGCATCACAGAGGAAACGTTTGGCCTTTGCAAGCATTGACGAGAGACAAATGGATATGTAGACAGGGATTCAAATCGTCAGCATCGAGTAGTCTTATTTTACTATTCTCATTCAAACGATGGAGGGTCAATTTCAGAGACAATAAGAGAAAAATATTGAAAATCATACAAAAAGAGGAATTCCCACGACTCTAATTCATCACTTGCTCACCAAAATCAATTTAAAAGAAAGAAACAAGTTTACTCAAGCATTACCTTAACAAAGTTCATTGTCGGAAAAATAATGAGAGCATCTGTGGACAGCATTTCTAAACTTCTTTATATCACCATTTTGTTGCTGATCATAACGATAACCACTGCAGTTGACATCATAAATACAACTCAATCTATCAGAGATGGAGGCAGTATGGTCTCTGCTGATGGAAGCTTTAAAATGGGATTTTTCAGCCCAGGAAGCTCCAAAAACCGATACTTGGGAATATGGTACAACAAAGTATCTGTCATGACTGTAGTTTGGGTTGCTAACAGGGAAATCCCCCTCACCAATTCATCAGGTGTGTTAAAGATTACAGGCGAGGGGATTCTAGAACTTCTCAATCAAAATGGGAGCATCATTTGGTCTACAAACTCATCAAGGTCTGCAAGAAATCCAGTTGCACAGCTATTGGATTCAGGAAATCTTGTTGTCAAAGAAGACGGTGATGATGACCTGGAAAACTCCTTGTGGCAAAGTTTTGATTATCCGTGTGATACACTCCTGCCAGGGATGAAGATGGGGAAGGATTTAATAACAGGCTTTGATCGGTACTTGTCATCATGGAAGTCGCCTGATGATCCATCTAGAGGTAACTTTACTTTTAGAAATGATCCTAGTGGACATCCTGAGCAAATTCTGACAGAGAATTCAATTGTGCGGTATCGGTCTGGACCCTGGAATGGTCTACGTTTCAGTGGGGTCCCTCAATTACGGTCAAACACTCTATACAAATTTGAGTTTGTTTTTAATGACAAGGAAATATATTACAGATACCAGCTTCTTAACAACTCGATTCTTTCAAGGCTAGTGCTAACTCAAAATGGCAATTTCCAGCGTTTTACCTGGACCGATCAAACAGATGTTTGGGCGTTTTATCTGGCACTATTTGATGATTATTGTAGCCGATATGCATTGTGCGGTGCATATGGGAGCTGTGATATTACCAGCTCCCCTGTATGTGGTTGCTTGAAAGGGTTTCTACCAAAAGTTCCAAAAGATTGGGACATGATGGATTGGTCAGATGGTTGTGCTAGAAGGACTGCATTAAATTGCTCAGGAGATGGGTTTCAAAAGTACTCTGGTGTAAAGTTGCCAGATATAAGAAAATCCTGGCTTAACAAGAACATGAATCTTGAGGAGTGCAAGAGCATGTGTATGAAGAACTGCTCATGTACAGCTTATGCAAATTTGGACATCAGGGAAGGAGGAAGTGGCTGCTTGCTCTGGTTCAGTGAGCTGATTGATATGAGACAATTGAATGAAAATGGGCAAGACATTTATACAAGGATGGCTGCATCAGAACTAGGTACGAAGCTATCTCATACCTAAAAAGACTCTAATACTGAGATTCTAAAAACATTGAAAGCTAATACATATAAAGTAGATTAGCTACAAAATGACTGTGTAAGCATGCAAGAGATGCAAATTTTCTTGCTTTCTTTTTCATCCTTTGAAGCAGGGAATTGACAGGTATTATACATTGAAGAGAGACTGTGTAAGCACACAAAACCAAGTAACCTCATAGTGCATATGAGAATTGGATACAAAAAATATGAATAGCTAAGCATATAATCTGGCAACATGATGAATTGATTTACTTTACCAAAAGCAGTAAATGTAATTGTAACTTCTAACAGCATAAGATTGATTGGAATCATGCAGCTTCCATAGAGGTCCATCCTGATAACTAAAATATTCATCGACATTGTTTACTATGAATTAGGTTGATAACTGAAGCAGACAGGTCCAGCTAGTGGGATTTCTCCGAATTAAACTGACCAACTAAAAAATATTGATTAGTTGAATTTTCCTATTGTTGATTTATAACTCCCAGTTTTTCTGCTCAACTGCCTGTGTCAGATCATGATGTTGATGTGAGGATTGACTCCAAATCCAATAAAACAAAACGAATGAGGATCATAGTAATCTCTGTGGTAACTACAGGAGTGCTGCTACTTGGTCTAGTCATGGTCTTGTTTTTATGGAAAAAGAAGCAGAAGAAAGGCAGTAAGTTGTTCAATCTACAGAAATTAACTATTTTCCTTTCCCACTGTTATTTTTCTACACTGAACCGTGATCTGTAGTAATCCGAGGGACAAATCACAATCACTATTATACTCGAATGACAATGAAATGCAAGTTCATCAAAAAATACAGATCGATTGTTTCTTTCCTTTACATTCCTGCTCTATTTTGTAAACAGGTATTCTCAAAAGAAGTGCAGACGATAACTGCAAGATGGAATATCCAGAACTTCAGCTGTTTGATTTTGGTACAATTTCTTGCAGCACCAACAACTTCTCTCATGCCAATAAACTAGGACAAGGGGGTTTCGGACCTGTTTATAAGGTAATAATACAATAAACTATCATGCAATTTCTTCACGGCCACTATGATTCATATATGAAACTCCTGGCCACCATTGTAGTTATCTGGTAATAATTATCTCAAACCTATTCAATAGATTGAACTTACCCTTTATGGATGAAAAAGTGATTCCTTACCTAGTGTTCCAATTTTTTTGAGTTCAAATAAACGCAAGTAACATGCAGCACTAAGCAAATATTCTCAAATTTTACATACAAACTGACCTCGCTAATTGCAAGGAATGATAATTTTCAGGGACTCCTGAAAGATGGACAAGAAATAGCAGTGAAGAGGCTCTCGAAGAGTTCTAGACAAGGACTTGATGAGTTCAAGAATGAAGTCATACATATTGCAAAACTTCAACACAGGAATCTAGTTAAGCTTCTGGGATGCTGCATTCAAGCAGATGAGAGGATGTTGGTTTACGAGTTTATGCCTAAAAAAAGCTTAGACTTCCTTATTTTTGGTTTGAAACTCTCCATATCATTAAAAAGTTAATTAGAGACTGTCACTTTAATGCATTGACTTGAGTAAAAAATTGACAGATCAAACACAGAGCACACTTCTAGACTGGCCACAGCGCTATCACATTATCAATGGGATTGCCCGTGGACTTCTTTACCTTCACCAAGATTCAAGACTAAGAATAATTCACAGAGATCTGAAGGCAAGCAATATCTTATTAGATAACAACATGAATCCAAAAATTTCAGACTTTGGCCTTGCTAGAAGTTTTGGAGAAAACCAAATTGAAGACAACACAAACAGGGTGGTGGGAACATAGTAAGTACCTCCAACAGTTGCTGTTTATGCCCCTAACTTGCCAATGCAATTCAACATTCAATGTTTGCCTGCAGTGGCTACATGTCACCAGAGTATGCAATTGATGGGCTCTACTCAATAAAATCAGACGTGTTCAGCTTTGGTGTATTGGTGATAGAGATAGTGAGTGGGAGCAGGAATAGAGGATTCTATCATCCAGACCATAACCTCAACCTTCTTGGCCATGTAAGTTTAAGTAAAAGTCCAAACAATTTCTTCATTCAACATACCGAATCTCCTTTCAATAACATGATTATTGCTATCAGGCATGGGGACTATTTACAGAAGGCAGGTCTTGTGAACTAATTACTGAACCAATACAAGAATCATGCAATTTACCTGAAGTTCTACGGTCAATTCATGTGGGTCTATTATGCGTGCAATGCAATCCAAACGACAGGCCAAGCATGTTATCTGTGGTTTTAATGTTGTGTGGTGAAGCTAAATTGCCTCAGCCAAAACAACCAGGATTTTTTACTAACAGGGCTTTGGTTGAAGCGAATTCTTCATCGAGAAAGAACACATCAGGTTCAGTCAATGATTCCACGATAACCCTTTTAGAGGCAAGATAGAATTTTCATTTTTCCCCGATATATTTCTTGCTATGCTCATAGAAACTATAGTGCTTCTCAGTATAATTCCTCTACGTGCGAAAATGAAAGTTTAATAATCTTGTTGTATACTGGACTTGAAACAAGCATTGAAAGCAGCTGAATTGGAGTAAAGATAAATGACTTGCGCATGGTACATGTAATAGAAGCAGAAACACAGAAACCATATGCCACTACTGGATGAAATCTAAGGAAATAGAGAGCATGGAGTTGTTAATTACCTTCATTTCCATTCTTTGTCTGCATTGAGAACGTACTTGCGTATCCATTCTCAGAGACTAGTTTGATTATATTGGTAATGCAAGCAAAATATCAACCAAGAGAAGGCAGAGTTTTTCGTTGAGGACATTTGCCAAACAGTTGGTAACATATGAGAGCTTATATCCTGGAAAACCAAAGGCTTTCATGGGTTGTTGTAAGGAGAAATTGAAGATTGCTTGCAGCCTTTCCCGGTGATCGGAAAACTGGGACTGGAAGGCGATGTCCTGTTCTTGCCTCGTCGTCTCTCTCTCTCTCTCGGATTTTGAGCCTTCAATGACATGGGCTAAGGGGTTGGACTTTAAATTTAGTGATTTGGGTCTTCATTTATTTGGACTTGAGCTTTTTCGTTGGGCTGAGCTTTTGGATTTGGATCAATAAATTTTAAAATTATTTTCCTTTGACCACTTTAAATTTTTAATGGCAAACATACAAACGGAATTAAAAGATTTCATTCGAGTTTGTAAATCAATTCCAATATTGCTTAAATTTATGTTTGAAATAAAATGATAATAAAAATAATAATTACAGAACCTCCTATAGTTTCAAAAGAATAAGCAAGAGAAAATCAAATCCACACTGCACAAAAGAATTTAGAGGTCTGCAATTTTTTACTCTCAAAACCCAGCTGAGGTGCATCACAAGAACACACGATCAACAAACAAAAACCCCCTCCCTCTCTTTCCAGTTTTAAATGGCAAGAGATAAAGAGAAGCGAATTTCTCCTCGATGCATGGTCGTAGGATTGTAGGAGTGTTTTACATTGTGTGGTTCCAAGCTTGTGTA
This sequence comes from Populus deltoides, assembly GCA_015852605.2. NCBI lineage: Eukaryota > Viridiplantae > Streptophyta > Magnoliopsida > Malpighiales > Salicaceae > Populus > Populus deltoides. The sequence goes on from CM027570.2 coordinate 7,541,020, forward strand.
GTTTGCCGGTAATTAAAACGGCACGGTGGAGATGACGATAGGAGCTAGTGATTGTTGAATATATTAGGTATAGAAAGTTGTTTGTGCTTTGTATTGGAATTTTCAATTAGTACAGAATTCTCATCTGTTTAAATTTTTTAATTCATTTCTACGTGCAAGTGTGTTGGTTACATACATACATCATCATCATCATCATCATCATCATCATCATCATCATCATCATCATCATCATCATCATCATGAAAACTATGAACGGGAGCTAGCAATCCGGACTTGGATTCTGAAAATGGAGCTGGTTGTTTTCCATGAGATGGTATTTACAACTTCATTTATCATAAGATATCTATAATATTACTTTTCACGCTTCACGAGAAGATAACTTAATATGATGAAGTTGTATATGTAAAATTTACGGTGAAAAATCATAAATTGACTAGTTTAATGTAAAATAAAAAAATTTATAACTCTCGATCGGGTTATTAAAAAATTATGAAAATTTATGTGAAGCCTAATTCTAATATGATGCTTTAGCTTGGGTTAAAATTTCAAAATTTTTAGAGAAATTCAGAAATTTGACGAAAAATCACAATTTAACTAATTTTATGTTATTGGACGTAATTTTCAATTCAACCATCAGATTGAGCTGAAATTTTATGAGGAACCTTCAAATACATTGAATATAATCTGGTTAAAATTTTAGTATGAACAGAGTTTTGTAATGTTAGCAAACAAATAAGAACCATCAAATAGAAGTAAAAAGACTCATTAAAGGTAAAATGATTATTTGCTATTAAAAATAAAACAAATCAACTCTCTTTTTTTTAATAAGCTGCCGACTGGGCAGAAACAAAATATGAAAAGAAAGAACACAATAGAACGTTAGACAAAGAGAGAAAAGTAAGGGAAAAAAATAAGAAAATTGAGAGAATGACCTTGTAAACTTGAAAGTTCAACTTATAAAACACTAATATAAGGAAGAATCAAGTGAAAGAAGGAATAATTAAGAGAGAGAATTTGGCCACACTAAGAGGAGAAGAGAAGTTGGGAGAATTTAGATTGGTAAGCATGAAAAATTAAGATTCTTACTTGAATGAAGTATTTTGAGTTTACTTGAGTAAGTTATCAAACAATGAGAATTAAATTTGATTTAATTTCTTATATTCTTGACTCTTTAAATTAGGGTTCTTAGGAGAATTTGGGGATTTTGAGAAAAGTAGTAAACATGATGGAATTGAGGTAGAATAGTATAGAAATAGTGAAGGTAAGTAGTAATTAAAACAAAAATTGAATAAGTTTGAAGAAATGAACTTGTAACTAAGGATGAGGAAATAAATGAATGAGGTTTTGATTGTTTTATGTTTGAGAAATGATGTTCTTTTTCTTATTTGAATATTCAAAATATGAACAAGTGAAAAAAACATCATAAAAATGTTAAAAGAAGGAATAAATAAATGGTATGAATAGTTCATGGAAGGATTCTTTACGTGAGTTAAAAGAAGGAAATTGATTAAAACTATATGTTGAAAATGAGATGACAAATGAATGAAAATTTTGGTGCAAAACCCAATTAAATAAAAGATATTACGTGCTTCAAATTTAGACACGTAGGAGAAATATTAATGGATTAATAATGTAGTGCAATTTGATTGATTCAGGAGTTGTTTCGGAAGCAGGGCATTAGGCAGGAGAAGTTGGGTCATCACGAGCAGACGGTAAGTGATTCATCACTTTCTTTTAAAATTTAAAGTTTCATTATTAGTTATGAGTTGTTTATGACATATTGATATGAAAAAAGTAGAAGAAGAAACTTGTTTGTATTATAATTGGGATGTTGGGTAATTTGTATGGAAATACCGGTTAAATTGGTTATTATTAAAGAATAGCCGGATGTTATGTAATTCGTATGGAATTACTAGTTAGATTGGTTATTGATAGAGAATAGCTTACCGGTTAGATTGATTATTAATAGAGAATAGCTGGATGTTGAGTAATTCGTATGGAATTACCGGTTAGATTGGCCATTATTAAAGAATAGCCAGATGTTGGGTAATTCATATGGAATTACCGGTTAGATTGGTTATTAAAAGAGAACAGCTAGATGTTGGGTAATATGTATGAAATTACCAGTTTGATTATTGGCTATCGAAGAGGGTTAGCCGGGTTTGAGGTAAAATTATGAATTACCAAATTAAAAATTAAGCATTGAGTGTTGGTTGTAGAGGTCTTATAAGTATAGGATTAATAAATTATGAATAGGTTATGAATGTTGATATATAGTAAGTTAGTGATGAAAGACAATTTGATATATTTTAAAGAATTATGAACATAATAGCTTTATCATTTTTAATGTGTTATATTTCTTATTTTTTATTAATGTTATGTATATAGGTTTTTCATGAGGTGATGCGGAGCGTTAAATATGGCCTTTGTGTTTAAATTTGTTTATTTTATATGATGTAATATCTTTTGCTTGATATGTAATTTGTATTATAAGTATATTTTAGTATATGTATCCTAAAGATATTTGTTTTTGGTATTCATACATTTAGAAAGTATGAGTAAGGAACTGATATTAGTAAACTATTCGAAAAAAAAAATACTTAGTAATTATAATCATGCATGTTTAAAAGAAGGATGCATGTTAATGTAATAATTAGTTCAATATGAATACTTTGATTTTATATTTGCTTGTAGTTAATGTTTTATTTGTTGATGATATAAGGTTGAGAAAGCACAAAGAAGAATGGCTATGTGAAATATTATATGATGAGATGTAATATGATCTAGAATGGTTGGATTAAAGTGGAAGATTTGAGTATTGTGATTGAATGAAGTCTATCAATAATTTGGTAACATTAAAAAACAAAGGAAATTCTGCCGAAATTTTCAAAAAAAATTCTATAATCTTAGACATATTATTTAATACTTGACATTAAAAAATAAATCTTGAGATTTTATGACATTATAATTTGAGGATATTACAATATAAATATTTTAAGTCATCAAGTTAAAAAAAAAAAGTTTATTCAACAATAAAAAACATACAACTTACCACATTAGAGATTAAGTTCAGTCACATCATGAAAAACTCATTTTAATCTTGAAATTTTCATTTCATAAAAAAACTATTCCATATTTTATAAAACAATATGTAAACTTATGTTTGATGCTCCAAAAAAAGCTAGCTAGCATTCATGCCATACTAGCTAGGGATAAATCTAGTCACATCACAGCTCCAAAATTATAGCCATGGAAACACAATCTAATCTTGAAGTTTTCACAATTTTATAAAAAAACTATTCCATATTTTATATAACAAATAAAACAATATAGAAAAGTACTTCACGTTGATACTCCTATAGCTAGTATCCAAGCCATGCAACATGAGCTTACACCCCATGCCTCACGGCAAAATATGTCGCGTAAAGGAGACTAACTGTAGCATTTGAATAACAATTGTCAATTTTCATAGATTGTTGACTAAGGATGGGCTAATTATTAATTAACAACAGCTTAATAATTACGCAATTTAATAACTGCTCGTATTCGAAAGAAGACAGACAATTTCAAAGCTACTGGGATTAGGAAAGCATTGAAAATAACAGTAATCAGGGATTATTTGCTGATCATTACACATGGAATCTTCCCCCCTCACATTGCATGCATCGTAGCTGTACAAGAAAAAAAATCATGAAATATGTGTTCTTTGGTTTAATTAGTGCTGTAATTAAGGAATGAGCAAGCTGATTTAATTATAAAAACGAAAGTTGGTGCACCTAACTGTGAGAAATGAGAAAATTCAAGCACTTAATTTATCCTTGTATCAATGAAAATCATGCCTAGGAACAGAACAGAACAGAACAGAACAGAAAAGAACAGAACAGAAAGTAAATTCTACTACAAGGTAACCCGAGAGAGAAATACGCTGAAACAGAAGGAATCAATTAATCATCGTATTAACTTCTTCTAATTCAAAAAAGAGACCAAACACAGGAAAATAATTGAAATTAATTAAGGAATTCCCCGGTCTCTAATTCACAAAATACGTTAAAGATTCTTCACGTTGGACGGGATACGGGGTTTAAGAAAAGAAGGAAAATCCTTCGTTCCCTTGTAATCAGGGGCGGACCTACGCACAAGCTGCGGCCGAAATTTACAGGACTGTATATTATTTTGTTTGATTCTCAAACTTTTACGGCCCTAGAAAAATTAAATTAGCTCAAGAAACAAACTCTTTTAGCTTAAAAACGAAATCTAATAGCCAATAGTTAGCCCTGCCCGCTACAAATATTCTGGATCTCAAATATTCTTAAATAAATAAATATAATTGGCTCTTCTAGCATAAAATATAAGGACAAAAGAGAAAGAAGGTATTCTCTCATTTTCTTAACAAATCATATTCTTTTTCGTGTTTCTCTTATATTTCACAGGTTAAGAGAAAGAAGTTACGTAAAAAAGCAAAACCCAAGATCTTTGTAGGCTATAACTCAAAACTCAAGGGTAAAACTTTTAGAGAAACAAACTAATTGAGGACAAAATATTTCGTAATAAAATTTTAAATTAGAATTTTTATATGGTGATATTATTTTTGCTTGTGGTTATTTGTGTTGATTTCATTAATGTCATGTAGATAATGGAAATGATGCAAAGATTAATGCTTGATCCAATGTGAAGAAGAGGATCGTAGTAAGCACTGTGTTGTCAACAGGGATTCTATTCCTTGTCCTAGTCTTGTTATGATTTGTTTGGAAAAGGAAGCAGCAGAAAAAGGGTAAGTTCTTAAGATCATGAAATTCCCAGCACTTCTATCCCAGAAAAAAGAGTAGAAAAAAAGAAAGAAGAAAAACTCTCAATTTTCATACAGGCAGATTATTTTATTTTCCAATTTGATTATGGTAATGTAAGGTGCAGCCAGCCAGCCACAATTTTGTAAAGAAGTCGTTTAATTTGATGTCTCAAATAGAGATAACATGCATGTGAAGTCCACCTTGGAAATGGGATTTGCGCAGAAGCCAATTCCTGGATTTTCCGGACATGTGTGATTAGACTTCTTGCATTTTAGTTAATGGGACACGGCAATTTTTACCAATTTTCCATGTTGACCACTGGGTCAGGTTTCGGGTAGAATACTGGATTACATTCAGATACAAAACTTGTCTTTCTGATGACTTTTACATCGTCAATTAGCATTTATTTAAGAAATTTGAGTGTGAACCTTCATTGCTCCAGGGTCAACTATTGCAGATTACTAAGAAATTTACCAATTTTTAAATTGAAAAGCTTTGAAAACTCCCTCATGATTGAGAGATCCCTCATTTTTTATTATTTGAACTTTGCTTTTTCCTTCTCATTATTCAAAGGATGGAGATCAGTTTCGTAGACTATAACAGAAACCGTACTGAAAATTCCTGGTTGTTGAGGACTTGACAGGTCTCTAATTTACCACACATGTTTGATATTTCTCGCTCTCAAAATTAATTGCATGGGAGAGGAGAATAGTTTACTTAAGGATTGATGCTATAAAAAAGTTTTATGCGAAAAAAGAAAAAATAAAGATGGTGCCTGTGCATGGCATTCCCATACTTGTTTTTAGCTCCACTTTGTTGTTAATTATGACAATCTCCTCTGCAGTTGACACCATGAATACAACTGAATCTATCAGAGATAGCGAGGCCATGGTGTCAGCTGATGGAAGCTTTAAGCTGGGATTTTTTAGCCCTGGCAGCTCCAAAAACCGTTATTTGGGCATCTGGTACAACAAAATATCAGTCAGGACTGTAGTTTGGGTTGCCAACAGGGAAATCCCTCTCACCGATTCGTCTGGTGTTTTAAGGGTTAACCACCGGGGAATTCTTGTCCTCCTCAATCATAACGGGAACATCATCTGGTCGACCAACTCGTCGAGATCTGTAAGGAATCCAGTTGCACAGCTTTTGGATTCAGGAAACCTTATAGTGAAAGATGAGGGTGACGGTAGCATGGAAAATTTATTGTGGCAGAGTTTTGACTATCCATGTGACACTCTACTGCCAGGTATGAAGCTTGGAAGGAATACAATGACAGGCCTGGATCGATACTTATCTTCATGGAAGACACCTGATGATCCATCTAGGGGTGTCTTTACATATGGATTGAAAGCTGCTGGATATCCTGAAAAGGTTCTGCGAGCGAATTCACTTCAGATGTATCGATCTGGACCTTGGAATGGTATTCGATTCAGTGGCTGTCTTCAAATGCAGCCAAACCCTGTGTACACTTATGGGTTTGTTTTTACTGATAAGGAGATGTACTATAGCTATCAGCTTCTTGACAGATCAATCCTTTCAAGGGTAATTCTTACTGAAAATGGCAACATCCAGCGCTTCACATGGTCTAGTAGCGCACACAGTTGGGTATTTTATCTTACAGCACAAGTTGATGATTGTAACCGGTATGCACTGTGTGGTGTATATGGTAGCTGTCATATTAACGATTCCCCAATGTGTGGTTGCCTGAGAGGATTTACACCGAAAGTTCCTAAAGATTGGCAGGTGATGAATTGGTCAGGTGGCTGTGAAAGAAGGACCCCCTTAAATTGCTCAACAGATGGGTTTAGAAAATACGCTGGTGTGAAGTTGCCAGAGACAGCAAATTCCTGGTTCAGCAGAAGCATGAATCTTGAAGAGTGCAAAAACATGTGTACGAAGAAGTGCTCCTGTATAGCTTACACAAATTTGGACATCAGGGAAGGAGGAAGTGGATGCTTGCTCTGGTTCAGTGACCTGATTGATATCAGACGATTAAATGAAAATGGGCAAGACATTTATATACGGATGGCTACGTCAGAACTAGGTAAGAAAGTATCCTCTGACCTGAAAAGCTAGCATCACATGCTGATAGTTAAGTGCACTACATTGAAACCAGTTAAGTCCCAGCCTTTGTAACTGAAGTGAAAGGTTAGATAGAAAACAACATGCAAGGGAAGCATTCCTTCCCTTTTCTTCCTTTTAATCAGAAATTGGAAAAACACCATAGGATATGAATAGGAGACTGAACATGTTCATGTTACATGCCTAATGACGCCCCATATAGTGAAAAATTTAAGCATGTTCTAACGGTCGAATTTAAAATGATGATTGTTTTTGTCATACTAACTGTTTAGAATGTCCGAATTGCCTAATCTATAAACGCATCCAGACGATATTCCATGTCACCTAACATGTCATTTAGTGACAATTATGAAAACTCTTCTATTAATAGCATCTTTCAAGCTATTCTTTTTACTGTGAAGCATAAATTGCAGAAAACTCCTATCTATCAAACCATCTATAAGAAGAACAGGTTAGTTTGCTATTTGTTGCAACAGGGAACTGATCTTATTAGTACTTGTTTCCTTTTGTATAGCTATGTTGCTCTGTAGCAGGAGTTTGCTTCTGTTGTGTTTTTCCTTTGATCAAGCAATTCACACACACACACATATATGATAGCAACATAGTGGACTGATTGACTTGACCCGAAGCTGTTTTCGTAACTTCTCTGACAGAATTAAATGGATTTCTCAGTCAATGTTGTAAAATCATGCATCACTATACTCTGAATTTGATAAATAGCTGCAGGGAATGGATTCATAGTGTTTGTCTGTTTTATCCAACCACACCTACCAACCAAAAAAATACAGCACTGAGTTTCTGAAATTTCGTATTGTTGATTTTTAACTCTTGGATTTGCTCCCCAACTGGTATCTAGATCACGAGGATGATACGAAGAATAACTATAAATCCAATAAAAAGAAACAAATGAGGATCATAGTGATCTCAACGCTGCCAACAGGAATGCTTTTACTTGGCCTACTCTTGGTCTTGTGTTTTTGGAAGAAGAAACGGCAGAAAAACGGTAAGTAATTCAAATCTTCACCCCCACTTTCCAAATCCTCAAGGCCTTTTTTATACTGAGATTTGACCTGGATACTTCATGGGGAAAAAAGTCGTAATGAACTTGTTATATTTAAAATAAACAATGAAAGGTCAGTTAACTAAAAAGAGGGGATAGGATTTGGTTTTTGTTCAAGCTCTAATTTGTAGGAAACATGACAGGTATTATCGAAAGAAGCTCGAACGAGAACAGCACCAAGCAAGATCAAGAACTGCAGATGTTTGACTTGGGTGCCATGGCTATTGCAACCGAGAATTTTTCTGTTACAAATAAACTAGGAGAAGGGGGTTTCGGACCAGTATATAAGGTAATGATATAACAATCTGTCAATGGCTTCTGAATTTCATGTTGGGAGTCCCTGGCACCTCGGTAGTTATCTTCAACCTATTGGACTGAATGGAATTTATTTATTTATTATTTTCCATGGATGAAACTTTGACTTCTAAGGAAGTACTCCAACTCTTTTTAGTTCAACAAAGAAAAATTCAAGTAGCACGGAGCATTTTGCAAAAATTCTCAAATCTTACATCCAAAGAACGGTTTCTCAAGTAAGGAATGATTATTTGCAGGGAATTTTGAAAGACGGGCTAGAAATAGCAGTGAAGAGGCTCTCAAGGAATTCGAGACAAGGACCTGAAGAGTTCAAGAACGAAGTTAAGCATATTGCAAAACTTCAACACCGCAATCTAGTTAAGCTCCTTGGATGCTGCATTCAAGCAGATGAAAGGATGCTAATCTACGAGTTTATGCCTAACAGAAGCTTGGACAGCCTAATTTTTGGTTTGAGGCTCTCCGGACCTTGCAAATTAATTTCAGACTTCCTTTCATATATATTTGTTCTTGAATCTGACGAGAGCCATAATTTGATTGACTTGGATAAAAAATTAAAATGGGCAGGCAAAACTCGGAGCACACAACTAGACTGGCCTAATCGCTACCACATTATCCATGGAATTGCTCGTGGACTCCTTTATCTCCACCAAGATTCCAGACTAAGAATAATTCATAGAGATCTGAAAGCCAGCAATATCTTATTAGATAATGATATGAACCCCAAAATTTCAGACTTCGGCCTAGCGAGGAGTTTTGGAGAAAACCAAACAGAAGCCATCACAAGTAGGGTGGTAGGAACATAGTAAGTATCTCCTACTTTAGCAGTCTATGCCCATTCCTTAAACTTGGATTTAACATTCGATAGTTGCCTACAGTGGCTACATATCCCCAGAGTATGCAATTGATGGTCTCTACTCAATAAAATCTGATGTCTTCAGCTTTGGTGTATTGGTGCTAGAGATAGTGAGTGGGAACAGAAATAGAGGATTCTGTCATCCAGACCACGACCTCAACCTTCTTGGCCATGTAAGTTAGAAAAAAAATGATTGTCGAAACATTTTCTTAACCCATGCACCAAATCTCCTACTAATAACTTGATTTTCATTCCCAGGCATGGAGACTATTTCAAGAAGGCAGGCATTTTGAACTAATTCCTGGACCAGTAGAAGAATCATACAACTTATCTGAAGTGCTTCGTTCAATTCATGTGGGTCTTTTATGTGTGCAATGCAGTCCAAATGACAGGCCAAGCATGTCATCTGTGGTTCTAATGCTTTGTGGGGAAGGTGCATTGCCTCAGCCAAAACAACCAGGTTTTTTTAATGAAAGGGATTTGGCTGAAGCAAATCATTCCTCAAGACAGAATACATCTTGTTCGGTGAATCAATTCACGATCACCCAATTAGAGGCGAGATAGATTACATGTAGTACTGTTCACATCAAGACGGAACTGCTTTCTTTTACTTTCCTTTTTGTTTTTTAAGACTATTAACTATTAAATGTGAATCTTGAAATCCATCACTTCAGCCCACAAATACTGTTCGCAGCTAGTCAAAGGTAGAATCAAAGATTACTCTTATTTTCTGTCCAGAAATATAAGAACAGTTGAAAATAAAGTCTAAAGAAATGAAGGTTTAGGTTAATTACCTTCATGTCACGTTCAGAAATTGAGTTGCACTAGAGCATAAAAGGCATTCGCTGCCCTGGCCTCCATTCTTCACTATTAGTCTGATTACCATACCATAGTGAATTCAGTCAAAGTGATTATCTAGCCCTTCAAAATACGATTTTGACATCCCAATTAAGCAAAAAATATCCATGTGCCAAGCATGCAAGCTAATTAATTTTAAGGTCCTGCTTTAAAACAAAGTATAAAAGCGGTTGTTTGAGTTGTCTTGCAAAACAAGTTTTCTATGGGCACATGAAATTCTCCATTTCTTAAGTTAGTAGGACGTGGGAGGGAAAAATAAAGTATAGCAAATGGAAAAATATCAAGAGAAAGTAAGAAAAATTGTATGTTGTAGGAATTTTTGAGTGGTAGCTTGTAATTCTATAATTGTTGGGTGGTTGTTTGTGATTTATGGAATTATTAAATGATTAATGATGATTCCTGAAATTGTGGAGAGGTTGATGAGATTGAATGATCTTGCCTTTAACGGTTGTGAATGGAGTTTTAGACTTATCTTGTTTTATTCTTATTTATGATTTGAGTATTTATACACTTAGTCTTTAAACTTACTTTATCGAGAAGAAAAATATTTTTAAAGAAAATTAAGTCATCAGGAGTTAAGTCATGCTTCCTATTAATAAAGACATTGATGACAACATTTTTCTAGAAAGTAGAGGGTTGTTGTGCCATGTTTGTCATTGGTAAATATATTAATAGTTAAATAACCATCAACTAGAAAAGTGATGCATGTCCTTTATAGAAAAAATTATTAGAGTTCCTTGTATTCGTGTCACTCTTCGTTGGAAGTGGGTATCACATGAAATTCTTTCCCTGAATGGCAGCAAACACCTCAGCACGTGTAGTGGTAAGAGGTGTGGTCAAAAGTTCAAGGAATGTCATGCAATCATAAATGGATCCTTTGGTGTTCCTCTTTGATGCCCTAGTAAAAGAGTGATGGCACTATGAAAATTCTCTTCTCTAAAAACAAGGGAGTCCTTGTCTAATCACACTTGCTTCTTCTACTCAAATATGTTTTTCATTATTTGTTTTAGTTAAGAAAAGTCTTATTAGAAAGAGTATACAAGCATTTCTATAAAGAGTAGTTGTGGGCTCAACTAATCAGGGCTTCAACAAAAATGAATTCAAGTAAATCTTTAACATTTAACATTCCCCCGTTTAAAAATATAGAGATACATTCTAGAGCTTTCATCTTCTCGTTGGATGATAGTAAAGAGCCTAGTCATGCTTTTTTTAGCTAGCATACTAGTGCTAAAACAAGACATGAGCTTAACACAAAGATCATGATGGCTAAGGATAGAGTTATGCTTAAGGTTATGATACCACAATTGAGCATTTCCATGGAATATCATTGGTGGAATTTTACACCTAACATCACTCTTTTTCTTTACAAGTTATAGTATCCTTATGAAATTTTGTTCATGCTTTCTAGGATCTATAAGACCATTATTGTTGTCTAGGTAGGCCTTTGCGGAGACACAATCTTTGGAGAGATAAGCGTGTGACACTCAATGACACAATAAAGAGTCTTCCACTTGGTGGTTGTGATGTTCATGTAGTTATTGATCTTGTCTCGTGTCTGGGTTTTTTTTAAATGAGGAGCATATAAGTGAGATTTAGAAAAAGATTGATGTCAATAGCCACATAAATAGAGATCTGGGAGAGTTCTAATAGTGGGAAGATCAATTATTCTCCCATGTCTTTTAATTTTATCAGCCATGGAAATAAGTTTTTTGAGTGAAAGGAATTTAAATAGCTTTTGTTCAGTTTCTCATAGACAACACCACTAATGAAGTTATGAAAAAACCTTAGATTGGATATGGGCTCTCTTAGGCTGCAATCTTGGGTTGGTTTGTATGTTGTCCTACAAAACAAAGTCTCCTATATACAAATGGAACACTCTAATACTTAAGTTACATAGGAGGAGAAAATAATATAAAGTAAATGGAAAAATACAGTCTTTCAAGCTCTTATTAAAATTCAACATTCTACTATAATCAAATGTTTTAGGTGTGATTTGGATAAGGAATACATCTCTAATAAATTTTATCAATTGCTTGCCTTAGATAGAACCATTCACCAAACTTCATGTACAGATACTGCTGAGTAAAATAAAGTTGTTGAAAGAAAACATAGGCACATTTTCAAAACTTCTCGTTCTCTCTTATCGTTTGCTTCTATTTCTAGTAAGTTTTTGAGAGAAGTTGTCCTTACTGTTGCAAGTTTGATTAATACAATTTTATATTTTCATAATTCAGGTTTATCTTATTCTGAAAAGTTATATGGGTATGTCCTTGATTATCCCTTCTTTAGAGTATTTAGTTGTACTTGTTTTGTTCTTCGTCCTCATGTAGAACGCAGTAAGTTGTCTTCTCGATCTACTATTTGTATCTTTCTAGGTTATGATGATGGTAAAAAGGGGTATCGTTGTTTTGATCCAATAACTCAAAAACTTTATGTGTCTCGTCATGTTGTCTTTCTTGAGAATATACCTTTCTTTTTTATTTCATCCACTACTCATAGCTTGACTAGACCTGATCTTATTCGTATAGATTCCTTTTCTGAGAATTCTGATAATTTATCATCTCAGTTCCTAGTACCTCAGGTATCCCTTCCTATTTTCGACCACTTTGTACTCATCGATCTGTAGATACTGACACTTTACCTTTCGGCACACCTGAAACTTCATTCTCATCTACTGCCCCTCAAGCTTAATATGAGATTATGGATCCACCTCTACATCAATCCATACGCATTTGTATGTCCATAAAGTTACAAGATTTTGCTTATTCTTGTTATTCTTCGTTATTTACTTCTTTTTTAACTTCTATTCATTGTCTCTCTAAACCCTCTTCCTATAAATAGATAATTCTTGATCCTATTTGACAGCAAGCTATGGAAGAGGAACTTTCTGCTTTACATAAAACAGATACTTAGGATTTGGTTCCTTTACCTTCTGGTAAGAATATTGTTGGTTGTCGTTGAGTGTATAAGATCAAGACTAATTCTAATGGATCTATTGAGCAATACAAAGTTAAGTTGGTTGCAAAAAGATACTTTCAATAATATGGTATGGATTACGATGAGACATTTGCCCCTGTTGTAAAAATGACTACTATTCGTACTTTTATTATCAAACTCTCGATGTTTGTAGATGTCATATCATGAGTTTAAGGGGAGATATTAAATAATACATTTATCTTATTTTATTTATTAAGGATAAAATAGTATTTTTAGTTTAACTAATATATAAATATTTTTATATTTAATTTAAAACAAACATTTTAAAATAAATATATTAATGAGAACTCTAGCTTCCTACTCTTTTATATTTGTATTTTTTTTATGTGTGTTAATTTAGATTACTTTAACAGTTACAGTATGAAAAATCTGGACTTTACTCACAGAAATCAGATGTGTTTAGCTTTGGTGTATTGATACTATAGATAGTGAGAAGGAACAAGAACAGAGGATTCAGTCATCCAGACCACCAACTGAACCTTCTTTGGCATGTAAGTTGTGAAATCATGTTACTTCGATTCTCCATTTCGCTTTAATCTTGAGTACCAATACTAGGTTCCAGATGGTAGGCGCGGTTTCTAAGATTCATTAGAACGTGTTTAGACTTTCAAAATAGGTTTTTACATGTTTTTAGAATGATTTTTCGTTGTTTTAGATAAAAATAATGTAGAAATCAAGTGTGGGAGGCAAAAACATCATCCACTATTTTTTCAGAAGTTGGAGGCGGTAGTTCTAGAGTTGCAGAGCCACCGCTGGTGGTGGCTTACGGCCGATGCATTACTCATCATGACCGACATGTCATCCCCCTTTTACTTAGAAATCTTTTAAACGTCCTAGGCCGGGAATGACTAGCCTAGGAGCTCGAGCCTAGTTTCCACCAAACCCATGCACAGATGCCCAATGCATGCTTGACCCAACTTTCTTCTCTTTTTTTTCCTTTAATATCTAATCTTTTGTTATTTCTCAATATAAATTTTAATCAAGTAATTAATGATTGTTTTTTATTTCTTTTTATAACATCACCAGAAAATAATGATTTTTTTTCATGATTTTGAATTTCTTATTATTTTTTCAAAATTTGTATAAAAATAATAATTATTGTGAAAAACAATTATTCTTCATTCAACCCTGTAAAAAATTAATGATTGATAGTCGAACTTTTTGACAATAATAGAAGTGATAGCGTATAAAGTATACACAACAAGCATTTTATATTTTTTTTCTTTTCTAATTATTTATTATTTTTTCATTATCAATGTTCCACGAATAATTAATTAATGGTTGTTAATTTTATTTTTTATATATACAACCTAACAAAATGATTTTTCCTGTTTTCTTCATTATTTTTTCTCAAAATTAGTATGAAAATAATAATTGTTGTTAAAAAAATAATGATTTTTCATAAAGCCTTAAAAAAAGATAATGATTAAATGTAATTTTTTTTAACATAATTGAGGTTTAATAAATGATAATTCATCAATATAATTAAGATGCATAGTTTTAAAAAAATTAATGACACTAACAACGAATATAAAATTGGTTTTTTTCTTTAAAAAATAATATCGATCAACACTAAAGACAAATTAACATATATAAGAAAAGATTCTAAATATCAAGGATTTGATAGTTAATAATTTATCATTTTTAATTTTTATTATTTTTGGATAATTATGTTTATCTTCAATATTGAGCATGATATTAATTACTTACACAAAATACTCATTCAATTAAAAAATATCTACAAGTTGATTTATTTTAATTTCTTCGACTTAAATATTTTAAATTAATTAAAATATTAAGTAAATTTTATGAACCTACCCTGGCAATACTCGGGTACAATGATGGTTCTCAACAGAAGAAAATCCTGGAAAGACTGAAAGAGGGTGACCGTGAACAGAGGTAATTAAGCCACAGCAGAAGACATCGTAAAGTCAAGCAACGAAGGATTTCTTCTTAATTCTGTAGGGTCTTTAATCATTTGTTTAATTTGTTTGAGCCAATCACCACTTGCAGACGATGAACAAGTACAATATATTCTTTCCTCGTCACCTTTGATCTCCTATACTCTCGTCTATCCTTCCGCATGTCGATGTTGACTGCAAATAAAGTTTTTTCGCTCAAGTGGAATATCATTTCAGATTACTGTTATGTTAAATCATGAATCAATTTTCACGTTAAAGCCGCCCATTATAGAACAAGAAAGTGGGCAACAAGTAAATCAAGAGGGTTCCAATGGATTACATCCCTACTTTTCTCTTAACGTTATTGCTTATAGGAGAAGCAGCCGAAGGTATTGATACCATGAACACAACTCATTCCATTAGAGATGGTGATACAATTGTTTCAGCAGAAGGGACCTATGTATTAGGATTTTTCAGCCCTGGAAAATCAAAAAACCGATACGTGGGGATATGGTATGGCAGAATACCTGTCATCACTGTAGTTTGGGTTGCCAACAGAGAAACCCCCCTTAATGATTCTTCAGGCGTTTTCAGACTTACTAACGAAGGAAGTCTTGTCCTTCTCGATCATGATAGGAGCTTGATTTGGTCCTCTAACTCGTCGAGACCAACAACTTATCTAGCAGCTCAACTTCTGGATTCAGGAAACTTTGTTGTGAAGGAGAAAGGTGATGGCAGCCTGGAAAATCCCTTGTGGCAGAGTTTTGAACACCCAACTGATACTCTATTGCCAGAAATGAAGCTAGGACGGAATAAAATAACGGGCATGGATTGGAACATGACATCATGGAAGTCACCGGATGATCCTTCCAGAGGTAACTTTACATGTATTCTTGTTCCTCATGGATATTCTGAGGTACTATTGATGGATAATTCGAAAGTGAGGCACCGGTCAGGGCCATGGAATGGCGTGCGGTACAGCGGTACACCGTATTTAAGACCAAATCCCTTGTACACATATGAATTCGTTTCCAATGAGAAGGAGATATTTTTCAGGGAGCATCTTGTTAACAAATCAACACATTGGAGGATCGTGATAACTCACGATGGTGAAAACCACAACTTCGTGTGGATTGAGAGCACACAGAGTTGGTTGCTATACGAGATAGGAAATACTGATAATTGTGGAAGGTATGCACTGTGTGGTGCAAATGGTATCTGTAGCATTCACAACTCTCCTTTCTGTGATTGCTTGAAAGGATTTGTACCAAATAACTCAAGAGATTGGAACAAGATGGATTGGTCAAAAGGTTGTGTAAGAAAGACTCCACTAAATTGTTCTGGTGATGGCTTTCAAAAGCTTTCTAAAGCGAAATTGCCTGAGATAAAATCATCTTGGATTAACTCGAGCATGAATCTTGAGGAGTGCAAGAACACGTGCTTAAGGAACTGCAGCTGTACAGCATATTCAAATTTGGACATCAGGAATGGAGGAAGTGGGTGCTTGCTTTGGTTCGGTGACCTGATTGATATTAGAATACTTCCTGAAAACGATCAAGATGTTTATATACGGATGGCGGCATCAGATCTAGGTATGAATTTATCTTCAGTCTAGAAAATTTGGTATGAAGATATGTTTTTGCATGCAAAAATCTATCTCTTTTAATCAAACATAGATTTTTTAAATCTTGCTTTTTAAAAACCAACACTAAAGGTGTTTTAAAAACTACAACTAAAGGTGTTTAAATACTGTTTTAAAAACCACAACTAAAGGGCTTAATTGATTTCCAAAAGGCTAATTGATTTAATCGCTTGCAATAACAGTTGATTTTAAGTGGTTTAGGTGTAGGTTTATTATAACTAAATAAAGATTTGTCATAGATAAATTACATAAATAGTCTAGTAGATATATTTATAAACTAGTGGGATAGTCTAGGCTCAAAAGAAGGTTTAGTCACGTTAAATCAAAATAACAGCTCAAAAAAATCATAAATTTTTATCTAATTGTTAAATTGCGCTCAAATTTTTACATGAGTTTTTGGAAAATGCTTTCCTTAATGCATCATGGAATCACTACTCCGATCTTCGTATCTTTAAATTTAAAAAATCTCGCCCCCACATCCTAGTTTTAGTGATTTTTGTAATTTTCATTATTATTTTTGAATTTCCTGCTTCTTTTGAATTTTATGTTTTTTTTCTTTGTAATTTTTTTTTATTTTCTAATTGAAGTGAGTTTCTGCTATTTAAGACTTTGTAAACCTTCTAAAAAAAATAGACTTCAATATTATTATTTTAGAGAGAATAAATCTATGAATTTAAAATTCATATGCATCACTCACCCAATATCAAACACTCAAATTCAAGCAAAAGCTGAAATGAGAAATCAAATGAATCAAAAGCAAAATTGTGAATTCTTCTTTTGTCTAATTATCGTATCATGGTTTTATAGAACATCTTGTGACATGATGCAATGAGAGTTCCTTTGTATGTTTGTATGTATATACCATGATAACATGACATGCATAGACTGCTTGGCTTTAAAGAACTTTAAGAACAACAAGATCAATGACTTGATATATCACTTTTTACTCTGCCGTGAGTAGAATTACCATGGTAGCTATTGAAATGCTTCCAGTACCATAAAACTACAATGGGATCTTGGCATTTCCTGTTATTGTCATTCTAACTCCAGTTTTTCACTGTCATGGTATAGATAATGGTGACTTCTTGAAGATTCAAACAAAATCCAATGTAAAGAGAAGGATCATAGTGAGCACCGCATTGTCTACAGTCATTCTCTTCCTTGTCCTAACCTTTGTCTTGTATGTTTGGAAAAAGAAGCAGCAAAAAAACGGTTCGTTGTTCAATCTACGAACATCTACAAATAAGTTACAACTACAAATTGATAGGAGCTCGTTATAATAGACATGTCAAGGAAATTTTAATGTAACAGAGAATAGATCAGATCCCCTGCTTCTATTTATTCTTAAACTCTCTGCTTGCATGGCAAATGACAGGTGCTTCGCAAAGAAATCCACATAAGAAAGATGATTTGGACTTACCGTTGTTTGATTTGGGTACCGTGGCTCGTGCAACAAATAACTTTTCTGTTGAAAATAAACTCGGAGAAGGGGGCTTCGGACCCGTATATAAGGTACTAATCTATAATTAATCACGCAAAGTGACAGCTTCCATATTTCGTTGTACAAACTCTGAAAACCACTGTATTTACTGGGAACTTAGACCATGAGACTGACTATTTCCAAGCATAAAACAATGACTACTTGGTAAGAGTTTCGACTTATAATTTCCTAACAGATGCAAGTAGTTTGCCACATCATACCTTGCTTTCCAACTTTCACAGGACAATGCTTATGTTAATGACTGATTATTTGCAGGGAACACTGAGAGATGGACGAGAAATTGCTGTGAAGAGGCTTTCTAATAATTCAAGACAAGGAGTTGATGAGTTCAAAAATGAAGTCAAGTGTATTGTGAAACTTCAACATCAGAATCTGGTGAAGCTTCTAGGATGCTGCATTGAAGGAGATGAAACGATGCTCATCTACGAGTTTTTGCCTAACAAAAGCTTGAACTTTTTTATTTTCGGTATGAATCTCTCAAAACCTGAACAGATACATTTTAGTTAGTACACTTCTCAAAAAAAAAAAAAACATTGTACGAACACAAAAATCAACTGTTTGAGAGTCATGCTTTGAGCAATGACCTAAAACTAAGCTTGGTAGCTAAATTAATTTGGGAACAGAAGCTATGAGCATCCTCGAACCATTTTAGACAACAGGTGGGTGGCGAAGAGGCTGCCATATCAATTTGTGATTATAAATGGAAGTTTATCAAGTATTAATCACCATCACCTGTTCTGTTTTTCTTTCACATATGTTTATAGATCTGATATTAACCATAGTAAAGACTTGAGCAGATAATTGTGCAGTTGAAACAAAGGACAGGCTGCTAGATTGGCCGACACGCTACAACATCATCAATGGGATTGCTCGAGGACTTCTTTATCTTCACCAGGATTCAAGACTAAGGGTAATTCATAGAGATTTGAAAGCCAGCAATATTTTACTCGACTATGAACTGAAACCAAAAATTTCAGACTTTGGACTGGCTAGAAGTTTTGTAGGAAATGAAATCGAAGCCAACACTAATAAAGTGGCTGGTACATAGTAAGTGAATGCTCCATCATAGTAATATTTTATCTGCATTTTCCGCATATGCAACTTAACATCCTATGAATAGGTTTTCCACAAAATGCAACTTAACATTCTACTAATACGTGCAGTGGCTACATATCTCCAGAGTACGCAAATCATGGAGTCTACTCGCTAAAATCAGACGTCTTCAGCTTTGGAGTCTTGGTGCTAGAGATGGTGAGTGGGAACAGGAACAGAGGATTCTGTCATCCGGATCATAGCCTCAATCTTCTAGGGCATGTAAGTTTCAAAATTATGTTCTTCAATTTAATTTACTTTGTGGTACCTGTATGGGGTTCCAACAGATGCATGAGCATGTTTACTGACAGTACACTTCAAATATACAAAAGGAAAAAACAAAGGAGAGAGGGAAAAAAAAAAAAGAAGGAAGAAATTTTGTAAACTAATCCAGTCAGACAAAGTTAAGCATGTCAGACATGCCCTGTGCTTGGATTTGGATCCTAAAAGGGAACACAGTGGCAGTTGAAACATTTTCTTCAAGATACCAATTGTTATTAATAACATGCTTTAATTTATCAGGCTTGGAGACTTTTCCAAGAAGGGAGGCCTATAGAACTGGTTTCGGAATCAATAATTGAATCACTCAATCGATCTCAAGTGTTACGTTCAATTCATGTGTCTCTTCTCTGTGTGCAAGAAAATCGAGAAGATAGGCCGAACATGTCATATGTGGTTTTGATGTTGGGTAATGAAGATGCATTGCCTCGGCCTAAGCATCCAGGTTTCTTCATTGAAAGGGATGCTATTGAAGAAAGTTTACCAAAACAGAGCAAATCATTATCAGAAAACGAATGCTCGATTTCACTGTTAGATGCAAGGTAGGATGGTTGTGCTGATGACTTTTTCATGGATGTGATTGCGTATTCATAGAAGTTGTATGTCTAATGTTGCGTGGTGAAGGTGCATTTCCTCAGCCAAAACAACCAGGTTTTTGGTTGCTGAAAGGGATTTGGTGGTAGCAAATTCGTCATATTTACAGAACTTATCATGCTCGGTCAATGAATTCACTATCAGAATTCCTGAGGCTAGATAGATTCTTGGTTTTCTTTTTGTATTAAGATTCTTGTTTCTTGATGCTTGCAACTTTATTTTAATAAGCAAATTCGTCTCAGCGATATTGGTGTTATAAAATTAAAACTCCTGCAATTTTCGAAACTATATGGTCTACAGAAAACATGACAGTCGTATATTTGAAATAAAACCATAGTTTTAAAACCCGGCCCGACTCGGCGGGTAGACCCGGGACTGGAACTGGATCAGGTTGAAGAAAAAACAAGGGAAGGAAAAACCCGGTGAGACCAGGCTGACCAGGCCAGTTGACCCGGCAAGACCCAGTCAAAAACCCAGTTGCAACCCGCTGACTTTTGTTTTTTGCTTTTTTACTAAAACGACATCGTTTTGGTTTTTTTTTTAAAGAATTGACCTGATCAAAACCCGGTGACCCGGTCAAAACCAGAAACCCGGGCCTTGGACCGGGGCGGGTCTAAAAACTATGATGTATACTCTATGTTCCCAAGAAAAATATTATATTTTTTCAATATGGGATAAAAAACTTTTTGATTTAAATACTTCAACTTAAAAAGATAATATATTATTTTTTTAATGTGGGATTTGAAACCCATTAGTATATATACTCTATGTTCCCAAGAAAAAAATTATGTTTTTTAAATGTGGAATTTAAGATCCATTAGTATATATATTTTATGTTCCCAAGAAAAAAATTATTTTTTCAATGTAGGATAAAAAAAAATTTTAGTTTAACTTCAACTTAAAAACTTAACATAATATCTTTTTGATGTGGGATAAAACTTTTTAAAATATTCTTTTAAACTTCATTATTTGCAATATGTATAACATATATTTACATGAATTTTTTTCATATGGAATATTAAAATTTTAAATATTTTTTTATTTTTTTGGGTTGATCCATAAAACTCGGGTCCCGACCCCTTGACTGAATCAATCGCCGAATCGGGTTTGATAACCATGAATAAAACTGGATTTTTTAGTAACAAATATCATGTGCAGATTCATAGAAGACGTCAAAGGGCACGCTAAGGTGTAAATCCTTAATTCCCTCAAACCAGACCTAAAAAAATTGGCAACCATCATGTTAGAGATGACAGGGTGTGAATGTTCTGAAGCAGATCAAATGAAGCTAATCTGTAAGTCAATGCCTAAAAAGAGCTTGGACTACCTAATTTTTGGTTTGAGATTCTCTAAACCTTGCGCATTGTGAGTTCGAGAGCTCCTCTCATGTATGTTTATGAATGTGATGAAATCTACTTCCAGTTCGTTTTGTTTTATGGTGGCGGGTTTTTTTTTAAAAAAAATTATATTTTATATTAATATATCAAAATAATATAAAAACATAAAAAAATTAATTTAGTATAAAAAATTAAATAAAAAATCAATTTGTTTTAAATAATTTTAAAAAATATAAACAAAAGAGTCTTGAACATCCGAACGCAGAGCGCAGTACTAGACTGGCCGCAGCGCCACCACATTAGCAACGGGATTGCCAAGAATAATTCAGAGATGTGAAAGCCAGCCTTGCAAGGAGATTTGGAGAAAATGAATGCCATTTAACAATCAATTGTTGCGTGCCTTGGCTACATCTCACCAGAATACTTAATTGATGGACTCTACTCAGTAAAATCTGATGTCTTCAGATCTGATGACCCGAGATAAACACGGGTAAAAAATTTATTGATTTTTGTTTTTTGAATTTTTTTTGTCAAAATAAGATTGTTTTGATTTTTTTTTTTAATTTGGTTAACTTTGGTTGACCCTTTTGACCGGTAATCCAAATCTTTTACTTGTTCGACTCCCAAGTCAGGTTTTAAAAATATGATAATAATAAATTTTATTCATACATTAACTTCGTTCAACCTGTGTTGACTCTCTCGACCCGAGATCTGGGCCTTGTCGTGGTTTGATTCCCAAGTGGGTATTGAAACTATTATAATAGTAATTTTTATTTTTATGTTGCTCGACCCATGATCAGGGCTTTGTCCTAGAACAACCCTCAAATCAAATTTTAAAACTATAATAATAATAATTTTTATTTATATTTATTAGGATCAATAATCAACCTAACTCATGATTTGGAGCTTGCCCCGAGTCAACATTCATGTCGAGTTTTAAAATTATAATAATAATTATTGTTGTTATTTTACCTTACAAGATTTTTTTAGATTGACTTTTTTATTATTTCATCCAATAAAATTTAATTGATCATGTGTTTAGCTTTTTAGTTCAATTCAAATCTAAAATTTAATGGATTATGAGTTTAAAAAATTAATCATGTTTATGAAATTAACACAGATTCCATGGTTTTTTTCCCTAAAAAAAATTTGCTTTTAAAAATATGCTACACAAGTCTCCTTTGCAGTTTTATATACCCACAATACCCTTAATTATTGTTAAAGAAAATAAGATAATCAGATTACGAACTTACAAATTAGATAAAAAAAATATATATATATTAAAAAATAGGACATGACTTTTATTAGTACATGTATTTGTTTCGCAATTTAATTTCATTCAATTTAATTTTAAGTTTTCTTTTCAATAATATTTTGCTAATTTTAAAATTTTTAAAATTTCGTTAATTCTTTTTTTCTTTCTAAAAAGTAATTAAAGGCATTTTGGGTATAATAGAACTCAATAGAAGGTTACTGTAATAATTTTAAAATATATAATTATTTTATGTCAAATGTTTAAAATTTTAAATGTTCTTTATAATTTCACAATACCTAAAAGTTATTTTAATTTACCCTATCTCATTTTAACAGTAATGGAACAGTGAATAATAGCATTGCATGTATAATTCAAACAATCTAGCATCAAATCGAACAGGTGCAAATTGAGGCAACAAGAAAATGAGCCACCAAACTTCTCTAAATTTGTCACAAGTAATTCTTGTACGTAAAATACAAAGCACAAGACATCAACGGCAGCTTTTAGACAAACTATACAAGTGTTTCAACAGTGATCTTATGCCATGATTTGCCTTTTTCTTTTTGGTTAACAGAAGAAACAATTTGTGCTTTCATGGGTGGACTATCCCTGTGCTGTGCTTGCATCAGATGAAACTCACATGAAGGTGAGAAGTGCGCAGGTTACTTGCCACAGTTAAGTGCTACAGCTAAATTGACCACAACAAATAAAAATAAAAACCTTTTGTTTGGTCCAAACTGAAACAATTGCTGGACTAAACCCTAGAAATCGGATAATTGCTCGGATTTTCTCATTAATATCATCCTTTCTCTAAGCCGGAAACTATACAAGCCTGTTGCTAAAATGGACATGCTATTGCTAAAACTAATATAACAATATTGATTCCCCATATTCCGTGGCTCTATTCTGAAGATTCAATATCAACAATAGAAGTCATACCAAAATTAGCAAAACGGGAGAAATGTGACATTTTGCGTCTATTTGAAGTTGGCAATCGCTTCCTCTTGCCATGAAATCCAGTCCCAACTAGTGAATCAAATAGATCACCCATGGCCATTTTCTTGATATTGTTATTTTCATCCATAAAACTGGAAACCAACAAAGATATCATGAAAGGCGTCAGGATCAGCTTTGAAGAATTTTCTTTAGCAAGAAGTGAGCTGACAAGCAAAGCATCCAATCAATTTTCTAGCTACTGACCATGAAGAAATAAAGAGAGGATTCCATACCGTTCACGAATAATTTTGAAAGCTTCTTTTGTTGCATAAGGTAGCCCTGTCTTTGGATCACGATACCTGGAACATCAATTCAGAATCAAAACAATGATTCTCATTGAGCGTAGTTTGCATAAATAATTGGAAAGAGAGGGGGGGGGGGTGAGAGAAAAACTGAAAAGAGTACTTTTCATTGTGAGCTTTTTTAATTTCAGTAGAGAGAAGATGAAAAGAAAAATGCATAGCTCTGGTATGGCAATATGTTTCCATGGTAAGTATCTTGGCTTAAGGTTTTAATTATTGAGCCTTAGGTGGGAAAGAATTTTATCTTTTGCATATTACAGCAAAACAAGCTTATTTGATAATTTCCAAATTGATCAGGAGGTCTAGCTTTCTATTTTGAATTTCAGTTTCAGTGGTCTTCAATAAGTTGTTCTCAATTACTGACATTCTTAAAAAATGAAAGCATACTTGTGTTGATCCTATTTTAATAGTCCTGGCCCTAGTCTATTTAGAAGTTTACTCCGTATATATCTGTAATGTCCTTTCTCAAGAGACTTGAATAATGGAATAAAATTGAGATCTAATATTTTGTTTTATGCTTAGGGCATAGTTTTATTTTTCTCGTCTTCCACCCTAATTTCTATATTCTAATTCTTCACCTTTCTTCCACCCTAATTTCTATATTCTAATTCTTCACCTTTCTTCTTCAATTAATCAGGTCTCAATCCAGCCTAAAATCACATACTCATCCTAATTCCAATATCAATTCCTTGAAACACCAATCCTTTATTTTACATAATTGTCTACATAAAATATTCAAACCTCATTCTTTATACACTGAAATACTTTCTATTCTCAAGGCTTTTCTGCATTAATTGCTTCTTGACTAAATGCATCCAGATTACAGTCACGAATCTCATCACTTGGAAAAAAGCTCATGCCTATCCAAAGGATGTTAACCATGTGCCTACAGCCTGCCAGTTTATAGCTTGCTTGAACACTCAATTCCAGAAAAGTTGGTCACTAATGCCTTGCTTCTTGTCTTTTATTATATTTGAAATAGAATCTTAGTATGAGCTATATTAATGAAACCTTCTTTTTTTTTTTTTTGTCTTAGGATCATAATTCTAGATCTTAACTGAGTTTCACTAATGCCTTGCTTCTTGTCTTTTATTATATTTGAAATAGAATCAAATATGCTTAGTATGAGATATGTTTATGAAACCTTCTTTTTTTTGTCTTAGGATCATAATTCTGGATCTTAACTGATTTTCACAGAAGGAAAGGCAATGGCATTTCTTTCTTGTTTCTTTTAAGCCCCCATCTGCTTAGAAATATAGTTCATATCAGCCACTCGAGTATATCCCCTTTTATTGGGTTCTCACATCATTAATGCCACTCCATTCAAGTTGAACATCGAAGGCAATGGTGATGTGACTAGGAACAGTTTATCAATTAAATCTTCTAGAGGTGCACGATGTCCAATGACAAATTGAAAGAAAAATCAAAATCCTTCACCGTTTCAATTCCTTCTATCATTTCATTATTTATTTATTTAGATAGATCAACATTCAAAATTATCAAACTCAAGGTGATGAGCACCAAATAAAAAACACGATTTGCAAACTAGCCTAGCACTGTCACATTTCAAAATAAAAGAACCACAAGTTATCTCAAGCTGATACTTTTAAACAAATAACAAGTGACCATTAATGTGGAAATGAGCTCTTACTTGGCAGGCAATCCTGTTACAGCACATATAGCCTTCTCTGGATCTGGCAAGTGATTGGTATAGAAAAGGATTATCAAACCACAGAAATAAAACATAACAAAGGACATCAACCTAACAACAAGATCCATTACGCATCTTTTTATTTTATTTTTTTCTTTTTATTGCTTCAAATGTCTAAAACTGAAGATCTAAAACATTCAAAAAAGGGCAAAGAATGTTTCGAGTCACAAAGTAGATGCAAATTTCAATTTTCCATATGCAAAGATAATTTTAGCAAAACTGTGTATGGCAAGGATGCGCTTTTTATATGTCTGGATCTTCCAGATCTTAGATAGATATCTGGAGATAGAATACTTTCAAAAGAGGGGTACTAAACTTGTCTTCAGCACCTTTCATCACAGTAGGTATCTCATTTAAACAGCCAAAAGCAGGAGAATTATGTTTCTAAGACTAAAATACAGGTCAAACTAAAAGAGAGGATTTTCTTGTGGCAGTAATTCTGATGCAAAATTCAGGAAAATATCCAATCCAGATGTGTGGGTATGCTCACATCATGCACTGATACCATGCCAAACAACCAATTGTATTTCAAACGTTATCCAAATGAAATAGAGAAGCCAATTTCTATCCATAGTAAAAAAAAAAATCAGAGGTAATATAATCAAATCCTAGGATTGATTAAGCTTTATGCTCATCATGCCAGGTGAATAAGAAACATTGACAGAGGCCTGAAGATCACACGAATCTAAGTACAAAATAAAGAGCAGTTTTGTGAATATCGATCCCGCTGCTTTGATCAAAGCAGGGCTCTCTCAGATTATATACATTAAAAATGGAAGAAAGATCAAACAACAAAACCAGAGAAAGTGGAGCCACTGACCACTGCAAGTTTTACATCTGATTTTTTCAGTAAGCTAGCATTGATGCTATTATTAGCAGCATTTAAACATAAACTTACATGGAACAGATGTTGTTGAAAGCTGTGACTGAAACGACAATCCTTTGAATTCTAGATAGGAGCAACCTGGAAGAAATGAACAAATTGACATAAAACAGTTATGATAATAATCAAAACCTTAATAACATGCAGCACATTAATAGATATTAACAGTTGCATATCTAAAAATGATTCAAATATAAACAATAGTAGCTTGCCATTTTTAGAAAAATATCGTATCTGTGGGCCACTGTACACAGCTTTGTGCACAATTGCTCTTTTCTTAACTTCTTCCTCCCTTGCTAAAACACGCTCTAAGTTCCTTAAATTCACGATTTCTGCCAATGCCAATAACAACATAGAACATTCAAATTGATATTATATGAGACGTAACAAAGAATCTCACAACTTCAATCAATCAGGCAAACATTCCAGCAACAACACATCATGAGAAAAACCTGTCTGTGCTGCTTCAAGAAGCATTTCTTCTTGTGTCATCCTCTTCTCCTCGCCTTCTTTTTTTCTTTTTATTGGCTGGAGAAAAACAAAATATTTATCTATCCCGATTGCATAATTGTACATTTTAAAATTGAGAAACTTAAGAACCAAGAAAGGAAAATCTTATCAGGCAACTTTCATGATAAAAGAACAAATATACCATCAGTAGCGAATAACTGACCTTCATTGTTGCCTGCAAAGCTGCACGTATTGCATCTCTCTCAGCTTGCCTAACAATGACTGAGGTTCTTGTAGATTTCCTCACTATTCTTTCCCCTTCTACGTCATCAGGAGCATCTTGATGGTCAGGAGTAGCAGGTTGTTGAGTTGATTTTTCATTCATGGAAAGCTTATCTAATTTTGAAAGGTCTTTCTTTTTCGTTTTCTTCTTTGGTAAAGTCTTTCCAGGAAATATAAGCCGCTTCTTGTTCTGCGGCCTAAAAAATGATCAAGAATTAGAAATTTCAACAGATTAGAAGTAGTTATAGCTTGCTTCAGCTGATAGATTTCAAACCTTTCTTCTACTTCCTTTTCTGCTTCATCTGGCTCAGGCTCCTAGCACCAATATGAAGCACAAAAGTAAGTAGTAACATTTTCATGTTGGCTAAAAAGTTGAAAACCACAATCGTTGCATTAAGATTAGTTAGAGGTGACAAATATATATACACAAAGTACAACAGTAAAAAAATACTCACGTCTTCGTCAAAGTCACTATCAAACTCATCAACAGCCTCTCCCTCCTCTTGATAATTATCATCATCCTCTTCCTACATATATGAGAAAACATTTTATAAAATTGTGGGTTTTAACTTACAGTCCTCATGGCTACAAGAAAAGGAAAAAAATGAATAATAAAAGACGCACAAGCTGCTACCTTCAACGAACCATCCCTGGAGAGAGATCATGTGACCTGATTATAGTTATTTGTAATATCACAATTGAATGATACCAATTTAGTTTGACATGATGGTCGCATGCGACCTGGTTATAGTTATATGTAAAATCACCATTGAATGAAACCAATTTAGTCTGATACAATTTTACTCTTTTTTTTTTTTTTTTGAAGATATGAAATTTACTTACATCTTTAAGAGCTTCCTGGTTCCAAAACAACTCGTCCTCTTCAAGTTCATCGTCAATCAACTTGGTCATCCTTGCATAAAAAAAAAAGCATCAAAATCTGAATATTAGGGATTTTTTTCTAAAAAAATCATGTTTCTCATGTACCTTTCTAAAGAGAAAATCACATAAAAAGGTTTGAAATTCTAACCGTTTTCCTCTTGTTGCTCGAGAGGCTCGGTCCAGAAGCATAAGTGAATCATCTTCCTTAGAGACTTCCATGATAGCTACTTCAATGTATGAAACCAAATCTAAAATCAACAAAATTGTGTGACATATTAACAATGGAATAACTAGCCCTAATCTTTCCTTGTTTCTTCTTCTGTTTCTTCTTCATGCATATTCTTCTACAAAATAAGCCTACTTTTCTCAACTTCCATGTGATTATGAGAAACAGATTGAAAATGCAAATTGACTGGCTATAGGGCTTTGTTTATAATGCTATGAGATGAGAAATTTCCCTAACTCCAATAACTTAGATTCCTCCGAAGGCAAGAGCCAGTTTGACAACTAACAGGTGATATATAAATAAATCAGCATATAATTAGTCATTTAATTTGTACAAAACACTGCTACCTTGAATATGCATGATGATATTAACACAAAAGCTTACTTTGAATACAATCATTATGCCTTTCTATTAAACAAGACAAAAGAAAATCATAGTATCATACATTCAGAAGTTCTTACAAAAACTAGAACCTTAACAAAACAAAATGACAATTCTCGCAGGGTCATTTCATCAAACACTTTGCGAACACTGAAAAATATAACATAAACCCTAAAAAAAAACCAAACCCACTTGAATTTACTTATCTAAGAATGTAAAAAAAACCCAGTTTCCCATTATTTTCGAGATGGCCCATTAACAGCTGCAAAGAACAAAATCAGGCACTAAAAAGCAAAGAAAAGATTTTTCAATTTACCTGGTATTTAGATGCAAATCCGACTTGGAGAGAGAGAATCTGTTATTGATGAAAAACCAAGTTGGATCAATTTCTGAGGGAAAAAAAGAGTTGAGGGTTTCTTCGTCGAGGGAATAGGGAGAGTCCACACCAAGGACCAACTTCCATAAACTACCGGCCTCAAGTTCTGCTCTCTTTATCAAGGGTAAACTTTATTGTTGTTCCTATGCATTCATCATTGTTTCACTTCAATTACTATAGTTTAGTATTTTGCAATATTGCCCTCCTATTTTCCCAATGTTCAAACGTTCCTTGCAAACCTACCTTTCCAATTTGGTGTTTGAGATTTCTTTCTTCTTTTTCTTTTTTTTTTTTTAATTTATGAATCACATATGCGGGTGGGGTTTTGAAAGGAAAAAAAAAAGGGAGAGAAATATAAATATGAACAGTGAGTTCTTTGTTAGTCATTTAAAATTAAAGGGTAAAATTGAAATATAAATATGAAAATGTCAGTTCTTTGTTAGTCATTTAAAGTTGAAGGGTAGAATTGAAATATAAATATGAAAATGTCAGTTCTTTGTTGGTCATTTAAAAATTAAGGGGTAGAATTGAAATATATTAATGCAAACTTGATCATGTCAATTGCTTAAACAATCCAATTGAAAAACCAGACTATTTTAGTGGCTAATTCACTGGATAAATTGGCCAATCTGATTTGATTATGATGATATTGGTTTCAAATTGTTAATGAATTTAGAGACGGAAATAATTTCTGCTTTTATATACTTTTTAAAAATACATTTCTTTTAAAAATTATTAAAATAATATTTTTTATAATTTTAAATATATTTTTAAATAAAAAATACTTTTAAAAAATACATCGAACTATAATAACATACAAGTACCTATTATAACATATTAAGATTCAAAAATCATTTTACACACAAAAAAAAATTGCAGATTATAGTATAAAAATGTAGCTTTTTTACTTAAAAGGTAAGGATGGTAATGAATATTCAAGAGTTGAATATTTATATTTTATTTATTATTTATTATCTAAAAACTTTAAATATTTATATTCTATCTAAATTTTGAATATCCACACAAACATTAACACACACACGTGTGTGTGTATTTATATATAATAATTAAAAAAACAATATGTTTTTAAATAAAAAACACATTTAAAAAATAGAAATAACCACATTAACAAACACGTAACTATTATAACGATGAAGTGTTAGCATGCTTCAAAGTTGTTTCAAGATATCTGTCATGATGTTACCTTTAGTAACAAAAACCCCACAAATTAACCTCGATTTCCACTATCCTTCCTTAGTGCCTTAATCCTAAATTTCGCGATGCTTAATGTCAATAATTGTTTAGTATAACTGAACTTCATGTTCAGCTTCAAATCCAGCAAAGTTAGCATAGAAAAGCAAAAGGGAGCTTGAGCTCCCTATGTGGTCCCTTCCATTCCACTCGGTGCCAGATACCAACCAAGTACTGTGGTGGTGCCGTGCTGGCTAGAAGGCCACGGTTGATCAAAAACTTGATATGAAAAGCTTCCAAAAAAATAGTAATTCTGGACCCCTTGAGGACAACAGTTGGTTTTCTTGAAATCAGAAGGTACGTGATAGATACATGGACAGCAAGTAACTTGCAAAACTATCCTCTTCTTTCATGGCTGAGAAACCTCCACATGTCTACCGTTTCCCCATGTTTTTTATGCTTTATAGGTGATATTGAATGAACCCATTAACTATCATTATTCTGCTAGCCCAGTACAGAAGCTCCCCCCATCATGAGAAGCCTCTGTGTTGAGCCCTTTCAAAATCTCAGGTACTTCTCATTCTTGACTCTTTTGTGAATTCCTGCTTCTTTCATGCATTCGTGTGCGTGTCTGTATGTATATTCTTGGCATGCATGTGTGTGAAAGGTTCCAAAACTTATTTATGTTGTCTAGAAGAGGTGATGTTTGTGAGCGTGAATGGAACGAAGGCAGGAAATTAAGGAGGAATTGAATTACAAACATATAGATACTGTTAGACCAATGAGATAAATGAAGGTGTAATTCACTAATACTCTTTCAAAGAAAAAGGAGTTAGGATTCAGATTCAAACAGTTGCTATGTTTCTTGGCTCATTACCTTTTATTACCGTCTTGTGGAACAGTGTTGTTGATACTGGTGCGAGGAGAGCTTTCACCCACTGCTCTCCGTGGAAGACCAATCATAAACACGAAGCTGTCCTTTCGTTCCCTCTCTCCAGCCCCATTCGTAAATCGCTCTGTATTTGCCTCTCGTATGCTTGCTTTCATTCCCAGCTGCCTCATTTGAATTTAATTTTTCGAGTTTTTATGCTGTATTTTTATTTTTTGAATTTTCGAAAGCTCTTCTGCAAATCTACCGGTAATGATGGAGGAGAAGAAGCAAACTTTTGATGCGAATGAAGCTGCTTTGCTAGTTGAGGAACTAAATGAAAGCTTCAGAACTGGCAAGACAAAGAGTTATGAGTGGAGAGTGTCACAATTGAAGGGTATTGAAAAGATGGTTGTGGAAAGGGAGAAGGATATTTGTGAAGCCCTTTATAAGGACCTCTCTAAGCCTGAATATGAAGCCTTTATTTCTGAGGTTTAAATCTATTTGCTTGCATTTTTCGTGTAGTCTCATTTTTGTGTTTGGAAACACCGTGTCTTGATGGTAAGAAGCGCAGTTCAACTTCAGTCATCACCACAGATGAAATATCTGCAAGTGTTTACGGTACAAAAAATTGCATATTATATCTTCAGTTTTCAACTCACTTATGCATTGCATATCTTTCCCCACAACGTGTGATACAGATTGCTATGGTAAAATCGTCTTGCGAGGAGGCACTTAAAGAATTGAAACAGTGGATGAAGCCAGAAAAGGTAACTGAACTGCAGTAAAAATCACTCCCATACTGACAATGTAAAGTGCTGTTGTGACTATATCCATGTAAGATCAGGTTTAAGCTAATTTAATTCCAATCTCCCCTCGTATTTCAGGCCAAAACCTCAATGGCAACCTATCCTTCTTCAGCGGAAATTGTGTCAGAACCTCTCGGAGCTGTGTTGGTCATCTCAACTTGGAACTACCCATTTTGTAAGTTGAACATAAGAATTATTTTAACAAAATTATGTTCTATTCATGCATCCATACTCTTCACAAAAAACATGATTCTCAGTTATGCATAATGAAAAAAATCAATCCACAAATGATTTTCACTTGGGAAGCTAGAGGATACCATTTAGCTTCATGATAATGTTAATCACATGAAAAGTCCTTGAAATAGGAAAAACAATAATAATAATAATAATAATATATTGCACTTTCTATTGGCCTTTCTTTCAATCTTGCAGCGTTGTCAGTTAAACCAGTCATTGGGGCTATCACAGCTGGAAATGCTGTGGTATTAAAACCTTCAGAAATTGCTCCAGCTACTTCTTCACTGCTTTCAAAATTATTTGAGGAATATCTAGACAGATCTGCTGTAAGAGTAGTCGAGGGAGGTGTTCTTGAAACAACTGCATTGCTTGATCAGAAGTGGGACAAAATATTCTACACAGGTTCGACACTAGAATATTTTAATTTTGAAATGCTCTGACTGTACAGGTTCATGGATTGAACACCAATCAACATTTCTCCACTGGCATGCATTACAATCTATAGCTGGTGTTAATAACACCTCCTATCGAATCAAAAAGTGGAAAACATAATTTAACTTAACCCTAACAGAAAACACTATCTAGAGGTCTTGTAAATAGGATGATGTCAGACAATCCATTAAACATTTGTTACTTCAAATCTTTATTTTAGTCTAAAGTACCTATTTTGCATAAGAATACTCATTCAAAGGATACAACAGTTGGACACTTGAAATCAGCGGAAAAGTCTAGGTAACTTCAGAAAAACCAAGTTCAAGCCCCAAACCTGATTCCAGAACTCGTTCAAGTTCCAGCAACATAATTTTCACTTTGTGCCTCCATGAAGATTCTTTTATTGAAATTCTTCTTGTTCCATTTACTTTTCCTTGCACTTGTTCTTCGTATCAGAATTCCTCTACTATTATTCATGACTTTCCAAAAAGTTGAATAAAAAAATTTAAGGAAAATATATCTTTGATTGTTGTTCCAAAGGCATTTCATAAACATGTTTTGAATTTTCATTACTCCTAATAGCGTCCATTTGATTTTGCATACTAGGTACAACTGTGCAAGTACAAAGTCCAAGACTTGATGCCGCTAGCCAGCTAGTATTTATGAAGAAAGGTCTCTACATCTGACATTTAGCTAAAGTGGCCCTTTTTTTACTTTTCAGGGAGTCCAAGAGTAGGGCGCATTGTCATGACTGCTGCAGCAAAGCACCTTACTCCTGTTGTCTTAGAACTTGGAGGGAAGTGCCCGGCTGTTATTGATTCTGATGTTGACTTACAAGTAAGAACATGAAGTTCATAGCTTGAGTATGCATCAATCATGGATTCTTTTCCCTACAGAATTAATTGGTTTCATGTGAAGGTTACTGTAAGGAGGATCATTGCAGGCAAGTGGCAATTGAATAATGGACAAGCTTGCATTAGTGTTGATTATATCATAACAACAAAAGAGTTTGCCCCAAAGTTGGTACGATTATCTATTTTGTCAAGAAAATTACATCCATTTTAAGAAACAAGGGTATCATTTGATTCATCATTTACTCCATTTTTTTGTCATTAGTTACAATATCAATGAAAATTTTGCTTCATATTTTAGATGTTATTAGTTAAATCTTACCCTTTCTGTTCGCTTTAAACTGATTTATTCTTGATGCATGCCTGCTGAACAGATAGATGCACTAAGGAAAGGGATAGAGGAATTTTTTGGAACAGATCCAATGGAATCGAAAGACATATCCTGCATTGTGAGCTCAAATCATTTTTCACGTTTGGAAAGTCTCATGGATGATTACAAGGTTTTCAACAAAATTGTTGTTGGAGGACAAAGGAATCAGAAGAAATTGTGGGTTTGATACTTTTCTTGGCAGATTGATGCTTCTAGAATATAACTCAACAATGATACATAGGACAAAACATGACTTCAAGACTTATCCTTCTATTGCAGAAAGATTGCTCCAACAATATTCTTAGATGTTCCTGGGGACTCTCAACTGATGCAAGAAGAGATATTTGGGCCATTGCTTCCTATTATCACTGTGAGTAAAGAGTGACACTATGCAATCATGCTTGATATAATCAGAGACAAGACTCTTCGACTATTAATCATTTTATTTGTGATTTGATAGGTTGAAAATGTGAAAGACAGTATTGATCTGATAAATTCAAAACCAAAGCCTCTTACTGCATATCTCTTCACCAACAATGAGAAGCTAAAGAATAACTTTGTGCAAAGTGTGTCCTCTGGAGGAATGGTCATCAATGACACTGTGCTGCATGTATGTATTCATCTCTTACTTATGACCCACATATATGTATTCATCTCTTACTTATGACCCACATATAATGATGCGCTTTCCAAAAAAATTTAGTATCGTGTATTGATGCTGAAATGCAGCCTAAGTCACTTGTCTCCTCAAATAGATTGTAAGATCCCCAAACTATTAAATAGTCTGCAGTGTTGTTAGTGCTGACAGACATTACCGCTCTGCATCGAGTCCAACTGTACTCACTCCTGTAAAGAAAAGGGGAGGGAATAGGACTCAATTTTTTATAGTTAGAAGCAGTTCCAAAATTTGTACAGTAAGTAACACTGTTATGCATGACCGAATTGTCTATTTGAAGCTAGACTTTCAAATTCTGCAGGTGACAGTTTCCAGTTTACCCTTTGGAGGAGTTGGGGAGAGTGGAATGGGATCGTACCATGGTAAATTTTCTTTTGATGCTTTCAGTCACAAGAAGGCAGTTCTGTACAGAAGTTTCAGTGGAGATGCATCTGTCAGATATCCACCATATACACCGGAAAAGCAGAAGCTAATTAGGGCTGTGATGAATGGTGGCATATTTGACATAATTCTTGCTTTGATGGGATTCTAGAGATTGAATACATGACTTAAAGACCGGTTCTCTCTCTTGAATGTGTATTATCTCAAGTCCCATCTAGTCAATACTTATGAGATAATAATTGTATGATTAGTAGCCAACTGCACCATTACTTTTAGATTGTTAGAGAGCATCCATTCAAGGCAGAGTGTCCTGTTGTCGGAACTGGTATTATCAGAACAAAAGGGGGAGAAAAATTGTAATAGGTACACTATCATTTGAAGAGACATTCCACTGATTTGAAATTGTAAATTATATTTGAACTTGGAATCTTACATGAATCTTAGCCTCGTAAAAGTGATCAGATATGTTATCTTTAATGCAAGAAGATCCTAACACATGCTGGTCACTGTCAGTTGTTCTCTGATAGCCTCTCAAATTCCTGAAGAGTGTGAAAGATGATGATAGATTACATTTGGAAAACACACCTTAATCTAGGTAGTTTTCACAGCCAGTAAGCCATACTGCCATAACCACAATAAGTTACCTACTTGTTTAAGTTAGGTTGGGAAACAAACGAATTAATTTTCGAGTTAACAAGGGTCTGCTGTGACCAAGTTGATCTTCATAAAACAACGAACCTTTCCTTTCTCGCGTTTGTGACAAGATCCGGCTTGTTCATGTCAATGTCATTAGGAATATGTTGAATTTCTTTTTTCAACCAAGACATACGAACAGAGGATTTTCTTTTTCT
Source organism: Populus deltoides (assembly GCA_015852605.2). Taxonomy (NCBI): domain Eukaryota; kingdom Viridiplantae; phylum Streptophyta; class Magnoliopsida; order Malpighiales; family Salicaceae; genus Populus; species Populus deltoides. The sequence continues at coordinate 7,576,728 of CM027570.2, forward strand.
TGCCTCTGCTTTATCTTTATACGTTGTCCAACCATCAATACCAAGATACTGCATTCATGTCTCTTCACCATTAATATCTATACCTGAAACTGGTTCCTCATCGATTTGGCAAAACAATTACATACAAAACATCTTTTAAATTTAAAAACAAACTAAAGTAATTAAACATAAATAAATCTTTATCTGCACTATATGTTTCAGCAAGGCATCTATAAAATGAGCATCGTGTTATAATTTCTTTGATTTTTTAGAAATTTCAATGAAACATGTGTCTTCTAATTTTCTTATGAATTTCATATTATCTAGTGTAATTCTTTCTAACCCTGTTCATAATATTATTATCAAATCTTTCTCATTTAAATTTTTCTTTGAAATAAAAATTTATAAAAGAAAAATTTCAATAATTTCAATAAACAGTCTAAATTAATATAAAAAATCAAAATAATAATTAAAATTAATTCTACATATTTAATTGAAATTGAACAACAAAATTGAGAGAAAGAAAAACTAAAATTCAACAAAACAATGCAAAAATTATTACAATAACAACCAAAACTCAATACAATTATTTCTAAATGATAATATTTTTAATCCTAAATTTACAAAAAAAAACATTATTCTAAATGGAATAAATTCAAAATATTAATTAAAATTAATCCTACACATTTAAATATTGAAATTGAATTAAAAATTAAAAATTCAACAAAATAATGCAAAAATTATTACAATAACAACTAAATTCAACAAAATTATTTCTAAGTGATAATATTTTTAATCCTAAAATTAAAAAAAATATATTCTAAATGGAATAAATTAAAAATAATAAATAAAACATCCTATTTATTTGAATTTTGAACAAATTTGAAAAAAATTACTAAAATTCAACAAAACAATGCAAAAATTATTTGAATAACAACTAAAACTCGCACAACTATTTCTAAGTGATAATATTTTTAATCCTAAATTTACAAAAAAAATATTCTAAATGGAATAAATTAAAAATAATAATTAAAATCAATCCTACACATTTATTTGAATTTTGAACAAATTTGAAAAACAATTACTAAAATTCAACAAAAACAATGCAAAAATTATTTCAATAACAACTAAAACTCAACACAACTATTTCTAAGTGATAATATTTTTAATCCTAAATTTACAAAAACATTATTCCCAATAGAATAAATTCAAAATAATAATTAAAATCAATCCTACACATTTATTTCAATTTTGAACAAATTTTAAAAACAATTACTAAAATTCAACAAAACAATGCAAAAATTATTTCAATAACAACTAAAACTCAACACAACTATTTCTAAGTGATAATATTTTTAATCCTAAATTTACAAAAAAAATTATTCTAAATGGAATAAATTCAAAATAATAATTAAAATCAATCCTACACATTTATTTCAATTTTGAACAAATTTGAAAAACAATTACTAAAATTCTACAAAATAATGAAAAAAGTATTTCAATAATAACTAAAATTCATGTCATTTATTAATTCATAAAATTATAAAGAACCCAAATTGAACAAAAATAATGACAAAAAAAAAAAGCAAAAATAATGCAAAAAAAAAACACAAAAGAATGAAAATTTTACTTTAATGTTGTTAATAAGGCTTTTTAATCCTAAAAAAAAAAAAAAAAAAGACATTGTTAATAAACCCAAGAATACCTTAGGATGAGAAGAGAAGATAAAGTTTGATTTTGGGTGAGATGGAAGAAAAGAAAAAGAAGAATTAAAGTTATCATGATTCCAGCCTTTATTTTAGTTTTTATCAAAAGGCAATTAAATTTTAGTATTTTAAATATTTTGTAAATTGAAAATTTTAACAACAAATTTGAAAAATAATTACTAAAATTCTACAGAACAAAAGTGAACAGTCAGAAAATCATTAATTATCACCGCATTGAGAAGTAAACAATTCTTATGGCTCAAAATTCTGTTTTTTGGGGTTGAAATATTAATTATTTTTTAATTTATCTGTCTTGTTGTTGCCTAATTTGGTTTATCATATTAATCAAGATTTAACCCGATTATCAATTTTTTTTACCTCTTTAAAAAATTAATTGTCTCCTAAATTTGTTTTTCGGGTTGAAATATTTTTGGTATGTCATGCGAGTCACTAATCTAGTGACTTCTATATGATTCTAATTGACACGAAGAAATATTAAATATTTAAATTCTTTTAAGATTATTATATCCAAAATAATTTTTTTTTTATGAAGTGAGTCCATGAAAATTTCCAAATTTATCAAAAATAGACTAAAGTGATCTACTATTAGCCGAAACGTATATCTAAGTACTTCGGAGATTACCATATGACGTGATAAGAAATATAAAAGCACCATGGTCGAAAATAATAATAAAATACAAATATAGATGATGATGATGAGCAAGGAGAACTTGAGGCTGAACACTAGAACTATGCTACAGGCACCGTATTTCACCAAAGAAATCTATAGGATCAATATAAATAATATTATCAAAGCCAATAGCCTTGGAAGATTTGATATTATGATATGAGAATTGTTTTTACTTCATTTTTTTTTATTAATTTTAATGAGTATATATTTTTAAATCCATTTAAATCATACCTTATTCATCAATTCATTTTAATTATTTGATTAATTTTAACTAAATTTATAATTTGATATGTAGGGATTTAACTTAGATAAATCATTTAGGAACTAAATTGCATAAGAGTGTAAGATATGACAAAAAAAACTTTCAATGAAGGACTTTTCTATAAAACAAAGTATAATATAGGGACCAAAATAAAATCCTCAAAAACATTTATGAACCAAAATATATATTAGTGAAAGATTCATGTTGTGAACAAGTGACACATGTCAATTTTTGTTTTAGATTAATGTGGGTGATCGGGCCAGCTTATACACACCTCAACTAATCCTACAATCCTTGAAGTTAATGATCATATAAATTTTTAATGACCCTGATCTCTAAAGAGTAAATTCAGGATCTAATTAATTAAATTACACCCTTCAAAATTCACACAATCTCAATATTTAACAGCATTTAATGGCATAATTGATAAAAGGATGAAAAAAATAACGAAAATGCAAAAGTTACCTCTACATTAATGCAGCTGAAATATTACTCTTGATCCGAAATATCCCAGGACCTATCCGTACAAGAATATTTGTCAATGATAATTAAATGTATTCCTTATTCCATACGAGAAACATGCTGTCCTGAGATTTTGTTGTTGCGGCTCAATATATTTTTTAAATAATTTTTTATATAAATATTTTAATATCCTGGTGTTAAAGAATAAAAATATAATATTTTTTTAATTAAAAAATATTTTGTAACACTTGGATTGTAACACGCTTTATCGAGGCAGGACCACGTGGATTGTATATATTCTGCTTAGTAAGGTCCAACAAACTCCACGTGATTAACATTCAATGCCTTCTTTCATGATTTGCAAGGACTGAGGAACATGTTGGATTGCATTTATTCTGCAGAGTAAGGTCCAGCAAATTCAACGTGATTAACGCCTTCTTTCATGTGGCAGCATTGAATTCAAGTAGGTCCAATGACAAGTGATGGCTAATTAACTAGTTATTTTATCCTTGTTTCATCTTGAGTTAGATATTTTTTTCAATTAAAAAAATTATATATAGAAAATTTTTCAATGCTTATTTGTAATTAAAAAAAAATATTAAGTGAAAACAAACAAGTTTATATAAATATATAATCAGATAAATCAAGAACTATGTGCGTTAATAAATAAAAAACTAGTTATAAACAATAACAAAACTGAAAAATTCAGAAATATGAATAAATCAAGATATTTAATCTTGTAATACGGGATATTTAACGGGTTGTGTTTGCTAAACTTATTTATTAAAATAGTTTTTTATTCATTCAAACATTAATATAAATAAACAAAAATACATTAAATTGATTGAATAAAATAAAGGAAAAAAATAAATATTATACAAGCCTATACATATTATAAACATTATATAAAAATAAATATTTTTTATTTTCAAAAACAAAATTTATCTATTTAAAAGACACAGGTTTGAAAGGTGGGCAAACAACACCATAAAGTCAAGAATCCAACGAGTTTCATAAAAGTGTACGATCCCTCATCTGGGCTTTAGATTAACATGCAGTTTTTGAAGAACAATATTTTCACGTCTACGAGAGCCATTACAATAACGAAGTGATCTGTAGAAAAAATCATGAATTTATCAATATATTAAACTCCCATACTTCTTTTGTGCTTCTTTCTATTGCTGAATATGGAAGCTGCAATAGCCATTAATGACATTATAAAAACAACTCAGTCCATCGGAAAGGGTGATGCCACAGATAATGAAATAATAATAATAACAATCCAAAAATGTCTTAATCTCCCCCTTAAGAATGTGAGGAGAGAGAGGTTGCCTGAATAACATGTGAATGGAATCCTCTGCTCGTTAAGAATGAGAAAAATGGAGTCCTTGAAGATGATTGTTCAGTCATAGATGAAGAATATGACCTCACAGAAAATTATATAGCTAGCTTCGGCTTTTATGTCAAAAATGGAACATCGCTTTCGTGGTGAAGAAGTTGTGGCTATAAATATGAATATTTTCACATCTAAGCCATTCATTAACTGAGCTACAGAAAAAAACCATAGAAGCAACGATGGGTTACATTCCCACACTTCTTTTTGCTTCTTTTCATTGCTGAATAGAGAAACGGCCACAGCCATTGACATCATAAACACAACTCAGTTCATCAGGGATGGCGATACCATAGTTTCAGCAGATGGAACCTATGAATTAGGATTTTTCAGCCCTGGAAAGTCCAGAAACAGATACTTGGGCATATGGTATGGGAAAATACCAGTTCAAACTGTAGTTTGGGTTGCCAATAGAGACACTTTGAACTAATGTATGCTTTATAATTTTAATTTATTAATATAAAAAAATATTTATATATATTTTCAAGTAAAAACTGACAACTATTCCTAAAAATTAAAAAAATTAAACTATGTTATTCCTCGAATGTTTTTTTTTTTATTTACTGTGTTATTTTCCCAAAACTTCTTGTCTAGATATGTTAGGAAGGAAAAACAGCCGCATTTGTGAGTGAATGCTTGAACAAGCAAACAAACTCATCACCATTTTCTTTCTTAATTATGAATCGATAGAACACACAACTCGAGTATCAATGAACAGTCTTTTCACCTTTGTTGAAATTCAAGAAATCAGGAAAGATGTTTATGAACAAGATTGGTCAAGACATCAAACCAGTGTAGAATTGGGATGCTCTATGAGTACACGGCTGGAATTTAATTCTCTAGCTTAGAAGATCGCCGCAATTTCTCTTTGGGTTTTTACACTGAAAACTGTACCCATTTCTCGGAACCCTATAAAGGGTGATGATTTTGTGACCCTTGATGACATAGAATAAGTATATCACCAATCATATGATGAGACACAACGTTAAAAAGCATTGAAATGACGAACACCATCTAAAAAAAGTCAATTTATTAATATATATATATTTTTTTATTGTTTAGTAAAGCTCCTGTTTATTTTTTATTTTTAAAAATTTTAATTTTTTTATTTATTTATTTTAAAGTAATAATCTTTGGATATTTTCAAATGTACTAATTTCAAAAATAATTTTTAAGAATTAAAAAAATTATTTTAATATATTTTTAAATAAAAATACTTTAATTTTATATACACACACAACCCACACAATTAGAAGAATTCATGATGACATATTTGTGACGCTTGCTGACGTGGATCAGTATATCATGGATAACATATTTGTTCCTTGTCTTTTAGGGTGAAACAAATTTCTAATCCAGATTTCAAAATGCTCCCTATTCATTAATTTCAAATTTATGAAGGTGTGGTTGGTGGAGCCTCGAGTATTTTTTTATTTAAAAATATATTAATTTTTTTTATTTTTAATATTAGGATGTCAAATTCATTAAAAAAAAATTATTTTTTTTAAGTGAAACAAATATATATATATATATAACCTTGATCTTCAATCAAATTATCTTTGAAGTCAAGTTACATTGTCCCTGTAATTTGGGTCCTGGTCTTCCTTAAAGGAGAACCACAGGTGGCAAGGTTTTTAAAAAATCTTGTAATGTAAAATATTAATTTGTTTCTTAAATAATATTTATATATTTATTCAAAAAGTTTTTTTAGAAATTAGCTTAATTAATTTTATATTTAATTTTTCTAGATCTAGAAATATAACCTCTACATTAATTATATTCTAGTTTTTAATTTCTAAAATATATTTTAATCAAGTCATATTTAATTAAATTATCACAATTTAATTTTTTACTAAAAGTTTTTAATGTGTGTGACTTGTTAGATTCCTAATATGTTGGTCCAAATATAAATTATATTTCTAATTAAATAGAATTAAATAAATTAAAAACTTTAATTTATTATCAATTTAACAATTAATTAATTTATATTTGAAGATTAGATACATTGTTTAATAACGTATCATGATCCCCAAATATTAGAAAAGTTATTAGTGATTTGATTTAACCTTTCAATGACCGTTTTATCAGTGTAATTAATATCATTTCATTAATAATATTCTGATTTAACATTAAATAATGGAATATATCTGTCATATTAAATTTGTTTATTCTCTATATAATAGTTATTGATCGTTTGAATAAGATTTAAAACTCTTTTCAAATCTCATTTCATCTTATCCAAAGATTTCTCAGTTGATACTATTTGAGAACAAATGAAATATTTTTCTTAATTCACCTAAAGTGATAAATCATCTCTTAATCACTTAAGTAATTTTATATAGTTCATCTTATATCTAATGTTTACCCTTTCGTTACGTCAATTAAGATAACATGTAATATGATCGAAGTATAACATTCTTTATATAAGATAATTTAGTAATCTCAAGTCTAAGAATCACTTAACAACTATCATGTGAGCCTTTATATAGACATAAATGATTTCTTTATATGGAATTTCCAAGTGGGTCAGTTCAATATACATGTCTTATGATATGCATTTACATATTAGTTCTAAGTATTTCTTTTACCTTAACTTATAAGAACAACTATTTCTTTTCATAAAAAAAAAACATAATATATATATCAATTTTTACAACTCCAATGAATATCCAGTATTTAAAAGAACATCGACTAGGAATATTTTAGAAACAATACTTTGATACAATAGGAATTTCATAATTACAACAATTTTATAATTTTCTTTACAATGTATTTTTGTCTCATGGACTTTATTTTTACTTTAGATTCATTAATCTAATATTATATAAATATTAAAGATAAATTAGGTTTTTATTAATTATAAATATTTATTTATATGAATATAATAATATCATGTGTAACCAACTAATTAATTACATGACTTACTAAACTAATAGATTTTCCTTTTGCATAGTTCTAGAGTTCATAATCCTATACATCAAATCCAAAACTTGGGCAAATGAAATTCTTATTGTTAAACACAAATCTTTTAGATTGGCGAAAATATCTTCCATAATACAAGAAAACTAGTAGGCATGCCTAGAATCATTAACACTTAATTTGTTTGCCTTGTTACCAGCTTAATTGTTTTTTAATGAAAACTAAAAACAATTAAAATAAATATTCATAAAAACTTAAAATAATTTAAACTAAGGGAAAAAATGTATTTTTTTAATCAAAATTGATTTTTCTTATTCATGTATTTCTTTTTTATTTAATAATGTTTTTTTATACATAAGCACTATTTTTAAAAAATAAAAATATATAATGATTTGAATAGTAAGTTTCAATAAAAAAAAAATTATGACTTAATAATTTTTAAACAACTGTATGGAAAATAAAAGTAATTAATTTGATAAAATCATATAAAATAATTAAAAATAATTTTTTTAAATAGAACTTTTTATTCTTGTTGAATATTCATGAGCATTTTTTTTAAAAAAAATATATAATATAATTATTCATAAAAACATATTTTTAAATAATTTTGCAGGTGAAGTATAGTAACAATCCTATGTCTAGAAAATGAGGCTGTGAGTTTTTAGGTTCTATAAACCTAATTTTTAATAAGTTTTTATCTAAAAATATCATAAAAACCTTAATAACTCTATTTTTAATCTTAAAACATCCTTTAATTAGCTTAAAAACATAGAATCAAATCAAATAAAAAAAAATTTTGAATCTCGATCTAATTTTTTTGACATGATTAAAGAGTAAAATCATTTTTATAAAACTCTCTTCTCCAAGGTAAATTTATTATTGCGAAGATCAATTTTTTTGTGGTTAGAATATGGATGCTTAAAGCTTTCTCTTTTCTTTTTTTTTTAAAAAAATTTTCTACTCTTTTTCCAACTCACAAGAAATATAAGGAAAATATAAGGAAAATAAAGTTTGGATTGGAATGTAAATATTTAAAACAATAAGGATCAAATATGAAAAATTCAAAAAATTAAGAGATCAAAAAGGTATTTTTTATATAATGTTCGATATTGCGTTTGAGAAATGCTTCTAAAAAAAATTTAAATTCATTTTTTTATTCAAATTAATATTTGTTTAATATTTTTCAAATTATTTTAATATACTAATATCAAAAATTATTTTTTAATATATTTTAAAATAAAAATTACTTTGAAAAACAATCATTACCACATTATCAAACACCCTTATATGTTTTAAAAGCCCCTTATATGTTTTACAAGCGGATAGGTTGCACAATAATTATCGAGCAGTGAGATTCATCATGTTTTTGTTTTAGTATAATAAAATAATAATAATCTAAAAATGTCTTAATCTCCCCCTTAAGAATGTGAGGAGAGAGAAGTTGTATGAATAAACATGTGAATGCAATCCTCTATTCGTTAGGAATGAGAAAATGGAGTCCTTGAAAAATGGAACATCGCTTTCGTGGAAAAGAAGTTGTGGCTATAAATATGAATATTTTCACATCTAAGCCATTCATTAACTGAGCTACAGAAAAAAACCATAGAAGTAACGATGGGTTACATTCCCATACTTCTTTTTTGCTTCTTTTCATTGCTGAATAGAGTGACGGCCACAGCCATTGACATCATAAACACAACTCAGTTCATCAGGGATGGCGATACCATAGTTTCAGCAGATGGAACCTATGAATTAGGATTTTTCAGCCCTGGAAAGTCAAAAAACAGATACTTGGGCATATGGTATGGGAAATTACCAGTTCAAACTGTAGTTTGGGTTGCCAATAGAGAAACTCCTCTTAATGATTCGTTGGGGGTCTTAAAGATAACAGACAAAGGAATTCTTATCCTTCTCGATCGCAGTGGGAGCGTGATTTGGTCTTCCAACACAGCAAGACCTGCGAGGAATCCAACCGCTCAACTTTTGGAGTCAGGAAACCTTGTTGTGAAAGAGGAGAGCGATAACAACCTGGAAAATTCCTTGTGGCAGAGTTTTGAACATCCGACTGATACGATATTGCCAGGCATGAAGCTAGGAAGGAGTAGAATAACAGGAATGGAATGGTCCATGACATCATGGAAATCAGAAGATGATCCTTCCAGAGGTAACATTACATGTAAACTTGCTCCTTATGGATATCCTGACATTGTTGTGATGGAAGGTTCGCAAGTGAAGTACCGATCTGGACTCTGGGATGGTCTGCGGTTCAGTGGCGTGCCTAGCACAAAACCAAATCCTATATACAAATATGAATTTGTTTTCAATGAGAAGGAGATATTTTACAGAGAAAGTCTTGTTGATAAGTCGATGCATTGGAGGCTCGTGACAAGACAGAATGGTGATATCGCGAGCTTTACTTGGATTGAGAAAACACAAAGTTGGTTGCTTTATGAAACAGCAAATACAGATAATTGTGATCGATATGCACAATGTGGTGCAAATGGTTTCTGTGATATTCAAAGCTCTCCAGTGTGTGATTGCTTGAATGGATTTGTACCAAAATCCCCAAGAGATTGGAACGTGACTGATTGGGCAAGTGGTTGTGTTAGAAGGACTCCACTAAATTGTTCTGGAGATGGGTTCCGAAAGCTTGCTGGAGTGAAGATGCCTGAGACAAAATCATCGTGGTTTAGCAAGACGATGAATCTTGAGGAGTGCAGGAACACGTGCTTAGAGAAGTGCAACTGTACAGCATATTCAAATCTGGACATCAGGAATGGAGGAAGTGGGTGCTTGCTCTGGTTCGGCGACCTGGTTGACATTAGAGTTTTTGCTGAAAACGAGCAAGAGATTTATATACGAATGGCCGAATCAGAATCAGGTATGAATTTATCTTCAGACAAGAAAACTCACTATCTACAAATCACTTTCTAGCAACTTGTGGCTGAGTCATTCTTTAAATAGTAACTGCCAATTTAAAGCTAAAATAGAAAATCAAACATATTAGATATAGAAGAAGATTTTCCTTCACTTTATTTTTCCTGCGCTTCTGCAGCGATCTTTTCCATTATAGTATATTTCTCAAAAATCTTCATTTTCAATCTCGTTGCAAACCGTGTTTCCTTGTAACTATATTACACAGGATACAGAGACTTTACTAAGAACGAATTTGGAAATGAATCAAAATATGCACTATCCACAGGGCAGACTAAATAGAAGTCATTGCCAACATGGACAAATCGTAGCTAATAGATAACCATGAGAAACGGTGCTGTAGCTAATAAAAATTTCTAGCCGTACTAAATTCTATACCTCTCGACTTTCCTATTGTTGTCCTTTAACTCCAGTTTTTCTCTTCCATGTTGTAGATATTGGAGATGGTGCAAGGATAAAAAAAAAATCCGAAGCCAAGAAAAGGATCATAATAAGCACTGTGTTATCTACTGGGATTCTGTTCCTTGGCCTAGCCTTGGTCTTGTATGCTTGGATGAAGAAGCATCAGAAAAACAGTACGTAATTCACACCATGAACATTTAACAAGTACTCCATCTCTCATTTTTCAGATAAGATGTTTTGTTTCTTTTGAATTTTGATTTTTAAAAATGGAAGGCATCGTCAAAATGCTAAAAGAGTATTTGGTGGCATACTGTAACCAAAAATATTGTTCCCATGCTTCTTTCTTATTCATGCCAGTTCTGCCTGCAGGACAAATGACAGAAGCTGTGAAAAGAAGTTCAAATAACATGCAGAGGAAGGAAGATCTGGAACTTCCATTGTTTGATTTCAGTACCTTGGCTTGTGCAACAAACAATTTCTCTACCGACAATAAACTTGGAGAAGGGGGTTTCGGAACAGTTTATAAGGTACTAATCTAAAAACAATCAGGCAACTAGATTGCTTCAATTTTTCATGGCACAAACTGATGGAAGCACTGATTTTTATAATTTGTTGGTATTAGTTTGCTTGGAACTTCTACCACGGACAGCCTTTAAACATAAAACAATGACTGCTCGGAAAGTGTTCAAACTTTATAGTCACAACAGATGCAAGTAGTGGGGAACATCACACTGTGATTCCCGACTTTCACAAGACAAATGATTGCTTATGATACTGAGTGATTGTTTGCAGGGAACATTAGCAGATGGCCGAGAAATAGCAGTGAAGAGGCTCTCTAAGATTTCGAGACAAGGTGTTGATGAGTTAGAAAATGAAGCCAATTATATTATGAAACTTCAGCACCGGAATCTAGTGAAGCTTCTAGGATGCTGCATCGAAAGAGATGAAAAGATGTTGATCTATGAATTCTTGCCTAACAAAAGCTTGGACTTTTTTATTTTCGGTATGAATCTCTCAAAACCGCTACACATTCTTTCCAATTATATTGGCAATATAGGGCAGTCATCGCACCGTAACCAAATCTCAGTCAACAAGGCCATGAGCTGTGGCTTAAGAAAAAAAAAAGTACACTAGATGAGTCGGGGATACAAGTTACTGGGACAAATGGGGAGCCATAAGCACCAAAACAATCATCTGTTGTGTTTCCTTCAAAACTCTTGGGAAAATGGCAAACCAATTTGTGATTTTATCTGAACATTCTTTGATTTTTAAGTACGCATCACCTTTCTTTCGTACCTTCTCATATCCATTTAGGAATCTGATGCTATAATGATTTGACTTGGGCAAATAATTGACAGAAAAAACACACAGCTTTCTACTTGATTGGCCTAAGCGCTACAACATTATCAATGGTATTGCTCGTGGACTCCTTTATCTTCACCAGGATTCAAGATTAAGAGTAATTCATAGAGACCTGAAAGCCAGCAATATTTTATTGGATTATGAGCTGAACCCCAAAATTTCAGACTTTGGCCTGGCTAGAAGTTTTGGAGGAAATGAAATTGAAGCCAATACTAATAAAGTGGCTGGTACATAGTAAGTGTCTCCTCCGACATATGATTTTTATCTTCGTTTTTTCACATACACCACTTAACATTCCATGAATGAGTGCAGCGGCTACATATCCCCTGAGTATGCAAATTATGGACTCTACTCGGTAAAATCAGACATCTTCAGCTTCGGTGTATTGGTGCTAGAGATAGTGAGCGGGAACAAGAACAGAGGATTCAGTCATCCAGACCACCATCTCAACCTTCTTGGGCATGTAAGTTTCAAAACTATTTTATTTACTCTTCTTTTCATTTTACTCTTGAGCACCTATGTTAGGTTGCAGGTGCTTGGCATGTTTTGGACACTCGGACACTTCAAATGCTTTAAATATTTGTAAAAGTCTGTAAACTAATCCAGTCGGAAAATGATATGCATGATGGTTTTGGATCAAAGAGTCATGGGGAGATGGAGTCAATGCAAATATTTTCTTATTTCTAGATGTCAAATCTGTTATAATAACATGGTTTTGTTTATCAGGCTTGGATACTGTTCAAAGAAAACAGGTCTTTGGAACTGGCTGCAGATTCAATAGCTATAACATGCAATTTATCAGAAGTGCTACGATCAATTCACGTGGGTTTATTGTGCGTGCAAGAAAATCCAGAAATTAGGCCAACCATGTCAAATGTAGTTTTGATGTTAGGTAATGATGATGTACTGCCTCAGCCTAAGCAACCAGGTTTCTTCACTGAAAGGGATGTGATCGGAGCAAGCTGTTCATCCAGCCTCAGCAAACCATGTTCAGTTAACGAATGCTCGGTTTCAGAGTTAGAACCAAGATAGATTGCTTTGAATGTTGTCGGTGTTGATATTCTGTTTCTCTATTGTTATGCCGTGTATTCTTATTAGAATTGCAGCAATTGTGACTACAAAAAATGAAATTGTCACCAAAATTAACAATTATATTCTTGATATTGTCACAGGTGACAAACGTATCTATCTTAGAGGGTGTTTGTTTTTGAGGTGGAGGTGGAATTTTGTATGTGGGACCCATCAAAAAAGTTAAGAAAAGTAATAAAAAATAGTTTTTGTGGTTGAGTTTTGTGCATAAATAAATTGTACCCAACCTCAAACTCAACCACAAAAACTAAAACAAACACACTCTTAGTACAGATTCTGTCTGCACTGTGCACTGTGTGTAAGGTGATTAATGTCGGAATTAATTTTGAAGCCTTCTTTTTTTTTTTCTGTGTTTTTGGATATTTATACACGTAATTATTAAATAAATATTTATCTTTAAACCTTTTAAATTATTCTAAATTAGTATAGGTATCTGCCTAGAGTATTATAAATCTAACTCCAAATCCATTAAGACTTCTTTTTTTTTTAATAATATTTATATGAATGAAATTTATTTTTCATCGTGCTTTTTATGTTTTTATTTTTATTTTTTTAAAATATTTTTAATATTATATCATAGCTATTTTGATTTAATAAGTTTTTAGATGAAATAAAGTAAAATTTCAAAATAGAATTGACGGATAAATAACATTCAAAAAAGAAAATTAAAGATACAAGATAATAGTTTTTAACAAAAGAATTTGAACCTTGTATCAAAAAAAGATTAAAAAAATCTAAGAATGAGATTTATTTGAGAGACTTATAATATTCCAAACATATATTTATAATTAAAGATTTATTTTTCACCATGTTCCATGTTCTTGTTTTTACTTTTCTCCTTCAAATATTTCTAACAATACCAACACTGTTGATCAGTTATATCCAATCGAATTCATTAACCAATTAGAATTCAAATGGCGTTCCTTCCAATACACCTCCTTTTGTTATAATCATAGAACTTGAAATTCGGTCGGGTTGAAAAAAAATAAAGAAAAAAAAATAAAGAAAAATAAAACCCGGTTGACCCGGTCAAAAACTCAGTTACAACCCGTTAATTTTTGTTTTTTTTACTAAAACGACATCATTTTGATTTAAAAAAAGAATTGACCCAGACAACCCGGACAAAACCCGGAACTCGAGTCTTGGACCGGGCCGGGTCTGAAAACTATGGGTATAACCATCTCTCTGTCTTCTTTTTTTTCCTTTACATTTCTTTTTCTTAGGGTAATGAATGCCACTGATAGAAAAATGAGAATTATGCTATAATTTTTTTTATTGCAGATCAAACATCACTTTCTCACATTCTAAAATTCAAAACAGATTCTAGTTCAGCAACATGTCTCTATTAAAAAAAAAAAAGAAAAAGGAGTGAGTGCCGTGTGGGGTTAGTGTATGACTAAAATGAAAAACAAATTTTCTATGGATTATGTGTGTGTGAACCACAGAATAGGTACACTTAATTTTATCTATATATATATATATATATATATATATATATATTTAAAAAAAAAAAAAAAAAAAAAGGGGGTGAGTGCCGTGTGGGGTTAGTGCTATGTGTCGAGGACAAATTTGACAGCCGATAGCGAGGAGCCTTCCATATTTGAATTTGGAAGCGTATAGAAAAAGAAAAAAAAATACAGTCTTCGTATGATTGTTTGGACCTTTTGTGGAATGGAATTATTTGGAATTTGAAAGAGGGCATCCCCTTCAATTCTATGGGTCTAAGTCTTCGTAATATTTTTTTTCCCTATAGTTTATAATCTAAAAAAAAATTATTAATGTATGATTTTTTAAAATAAATAAATAAATAATTTGATTTTTCTAAATAAAGTTATATAAAAAAAAAATAAAGGTTGGCCCTTTTAAAAAGAAATCCACAAGGTCTCATGAACCGATTCCTAGGGCCAAGGCAAGTGTGCTTGCCCATTTAAAATTTTTCTT
The DNA here is from genome assembly GCA_015852605.2 of Populus deltoides. NCBI lineage: Eukaryota > Viridiplantae > Streptophyta > Magnoliopsida > Malpighiales > Salicaceae > Populus > Populus deltoides. The sequence continues at coordinate 7,591,868 of CM027570.2, forward strand.
TTGCTTGGATGCATGGACGGTGCGTCATCTTTCCAACCAATATTTTTTCTTGCAAACGACGGCGTACTGCCCTTCATCTGGGACAACATATGACCTGTTGTTAGTCTCTCCATGTTTTGGGTTATTAAAAAATTGGGGTTGGGATTTTTCAACTTTAAAAATTTATAAATACCTATAAAATAACCTAGAAACCCATATAAAACTCTTTAATGTCTTCAAATAATTTAAAAATTAGTCCCTAAATAAAAAATCAACTTGAAATCCCAAAAGATTTTCAAGGTTAAATCTAATTTCTAAATTAATGTTAAGGTGAAATAACATTTAAGTTTAACTCTCCTTCTCAAATGGAATTTATAAATACCAAGATTAATCTTTTTAGTGATCAAAATTAAATCAACCATCAACTTTCTCTCTTTACAATTGAATTTCAACTAGTCTCTCTCTAATCTTTTCAATCAAGAACTGAAAAATAAAAAAATAAAGATTTATACTAAAATTATTTTAAAAAAATATAAAAAACTGAAATATTATTTAAAAAATAGGATCAAAATGAACTTTTTTTCCAAAGTTTTGAACCACCATCTATTTTTTTCATCGTCTTATTCACTTTGATGCTATAACTTTAAATCCTTTTATTTCTTAGTAAATTAACCTAGATTGATTATCAATTTGGTTTTAAAAGGACCCGATGTTGTAGAAAAAAATTAAATAACTAAAAAAAAATCGTTGAGTTATATATGTGTGAATAGTGATGTGGGCTACAGTAACTAACCCATAATATTTAGAAATTATTTGACAGTGTGGTTGTAGTTGCTTTTCAAATAATTTTTCGTGCTGAAATGCATACCAATGATTTTTTTTATTTTTTAAAAATTATTTTTGACATTACCACATCAAAACGATCTAAAATTTACAAAACATATTAAATTTTAATAAAAAAAATTATATTTTTTGAGAACGCGGTTTCTACCGCATTCCAAACTTATTCTTAGGGTTTTGATAATTTTATCTTTTAATGAAATGAGTGAGTGCCGTGTGGGGTTAGTGGAATTTGTCCAAGACAAATTTGACATGGATAGCGAGGAGTCTTCTATCTTTGAATTTGGAAGTAAATGGAAAAAAAAAAAATAAAAAAATTCAGTCTCCTAAGGCTAAACTATGCTTGTTTGGACCTTTTGTGGAATGGAATTATTTGGACTTTGAAGGAGGGCATCCCCTTCAATTCTACGAGTCCAAGTCTTCCTAAAAAATTTCACGCGTTTTTTTGTCATTGATTGCCGTAAGAACCGGCAGTCATGAGTCGTGAGAATTGCATACTTTCTAATGCAATCAACAACAAATCATTTAATTCGACAAAAAAAAATCATTTAATTAGAAAAACATATAATTTAAATTAATCAGAGTTATTATGTCAAACTTGTAATTAGGATTATGAGACTAAAATATAATAAAAAAAATAAATATAAATTATAAAACTTAAATCCCAACCAATCCTTTTAAAAGATTAAAATGAAACATAAATTGTTTATTAATGCACAGTGAGATTTATCATGTTTTTGTTTTAGTATAATAAAATAATAATAATAATAATCTAAAAATGTCTTAATCTCCCCATTAAGAATGTGAGGAGAGAGAAGTTGTCTGAATAAACATGTGAATGCAATCCTCTATTCGTTAAGAATGAGAAAAATGGAGTCCTTGAAGATGATTGTTCACTCATACATGAAAGATGGAACATCGCTTTCGTGGTCAAGAAGTTGTGGCTATAAATATGAATATTTTCACATCTAAACCGTTCATTAACTGAGCTACAGAAAAAAAACCATAGAAGTAACGATGGGTTACATTCCCATACTTCTTTTTTGCTTCTTTTCATTGCTGAATAGAGTAACGGCCACAGCCATTCACATCATAAACACAACTCAGTTCATCAGGGATGGCGATACCATAGTTTCAGCAGATGGAACCTATGAATTAGGATTTTTCAGCCCTGGAAAGTCAAAAAACAGATACTTGGGCATATGGTATGGGAAAATACCAGTTCAAACTGTAGTTTGGGTTGCCAATAGAGAAACTCCCCTTAATGATTCGTTGGGGGTCTTAAAGATAACAAAGGAAGGAATTCTTATCCTTCTCGATCGCAGTGGGAGCGTGATTTGGTCTTCCAACACAGCAAGACCTGCGAGGAATCCAACCGCTCAACTTTTGGAGTCAGGAAACCTTGTTGTGAAAGAGGAGGGCGATAACAACCTGGAAAATTCCTTGTGGCAGAGTTTTGAACATCCGACTGATACGATATTGCCAGGCATGAAGCTAGGAAGGAGTAGAATAACAGGAATGGATTGGTCCATGACATCATGGAAATCAGAAGATGATCCTTCCAGAGGTAACATTACATGTAAACTTGCTCCTTATGGATATCCTGACATGGTTGTGATGGAAGGTTCGCAAGTGAAGTACCGATCTGGACTCTGGGATGGTCTGCGGTTCAGTGGCGTACCTAGCACAAAACCAAATCCCATATACAAATATGAATTTGTTTTCAATGAGAAGGAGATATTTTACAGAGAAAGTCTTGTTGACAAGTCGATGCATTGGAGGCTCGTGACAAGACAGAATGGTGATGTCGCGAGCTTTACTTGGATTGAGAAAAAACAAAGTTGGTTGCTTTATGAAACAGCAAATACAGATAATTGTGATCGATATGCAATATGTGGTGCAAATGGTTTCTGTGATATTCAAAGCTCTCCAGTGTGTGATTGCTTGAATGGATTTGTACCAAAATCCCCAATAGATTGGAACGTGACTGATTGGGCAAATGGTTGTGTTAGAAGGACTCCACTAAATTGTCCTGGAGATGGGTTCCGAAAGCTCGCTGGAGTGAAGATGCCTGAGACAAAATCATCGTGGTTTAGCAAGACGATGAATCTTGAGGAGTGCAGGAACACGTGCTTGGAGAAATGCAACTGTACAGCATATTCAAATCTGGACATCAGGAATGGAGGAAGTGGGTGCTTGCTCTGGTTCGGCGACCTGGTTGACATTAGAGTTTTAGATGATAATGAGCAAGAGATTTACATACGAATGGCCGAATCAGAACTAGGTATGAATTTATCTTAAGACAGGAAAAGTCAGTATTAGTTTTAATCACCTTGCAAACTGTGTTTCCTTGTAAATATATAACACAGGATCCAGACACTCCACTAAAAATGAGTGATTCACTCTTAGTAAATTGTGTGGATCCTGTGTTATATATATATAGAGTCGAGATTTGCCCAATCCACACCTTTGCCATCATGTACAAATCCTTGCTGATAGATAACCAAGAGGAAGGGTGCTTGTAGCTAATAAAAAATTTCTAGCCATACTAAATTCAATTCGATTTAGTTTCCTATTGTTGTATTTTCACTCCAGTTTTTCTCTGCCAAGTTGTAGATAATGGAGATGGTGCCAAGATAAATAAAAAATCCAAAGCGAAGAAAAGGATCATAATAAGCACTGTGTTGTCTACTGGGATTCTGTTCCTTGGCCTAGCCTTGGTCTTGAGTGTTTGGATGAAGAAGCAGCAGAAAAACAGTACGTAATTCACACCATGAACATTTAACAAATACTCCATCTCTCCTTTTCCAGATAAGTTTTGATTCTTTTAAATTTTGATTTTAAAAAATACAAGGCAACGTTAAAATGTAAGAGTGTATTTGGTGACGTAAAGAAATCATGCTGGGGCCAAAAATATCGTTCCCATGCTTCGTTCTTATTCATGCCAGTTCCTCCTGCAGGAAAAATAGCAGATGCTCTGGAAAGAAGTGCAGATCATATGCACAAGGAAGATCTAGAGCTACCAATGTTTGATTTGGGTACTTTGGCTTGTGCAACAAATAATTTTTCTGTTGAAAATAAACTTGGAGAAGGGGGTTTCGGATCTGTTTATAAGGTACTAATCTATAAAGAATCAGGCATCTAGATGGCTTCAAAATTTCATGGTACAAACTCATGGCACCATTGATTTTTTTTGGTATTAGTTTCCTTGGAACATCCATGGGACTGAGCCTTCTAAGAATAAAACAATGACTCTTCAGAAAGTGTTCAAACTTCAGAGTTACAACAGATGCAAGTAGCGTGCAACATCATACCATGACTCCCGACTTTCACAAGACTAAGTATGATTGCTTATGATACTGAGTGATTATTTCAGGGAACATTAGAAGACAGGCGAGAAATAGCTGTGAAGAGGCTCTCTGAGAACTCAAGACAAGGACTTGATGAGTTCAAAAATGAGGCCAATTATATAGTGAAACTTCAGCACCAGAATCTAGTGAAGCTTCTAGGATGCTGCATTCAAGGAGATGAAAAGATACTGATCTATGAGTTTTTGCCTAACAGAAGCTTGGACATTTTTATTTTCGGTATGAATCTCCCAAAACCCCTTCAAATTCTTTCCAATTACTGCACCTTAAAGCTTTCTCCACTTTCATGGTCACACATGCTGCCGTACCAAATTGTAATTTTAATTAAACATTTATTATGTTTTTAAGTATGGATTACCTTTAATCCTAGTTTTTTATATGCATTTTAAAAGCTGATCAGAGCTAGAATGATTTGACTTGGGAAAACAATTTGACAGAAAATACACACAGCTTTCTACTAGATTGGACCAAGCGCTGCAACATTATCTTTGGGATTGCTCGTGGACTACTTTATCTTCACCAAGATTCAAGACTAAGAGTAATTCATAGAGATCTGAAAGCCAGCAATATTTTATTGGATGATGAACTCAACCCAAAAATCTCAGATTTTGGCCTGGCTAGAAGTTTTGGAGGAAACGAAACTGAAGCCAATACTAATAAAGTGGCTGGTACATAGTAAGTGTCTCCTCCTGTGTGTGTTTTTATCTTCATTTTTTCACTAATAAAACTTAGCATTCCCTGAATAAGTGCAGTGGCTACATATCCCCTGAGTATGCAAATCATGGACTCTACTCACTAAAATCGGACGTGTTCAGCTTCGGCGTATTGGTGCTGGAGATAGTGAGTGGGAACAGGAACAGAGGATTCATTCATCCAGACCACAGCCTCAACCTTCTAGGACATGTAAGCCATCCATACCACACCTATGTTAGGTTCCAAGTGCTTGGCATGTTCTCTGTCTTTGGACACTTCAAATGCTTGAAATATCTGTAGATATTTTGAATCTGACAATGAAATGCATGACGGATTCTGGATCCTTGAGTCCAGGGATGTATTCTATTATATCTAAATATCAAATCTATTCTAATTACATGATTCTGCTTATCAGGCTTGGAGATTGTTTGAAGAAAACAGGCCTTTGGAACTGGTTGAAGAATCACTAGTAATAGCATGCAATTTATCTGAAGTGCTACGTTCGATTCATGTGGGTTTATTGTGTGTGCAAGAAAATCCAGAAGATAGGCCAAACATGTCAAATGTTGTTCTGATGTTACGTGATGATGATACTCTGCCTCAGCCTAAACAACCAGGTTTCTTCACTGAAAGGGATCTGGCTGAAGCAAGATATTCATCCAGCCTGAGCAAACCATGTTCAGTTAATGAATGCTCGATTTCAGAGTTAAGACCAAGATAGATTGCATTTTGCGCTGATATTTTGTATTTTTCTAGATGGTTAGTCTCTACTTTTCGAAATATTAATTTGTGGTTATGTTCTAGGCATATATAATTCAGCCATCCCACAAAGAAATAATGTATTTTGATCAACTTTGGTAATATATGTATGGTATGTAAGGCTGGTGTAATAAAAGGTACGCATGAAGTGTAAAGAAATGGAGCTTCAAGTTATTTAACTCCATGGTGGCACATTCATAGAACTAGCTTCCATGACTTTCTTTGCTTCCGTGATAAGAACTGTCCATGACCATTTTGAGAGATCTCAAATTACGCCGTGTACTGTAAAATTTCTTGCAAACTGCAGAGCAGTTTCTCATTGAGGATATCTTACGAACGTTTTGCTTATTGAATATAGACTATTGCACAGCTTGTTTCGGCTTTTGCTTACAGAAAAATATTATATTGCTCACACAAGAATATCTCTAATACAGAGATTAGTATTCTATATATACAAAGCCTGCACAATTTATTCTTAACAAGGGAAGCTAAAGTTAGGGATATGCTGCCTAACAATTACAGAGTTGAAAAAGCAATGTTAACCTACATAGATAATTTTCCTAGCTGTTACATGCTTGATTATTGGCAGATTTGTGACTTATGGGATCTGCAGCATGATTCAAGGAATCATCCTTAATACGCCCCCACAAAATGGAGTCACCATCGGTTACTCCAATCTTGACTCAAAGAAGTTCTGTCCGTTGACGATATAGAGGTTTCGTCAAGAGGTCAGCCAGTTGATCTTGTGTATTGACATGATGAACATGAAGAGTACCCTTCTGAACAAGATCACGAACAAAATGCAAGTCAATCTGAATGTGCTTCATCCTAGAATGTTGAACCGGATTGAAACTCAAATGTGTGGCGCTCAAACTATCACAGAGGAGCTATGGAGGAGCTGAGGTGGAATAGCCAAGTTCAGTAAAAAGGGCTAAAAACCATAGCGTTTCAGAGGCAGCAGAGGCAAAGGCGCGATATTCAGCCTCAGTGGACAACCGTGTCACAGCTTGTTGTTTTTTTGAGCTCTAGGAAATAGGATTGGAACCAAGAAAATATATGTATGCTGAAGTGGACTTTCGATCATCACAATTTTCTGCCCAATCAGCATCAGAATATGTAATGAATTTGGGGTTCATGTCTCTGCGAATATGAATGCCATGGAAGATTGTATGCTTCAAGTATCGAAGCAATCGTTTTGCAGCTGTTAAATGTGTTGTCATTGGCTTATGCATAAATTGGGACAGCTTGTTAACTGCAAAAGAAATGTCAGGTCGGGTGAGAGATAAATATTGCAGGGCACCAATAATACTCCTGTATTCAGTGCTATCAACCGAAGATGTGCCATCAAGAAGCTTGAGCATAGTAGTAGTGGATAATGGAGTGATAACTTCTTTTGCGCCTTGCATATTCAGCTTTGTTAACAAGTCCTTAATGTATTTGTGCTGAGACAAAAACAGACCTGTAGTAGTAGGAATAACCTTCATGCCCAGGAAAAAATGCAACTGACCCATGTCTTTTACAGAGAACCGATTGCTTAGTTGGTCAATGATGGATGAGACAAAGATTGGATCATTTCCTATAATAACCAAATCATCCACATACACCAAGAAGTAACAAGTAACAGATGTTATCTTATAAATGAACGAGGAATCAGCTCTGGAGTTCATGAAACCAAATTCTAAAATGGCACTTCTGAGAGTAGAATACCAAACCCGTGGGGCTTGCTTGAGGACATAAATGGCTTTGTTCATGCGACAGATATAGTGAGGATGGGTATCATCTTTGAAACCCGGAGGTTGAACCATATACACATCTTCATTTAACAGACCATGCAAAAAAGCATTATTAACATCAAGTTGTCTCAATTGCCAGTCTTGGGTGACAACAATAGTCAATGCAGACCGAATAGTAGCTGGTTTCACAACTAGACTAAATGTTTCCTTGTAGTCTAACCCAGGACGTTGATTGAATTCTTTGGCAACAAGTCTCGCCTTAAAGTGATCAATCGTCCCATCAGCGTTCCTCTTAACCTGAAACACCCATTTACAGCCGATGGGAAGACAATGTTTCGGGGGAGGTACTAAGGTCCATATGCTGTGTCGCATTAGAGCCGTGAGCTCTGCAAACATGGCTTGGCGCCACCATAAATCACCTAATGCCTGGCTCATACAATTGGGTTCAATAGCATTAGGGAGGGGATGTTTGGTAACAACATGAAATTGCTTGGGTTTGTAAATTTGATTCAAGGACCTAGTAATCATGGAATGGGTTCGCTGGGGCTGAGGATTAGGAACAACATCAATCACAGTGGGAGAAAGATGAGCAGGGATAGCAACATTGGCGGTGAGTGGTGAAGGAGAAGCCGATGTTATGGCAAAAATGGTGAGGAAGTGATATTCTCACTATGATGAACAACAGTAGGACTATAACATGGAGAATTAAATGGCAACTATTCCTCAACAGAAAAAGGAAGAGCAGAGACGGTACCTGAAGGTGATGCAGAAATGGCAGCACGATCCAAGATCACTGGTGAAGGTTGTAGTGAAGCAGGTACACCGATGAGTGGCACAGTCGCCGAAGAGGAGGGAGTAAATGAACTTGATGCAGGAGTGAGTGCGTGAAATGGGCTGTGACTTTCATCAAACAGGACACGACGAGAGAGATAGAGTTTGTTGGCGGATAAGTCTATACACTTGTAAGCATTCTGAGTTGTAGAATATCCTAGAAACAAACACATGGTGGCTTTTGGTTGAAGTTTATTTGTATTGTATGGTTTTGTGAGGGGAAAACAGCGACATCCAAAAATTTTTAATTTGAGATAATTAGGGGGCTGACAAAATAAGATTTAAATGGGGTTTTGTTTTGGAGCAGGGGAGTTGGTTGCCTATTAATGAGATATGCAGCTGTGGAAAATGCATGAGACCAATAAGATAGAGGAAGAGAGGCATCATGTAGTAGAGTGAGACCAGTTTCTACTAAGTGACGGTGGCGACGTTCTGATACACCATTTTGTTGAGGTGTATGAGGGGCAGTGGTGTAGTGACTAATTCCATGGATAGAAAAATATTATTTGAGGGCAACAAATTCACCACCATTATCCGAATAAATGCTTTTGATTGTGGTATGAAATTCTTTTTCAACAAGGTGTTTAAATTGAGGAAAAATACGGCTAACACAAGATTTATTGGACATGGGATAAAACCATATATATTTGGTAAAATGATCGATCAAAATCAAGTAAAAGTGTGAACCATCAAGGCCAACTGTATTGGAGGGTCCCCAAACATCGGTATAAATGAGATCAAGTGGTGCATGACTTACAAGACTAGTTGGACGAAATGGTTGCTTATGAGCTTTATTGATTGAACAAGAGGTACAAAGATAAGATACGTGATCTTTGTGTTTTATTGGAAGTGAAAAAGACTTGATAATTTGGTTAACAAGTTTTTGAGACGAATGTCCTAGACGTTTGTGCCGCCCATCAAGTGACGTCCGTTCATGCACATTTGCAACCATTTTTGGAGAGGATACCAGTGAGTTTCAGGAGTGTGTAAACACCATTTTCACATACACCTTTGAATATGACCGCCCTTGTGATTTGATCCCTGACAAGAAAAAAGAAAGGGTGAAATTCAATGAAAACATTGTTTCGGAGAGTAAAATGATGAACATAAATAAGATTTTTGTGTATACTTGGAACACAAAGAGTATCAGTGATATGAAAGGTACGAGTGGGTGAATGAAATGCTAATGATCTAGTATATAAAACACGCAAACCTGATCCATCACCAATGACAACCTCATCAGTACCATCATATTCGGAATGAACAAATAATTTGGCAAGATCACCGGTGATATTGTGAGAAGCAACAGAGTCAATAAGCCATTTAGTATCCTTGGCTTGTGATGTGGAGGCACAATTAACCGTGGCATTACAGGAGTTGAACTGTGAGCAATGCTTAGGAGTGTGACCAAATTGATCACATATTTGGCTGTTTGGTGAATACCTGCGTTGACCATTAAATTGGTTGTGCTTCTTATGGTCATGTGAGTTACCATTACCATTATAACGAGATGGAGCAGGTGAACCATCATATTTAAAGTAGCCTTCTTTTGCTAGTTTGTTAAAACTCCTGTAAACATTACCTCCATTTGAAGAGCCAGAGGTCGAGCGGCAATTGGAGAAATTGGCTGTAGCAATGAGCTGCTGCGTGGTAGCATCAAGACGACGTAGATAACATTCATGACTAACAAGCAAGTCATGAAGTTCTTCAAAAGACAGTGGGCGTTCCCGTGCCCGGATTGGTGCTGCAATTTCTCTGTAATCGGGTCCCAAACCATTTAGAATGTAAAGAGTAAGGTCATCCTCTGAAATGGGATGATCAATGAATGCAATCTCATCAGCAAGAGCCTTGACAGTGTGTATGTAGTCTGGAATCGACCGACTGGCTTTCTTGATTAAAGTAAGTTCCTCTTTTAATTGCATGGCATGACTGCGTGATTTGCTGGCATACATGGTGTTTAATTTACACCAAGGAGCTTGGGATGTTGCTGCAGCGGAGATAAATGGAGTGACGGTGGGTGTAGTGGAGGCTAAGATAACACTTAGAATTAGCTTGTCTTGCTTGACCCAATGAGATTTTTGAAGAGAGGAAACAGAGGAATTATTTTGGAGAGGACATGGTTTATCACCAGTAACATAGTCAATGAGATTGTAGCCAATTAAAAGAGTTTCAAATTGTGCACGCCATTGAGGGAAGGTTGATGGTGTAAGTTTCTCATTGATTTGGGTTGCAATATTCAGGGCAATAAGTGGAGCTTCTGTGGTGGAATGCGGATTTATGATGGGTGAAAGAAAATTTTCAGGGTTGGGGATCAAATTCTCGGTGGAGTGATGCTCTGATACCATATTGAATATAGACTATTGGACAGTTTGTTTTGGCTTTTGCTTACAAAAGAATATTATATTGCTCACACAAGAATATCCCTAATACAAAGATTAGTATTCTATATTACAAAGCCTGCACAATCTATTCTTAACAACGGAAGCTAAAGTTAGTGATATGCTGCCTAACGGTTACAAAGTTGAGAAAGCAAAGTTAACATACACAAACAATTTTCCTTTTATTTCCTAGTTGTTACATGCTTGATTATTGGCAGATTTGTGACTTATGGGATCTGCAGCATGATTCAAGGAATCATCCTTAATATTGCTGATATAAGGTAAACAATCTGTTTGAAAATAATTAGCACTAGATAGGTGTCCAGCAATGTGCCACTAGCTAGTCCAAATTTTCTCAACGCTACAAGATAATATTCAAATGATGTTAATCCATGATAAATCGAGTTAAATTTACTAAAGCATGACTTATGATATAAGACTAAAATAGCCTATAAAAAGAAAAGCAAAAAGAAATCGTAAAATTCGAGATTTAATAACCTAATATTAAAGATGAAAAAAAAAATGTAATGCTGAATAAGCAAACTCGAGTCAACTCGGCTTAACTTGATAAATTCGCAACTCGCTATTTGAGACTGGGATAAATAAAAAAATTCAAAAGAAGTACCAAGCAAAAACAACAAAGTTCAACAAAAAAACTTCAAAAAAACTCAAGCTAACCCGAGTTAACTTTACCAACTCGTCAAGGTAATAACTAAACAGAAAGAAAAGCGAAAAAATAACAAAGTTTAAGGGAAAATTATTGCATACAAAACGATGAAATTAAAAAGAAAAAACTCATAAAAAATTAAGGAAAAAATGAGACTTCTAAAAGAAACACTTAGCAAAAATTATCGAAGTTAAATTAAAAAACTTAGTAAAAAAATGCAAGCTAACTCGGGATAACCCATCATGCGTTGACACGTACATTTGTTTTTAAATAATATTTAATAAAACACGCTCAAGAGTCAATAATTAAACGGCAAATCATAAAATAAAAAAATAATTAAAAAAACCAAGTCAACTTAGGTTAACTTAACTAACTTGCTGAGATACGAGGCAGGAATAACCCAATAAAAAGAAAAGCAGAACAAATTAAAAAGCTCAAGGCCAATAATTCAATGTCAAGTAATGAAAAAAAACCAATTAAAAAAAAAACCCTGAAAAAAGATCAAACTTAAACCAGGTTTATCGTCAAAACTAGTAGACTGAGTTATGAGACTGAGATTATCCTATACAAATCAAACATTAAAAAACCACTAAGAAAAATTTCAAACCAATTAAAATTTAAAATAATTACTATTAAAACAATAAGGACTAAACAGTGCACTAAAATAATTGAAAGAAACTAATTAGGGACTAAATTAAAAAACAAAATAAATGAAGAAAAACAAAATGAGCAATAAAAAAATGAGGACATATTGGAAACCAAATAAAATTAAATTAAACTCTGAAGGACAAAATATAAAAAAGAATAATGAAAAGAATAAAAAAATAGCAATAAAAAAAATAAGGACCAGGTTATATATAAAAAATCTAATGAGATTAAATGATTAGGAACGAAATTAAAAACAAAACAAACTTAAAGAAGCATCCAATAAAAAAAATGAGGATCAAATCCAAAATAAATATAAACCGAAGGACACAATTGAATTTGTTAAAGCTCTATATGTATACCAAGACTTAGGAGAGAGAAAAAAAGAGGAGGAGGAAAAAAATCAATTATCGCAAAACCGCAGCTCAAATGACAAAACATGTCACTCTAAAAGATGCATTGCCACCTTTCGCATCGAGTGAGTAGGAAATCGATCTTTTTTGCCACCGTACATGCCCCCACTTACCACGAGAATAACGCGGTGGTGATGACGCACCTACGCGTGTGTGGCACGTGCAAACTTATTTTATTGATTTATTAATATTATAATAATACAAATTACTAAAAAGACTAGGGCATACAAATATTATGAAAAAACAATGATGCAAATACAAAAATACCCTCCCAAGACAACCTTTAATTTTTCAAAATCAAAGGTAAAACATAAAATTTTACTATGCATGAAATGTGTAAAGACAAAACAACTCCTCTTTTAAAAGGCTAATATTTTTTAGATTTTAAAGACATAAATGTTATTTGACTTTACAAATAAATCTATAAAAACACAAAAATCCCTGGACTAAAGGCCAATTTTTTGAGCTCTCAGGAGCAATATAGTATTTTTACTATATATATATATAAAATATACAAACAACAACTTTACCCCCAATCAATTCTCAAATAACTTTTAAATTCCATAAAAAATACAATTTTACACTCGGTGTTAAGACAATTATTAAAAGCAATAAAGAGTAAAATTATCGTTACACGTGCTTGAATCTGATTCTCCTCAAATATCCTTTTAGTTTTTCGTTCATACGTCAAGTTATTCAATAGTAAGGTTGACCCTGGCTAGCAAGCAGTATGACCATTGGTTAAAACATTAACCTACCTGCCTTGGATATATGTTGTGAAACCAAACGACGAAGCAAAACATCCCAAGAATCATTGGATGACAATGTTGTGTCTTAAAGCCGCACGTTCACGCACCGCCAAGCCATTTTCCTTCCCTTTCTCGTCTCAGAACCACCAACTCAGGCCCTTCTTCCTCTCCTTCGAGCCTTACTCTGCATCATCCAAATCCCAGATCGAAATGTCATCATCCACTCCATCCCAGACAGTAGAACACATAGTCCTCTTCAAAGTCAAAGAAAACACTGACCCCTCTAAAGTCAACACCATGATTAATTCCCTCAACCGTCTGATCTCACTGGACTCCGTACTCCACCTAAACGCCGGTGCCCTCTACCGCACCAAATCATCACCTATTCCCTTCACTCACATGCTCCACAGCCGTTACTCCTCTAAAGAAAACCTCTCCGTTTATGCTGTTCACCCTAGCCATGTCAGCGTGGTTAAAGAATCGGTTCAGCCAATCTGTGACGACGTCATGGCCGTCGATTGGGTAACAGATGATCTCAACGGTGGTGGTTCATTGGTCCCACCTCCTGGTTCAGCGATTAGGTTGTCATTCCTTAAACTAAAAGAGGGTTTGGGGGATGAAGTGAAAGATGAGATACTGGGGTTAATTAAGGGGATTAAAGGGAAATATGGTGGGATTCATCAAATTAGCTACGGTGAGAATTTCTCAGCTAGAGCCAAGGGTTATTCGATTGCGTCGCTAGCTGTTTTTCCAGGATTGAGTGAATTGGATTCCAAGGAAGAGCTTGTGAATTTGGAGAAAGCCAAGTTCAGAGATTATTTGCAGAGCTTTATTGTGCTTGATTATGTTGTGCAGCCGTCTACCTCTACTCTTTAAAGTTTTCTTTTTTTTTCAAGCCCCTTTGGTTACTCTTTGAGATAGAAGAGACAAATACAGAAGGGAAGTAAATGCATTTGGTTGCCAAGACGAAGGACAGTTGTGGAGTGGATCTATATCTTTTCTGTTCCGAGACCCTATCTCAGGTATTTGGATTGTTTATGTTCTGCTTGCTTTTGCTGATCATTTAGTATCAATAATTTAAACTTGATAACCAATGTATTAAGAAGTGTTAAAATGGCTAGTAGTTGAGTTGGTTTTGTATATGTCATCCTCTTCTGAATCCATAAGTAGTGAGATTGAGATTGTGGATGTTTAAGTAGTAGCTTTATCTAAACTCTGGTGGTGTAGGATTCGATATGCTAATGCTAGCAAAATGCTTACTTTTTAAAACCAATAAAAGAAAGCGAACAACATCTTTTCGCCCATTTTGGGTTTCCTTTAGCAAATAAAACTATAGGTTTTGATCAACTGTCTGAGATAAAATAAATAAATAAATAACCTTTGTGATTGTTACTTCATTGGTGGAAAATGTCTTTCTTGTTTTCTTCGATCAATTTTCTTTCGGTGAAGAAACCTGGCTCTTTAGGCTGCGGCAGTGCCCCATCTTCTTCCAACATATGAACCACTCCTGACATGCTCAGCCTATCTTCTGGAGAGTGTTGCACACGTAATAGGCCCACATGGATTGACCTTAAAACTTCAGAAAGATGGCAGGATTTTACTATTAATTCATCAATCAACTCTAAAGATCTGCCTTCTTTATTGAGCTTCCATATCTGAAATTTGAAATCATTTGCTTTTTAATTGAAACAGTTCTTAAAAATTGGAACCCTTGTGTAAATGCTAATTTGAAAACACCTAGAAGGAAAATAAAAGTCCTTACATGCCCAAGAAGGTTGAGTTCATGTTCTGGATGAGTAAATCCCCTGTTTCTTTTCCCCCTGACAATCTCTAATACCAAAACACCAGAGCTAAATACACCGGATTTTATTGAGAAGACACCATCAATGGCATACTTTGGTGACATATAACCACTACATATCATCAAACAAGTTAATGAGCTTTTGCTAGTAAGATATGGACGTACTTCTATTTCATTTTTCTTTTCTTATGCAAAGAGAAGGGGAAAAAATAAGAACTCTTACTATGTTCCTACTACTCTTCTGGTATTTGCTTCCGTTTCATTTTCTGAAAAACTTTTAGCCATGCCAAAGTCTGAGACTGTTTGATTCATCTCCTTATCTCGTAAAATGGTGCTCAGTTTAAGATCTCTATGAATAATTCGTAGTCTAGAGTCTTGATGGAGACAAAGAATGCATTGTGTCTGATTGTAACTTGCTGTGAATATGATTTTGGAATAGGATACTTGAAAGAAAGAAGAAGTCCAGTTTAACCTGGTTCTTGTGGGTGTGCTCAACTATATAGACGTGGTAAACCCTGAAACCTATGTGAACCGATATATTTGCCAGTTAGTCTTTGATTAGTAGGGTTTGAGATGAAACAGAGGTTCCAATGCATTCTTTCTAGCATATCATATGTATGAAGCAACTAAAATGAAATTATCTTGAAAAAACATATGGTGAATATATTAAAGATTCAAAGATCCTAACCAAATATGTAGAAGCCTAGACTTTTGTTGGGCATGTATTCGTAGATCAAAATCTTCTCTTCTAGCTCCATGCAATATCCCAGAAGCTTTACAAGGTTTCGATGTTGTAGCTTCATTCATAAAATCATTTTAAAAAGGAGTCAAAGCCTGTTCATTTTAATTTTTTTTTTTACTTGGTTGGACAGATGACATATTATCTGCCTAACCAGTTTTTTTTCTTGCCGATGACTCTTAATCTGCGACAACAGATAACCTATCATCTACATCTTTAGTTTCATGTCGTTAAAAAATTGGGATTAGGACTTTTCAACTTTAAAAATTTATTATTCAACTATTTTTTTAACTCAAAAATATCTATAAAATAGCCTAAAGAACCCTTTAATGACTTCAAACAATCTAAAAATTGATTTATAAAAAAAAAAAAAAAAAAAAACAACTTGAATCTCGAAGCATTCTATAGTAATTTTAAGGTGAAATAACATCTAATTTAAACTACCCTGGAATATAACATGTGGATACCAAGATAAAACGATTCATTTAATGACTTTTTTTCACTTTGATGCTACAACTTTAAAATCATTCTCTTTCTTTGCAAATTAACCTAAATTGACCATCAATTTAACTATAAAAGGACCTAATTGAGTAGATATAAATTAAATGACTAAAATGATAAACAAATTTTCTATGAATTATGTGTGTGTGAACAGCGGCATGGGTATACTGATTTCCCCCACTTCTTTTAAGAGTTTTTTTAGTTAATTTTATCTATCTATCTATATATATATATATATATATATATATATATATAAAATAAAGGAGTGAGTGCCGTGTGGGGTTAGTGCTATGTGTCGAGGACAAATTTGACAGCGGATAGCGAGGAGTCTGCTATGGCTACCAACTAATGTTAGGCCTAAACTATGATTGTTTGGATCTTTTGTGGAATGGAATTATTTGGACTTTGAAAGAGGGCATCCCCTTCGACTCTATGGCCCAAGTCTTTGTAATATTTTTTTTCCCCTTAATTTTGAGGGTATAGATTATTTTAAATTAGTTTAATGTCAATAAAAATTAATTTTTATTTGGAATAATTTTACAAATATATTCTTCGTATTAGTCTAATATATTAATTATTTAAAAGGATTTAATAAATTATCTTGATCTCAAGATTCAAATTTAAAAATTAAAAAAAAAATACAAGTTTCTTTAATTATAAAACCAATCAGTGTAGCATGTTGTAATTTTTTCTAGTCAGAGTGGAAGGTGACAGCCCACGTGGAAAAGGAAGGGATTATTTATATGATGATTATAAGGAATTGAAAGAACGATGTTTTACCATTCATCACACAGAATCCCAAGTGATTATTGCATCTGATTTGGTAGAAGAACATATATTATTATCATTTATAAAGAGGGGTTAAATTTAATTTTAATAGTTTTTTACAAGTAATGTTATGAACTAATTTTCACCTCATTGGCTTTTATTTTAATTTTAAAGAGTGGTTAAATTTGGAATTAAAAGATCAAGGACTGATTTTGATTAAGAAAATGATTTGTCAACTTGTGAAAAAATTAGAAACTACAATATGTTTTTGTCCTTCTTTCCTAATCTTCAGTTTGAAAAAAAAATCATTATAATATCGTAGTTATTTATTTTTAAATTTGACTTTAAACTCTAATCAAGTTTAAATTTTTTTTAAAAAATGATGAGTTTGTTTTGGAATTTGAATTTTATATGTTATGGGATTCCTGTATTATAAATATAGATACCAGTGTATAGAAAATAGAAGGGAAGAGCATATCAAAATCTCTATATTGAGAGGGGATAAAAAATTTTACTTCAAGAGTAGACCTAAAAAATAAAAACAAAGCAAAAGGCCAGAACTCCCACACAGAATCCAAAAATCTTCCATTGATGATCTGGCAAAAAACACTTCTTTTTTTTCTCTCATTTTTTTTTCCTGTCATTATCTCTAAAAAAACAAAAGAAGAAAAAAATCACCAATCGCTGATCACCCAGCATACCAACAGATACATTGATTCCATCACACCAATGCCAACACATCCACGATAAATTCAACTACTCCCTTAAATTATCGACCAGCCTCATAACAATGATCTCTACCTCCCTCTCTAAAACCAAAGCTTTCATTAACAGTAAAGCCACGTTGCTCTCTCTCTCTCTCTCTCTCTCTCTCTCTCTCTCTCTCTCTCTCTCTCTCTCTCTCTCTCTCTCTCTCTCTCTCTCTCTCTCTCTCTCTCATAGATCTATAAACCCAAGACAACCATCAATAGATCTATAAACCCAAGACAACCATCAATAGCCCTTAAACACCACCACTTACGACGGATCCATCATTATATGAAACCCATAACCTTTCTCTCACAGTAATACCTTTCTTCACTTAATTGTTTCAGCCGAATCAACCTTCAAAATAGTCAGGCTACACCAGCACCATGAGTCACACTAGCCCTTAACCAGCACCTTGAGTCACATGACTAGCAACTCTTCTTACTCCAGCTCACATGCCATCATCTTTTCCTCCCAAATGACAACATATATGTTAAGATAGGAGGGGATTAATCGATTTTAATGTGTGATTTTTTTTTCCTAATTTTTGCAAGTAATATCAATTCTCGCCGCAAGCACAAACACGAAAAGGAAAGGGGAAGCTACCCAATCTGCTATTCCGCGCTCGATCTAGGACTCTAGAGCATCATTTTGTGCGTCATCGTTTGTGGTGATATGTGACAAACACATGCTGTGGGAAACCCACTGTTAGTACACCATCTAGTTTCATTTTGGCAATCTCATCCTATTTAGCAACATTGTTGAAGGTTGATTAATTTAGAATTTGAGATTTGTTTTTGCAAATTAATTGTGTGTATTTGTTGTGAGTATTTTTAAGCATTGTAAAAGTGGTTGTGTGAATAGATTAGTAAAAATAGGTGTTTGGTGCATGATTTTATTTTTTTAGCATGTGTTAAAATAACAATAAAAAATATCATAAAACATTTTTATTAACATTTTCTAAAATTTTCATTAAGGCCAAGTCCCAAAAATATGAAAAATGCATTTGCATTAACTTGTGAGTTCTTAGCATAAAAAAGTGCTCAAAAATATTTTTGTGAGTTTTAGTATTTTTATAAAATTGTTGTTTTGTCACTTTTTGATAAATAAAAATATTATGTTTATAAAACTCATTAGAACTTGACCCAAATAAAATGGCCCATTGGATCTACATACAAATTACCAAAAACGCATCTCTTTGAAAGGATCCAAAGCCCACTTCTATCATTCTCCCGGGTCCAATGACTAATTTAAAACTCAATCCAGAAGTGTTTGATGTAAGTGGATTTACAACTAGTATTAATCTTGATATTTACCGACGTCAAAGTTAAAAATATTAACTCCGATATTTATTGACGTCAGAGTAAAAATTATTAATCCTAATATTTATTGATGCCATAATCAGAAATACTAAGTTATATCATTGATAATATAGTACAACAACCTATAGCAATTTAAAACAAAACGAATAATATAGCTTGCTTAAAGTAAAATGTTTTAGGAATAATAATATCTTCCTTCTAGTTTAGTTAATCTCTTATTATTAAGTCTATGAAGTGACCGACTCCGACTCTTTAAATAAGATATTTCCTCTCTAAAAATAAAATTCAAGATATCATTTTTTTTTTTAAGTTTTTATAAGAGGCACGACATCAAGCACAACAAGTAACATAAAGAATTGTCTTGATATTTTGCTGTTTCTATTGAAACAAGAAAGTTTATGCTGTGCCACGTGGGGTGTTCAAATTTATGAAGGCATGGTTGGTGGAATGGAACCTCGTGTGTTTGATTTTTCGAAAAAAGAAAAACAAGTTGAGGTAGGTATAATTAAGATATTGCCCCAGAAGTGGAAGACCTGGAATTCCGGTTTAATAATTAAAAAAAAAAAAAAAAACTGGGCTGCCCAATATTTGTCAATATACAGATATTGATTGAGCCACTCAAATGATCTTTCAAGCTTTGAAGTCAAGTTCCACTGCCCCACAGAATTGGGGTCATGGTCTTCCCTTCAAGGAGAACCAAGGGAGGCAAGGTTTTATTACCAAGACATCCTTCAGCCATGAGTGATGGAGGCAACTGTCAGCATCACAAGAGTTTGGTTTCGCAGGCAATTTTGAATCTTTAGAAGTTTCAAAATTAGAAGTTTTTTATTTTTAATATTTACATATTAAAATTATTAAAAAAACACTGAAAAAACATGGAATTTAATTTTTTTGCAAGTGAAACGCATCCCTGAGGGTATCAATGAAACTCATCACCGTTTTCCTTCTTATGAATCGATAAAACACATAACTCGAGTATCAATGAACAGTCCTTTGACCTTTATTGAAATTCAAGAAGTCAGAAAAGATGTTTATGCACTTTAGCTTCTCAAGATTGGTCAAGACATCAAACCAGTGTAGAATTAGGATGCTCAATGAGTGCACGTTTGGAATTTAGTTCTCTAGCTTACAAGATCGCCGCACTTTCTCTTTGGGTTTTTACACTGAAAACTGTACCCATTTCTCGGAACCCTAGAAAGGGTGATGATTTTGTGACACTTGCTGACATAGATCAATATATCACCAATCATATGATGAGACACAACTTTTTTATAATGAATTACTTGTCCAGATTCTGGGTAGAAAGGCAGAACCCTGCACTTGGAAATACCCTGTTAAAGCATTGAAACGACGAACACCATCTAAAAAAAGTCAATTTATTAATACAATATCTTAAATATTGTTAACTATAACTAAAAGCGATGATTATTTTACTGTGAATTGCTGCACAGTATAATCTACAGTAAAAAATAAATGTTTATTTTTTTTATACTTTTTTAAAGTTTATTTTAATAATTTTTTTTTGTTAGTGTTAAATTTTTTTTATTCAGTTATCCAACTTTCATGACACGGATCCCGAGTTTAATAGGTTAATTTGGTTTGACGAGTTAACCCATAAATTTGTTTTTTGCTTTTTTTTTTTTTAATTAATTTTTTTTGTTTACTTTAGTTTGTTAATGTTAAATTTCTTTTCATTTAGTAAAAGATGAGCTGGTTTTTTTTTTACACTTTTAGAGTTTTTTTTTTGCTTTTTTTTTCTTTTAATAATTTTTTTTGTTAATGTTAAATTTTTTTTATTCAGTTATCAGACTTTCATGACACGGATCCCGGGTTTAACAGGTTAACATGGTTTGACGAGTTAACCCAGAATTTTTTTTTCTTTTTAATTAAATTTTTTCGTTTACTTTAGTTTGTTAATGTTAAATTTCTTTTTATTTAATTATTAGACTTTCATGACACATATTTCGGTGTTTCACGGGTTAACTTGGTTTCCACGGGTCATCAATTTTTTTTTGTTTTTTTATTTTAATAATTTTTTTATTTAATTTAGTTTGTTTATGTTAATTTTTTTATTTAGTAATCAAACTTTCATGACACGGATCCCGGGTTTAACGGGTTAACCTGGTTTGGCGAGTTAACCTGAATTTGTTTTCTTTTTAATTAATTTTTTTCGTTTAGTTTAGTTTGTTAATTGACAATAAACTAAAATCCTTCGATGTTTCACTATGCAAGTCCACAGTGAAACGCTGAGTTGTCTTTTTTTTTTTTTTTCATTTTCTAGCCTTTATGGGTTTACAATAAAAAATGAATCCCCTCTCTTTTTTTTTATACTTTTTTAAAGTTTTTTTTAATAATTTTTTTTGTTAGTGTTAATTTTTTTATTCAGTTATCCGACTTTCATGACATGGATCCCGGGTTTAATAGGTTAATATGGTTTGACGAGTTAACCCATAAATTTGTTTTTTGTTTTTTTTTCCTTTTTAATTAATTTTTTTTGTTCACTTTAGTTTGTTAATGTTAAATTTCTTTCCATTTAGTAAAAGATGAGCTGGTTTTTTTTTTTTTTTTACACTTTTAGAGTTTTTTTTTTTGCTTTTATTTTCTTTTAATAATTTTTTTTTGTTAATGTTAAATTTTTTTTATTCAGTTATCGGACTTTCATGACCACGGATCCGGGTTTAACAGTTAACATGGTTTGACAAGTTAACCCAGATTTTTTTTTTTTCCTTTTTAATTAAATTTTTTTCGTTTACTTTAGTTTGTTAATGTTAAATTTCTTTTTATTTAGTTATTAGACTTTCATGACACATATTTCCGGGTTTCACGAGTTAACACTGGTTTCACGGGTTGTCAATTTTTTTTTGTTTTTATTTTAATAATTTTTTATTTAATTTAGTTTGTTAACGTTAATTTTTTTTTTGGTAATCAAACTTTCATGACCACGGATCCGAGTTTAACGGGGTTAACCCGGTTTGGCGAGTTAACCCGTTTTTTTCTTTTTAATTAATTTTTTTGTTTAGTTTAGTTTGTTAATTGACAATAAACTAAAACCGCTCGTGTTTCACTGCAAGTCCACAATGGTTGGTGAACCCGAGTTGTCTTTTTTTTTTCTCTTTTTTCGTTTTCTAGCCTTTTATGGGTTTTTTTGTTTTTTCCTTTGTGTTTTTTTCTTTTCATGAATTTTTTTTGTTAATGTTAATTTTTTTATTTAGTTATCAGATTTTCATGACACGGATCTCGGGTTTGAAGAGTTAACCTGAATTTTTTTGTTTTTTTCTTTTTAATTAATTTTAACATATACTAAAAGGGATTAGTGTTTTATTGTGGACCGCACGGCACGCCCCCCAAGGAACCACCGATGCCTTAGGTTTTTTTAAGTTGTCTTATTTTTTTTAGCTTTTTTTATATACCTTTCGGGATTTTTTTTTGCTTGTTTGTATGTTTTTTTCTTTTAACAAATTTTTTTGTTTAATTTAATTTAGTTTATTAATATTAAATTTTTTTATTTAGTTATCAGACTTTTATGACACGTTTTCCGGATTTAACGGGTTAACCTGGTTTGACAAGTTAACTAAGAATTTTTTTTTTCTTTTTAATCAATTTTTTTCATTTAGTTTAGTTTGTTAATACTAATTTTTTTTCTATTTAGTTATCAAACTTTCATGACACATATCCCGAGTTTCACGGGTTAACCTGGTTTCATGAGTGAACCCTGTTGATTATGGGTTGACCGTCAATATTTTTTGTTTTTTTTTTATTTTCATAAATTTTTTTTGTTTAATTTAGTTTGTTAATGTTAATTTTTTTTATTTAGTTATCAGACTTTCATGACACAGATCCTGGGTTTAACGGGTTAACATAGTTTGACGAGTTAACCCGGATTTTTTTTCGTTTTATTTATTTTTTTTTTGTTTAGTTCAGTTTCTTAATTTTCACTTTTTTTTTATTTAGTTACCAGACATTCATGACACGAATCCCAGGTTTAACGGGTTAACCTAATTTGACGAGTTAACCTGTAATTTGTTTTTTGCTTTTTTTTTTCTTTTTAATTTATTTCGTTTAGTTTAGTTTGTTAATGTTAAATTTATTTCTATTTAGTTTTTTTTCTTCTTAGAGGTTTTTTTCTTTTTAATTAATTTTATTTAATTAATTTAGTTTATTAATATTAAATTTTTTTCAAGTAGTTCTCAACTGATACCTTTAGTTTTTGTTTTTGTTTTTTTGTTGTTTTTATACCTTTGACGTTTAATGTCACCATCCATAGTGAAAATTTGTTTTAATTAATTTTTTTTGTTTAATTTAAATAGTTAATGTTAAATTTTTTTCTATTAAGTTATCAAACTTTCATGACACGGATTCCGGATTTGACAGGGTAACCTGGTTTGACAAATTAGTCCAGTTAATTTTGGGTTAACCCATTAATTTGTTTTTTCCTTTTTAATTATCAAACTTTCACGATGCGAATTCAAGGTATAACGGGTTAACCTGATTTGAAGGGTTAACACAGTTAATTCATATTTTTTTTTCTTTTTCTTCATTAGTTTTTTTCTTCCTATTGGTTTTTTTCTTTATTTTTTTCTTTTTAACTAATATATTTAATTATTACACTTTTATGACACGACCTTGCAATCAGACACAGGTCCAATGCTATTGGGTCTGGTATTGCAATCCAGACACTTTTATGCTTAGGGTTAACCCAAGTTTAATGTTATTATTAATATTATAAATATTACTTTTGGGTCAAGCGTTGCAACCAAACCTAAGACTCTTGGGTATAATTTTGTAAAAAAACCTAACATTTTTAGATCTTGATTTTTTTTTAAATGCAAAAAATAATTGACCCATGGCATCGTGCGGGGCATGTAACTAGTATATATATATATAGAAATAACTTTTATTCAATAATAAAATCATTTTGGCTTTTCAATTAGAGCTACAGATTCAGGGGAATAAAGATAAAAAGAAAATTAGATTCTTTCTTTCTTTCTTTTGGCTCTTCACTTGGTCCTTCCACTGGGATATATATATATATATATATATATATATATATATATATATATATATATATATATATATATAGAAAATTAGATAAAAAAATGCATCTCTTTGGTTAACTTCATATTCACTCAAGAGGTCGTTGGAGAAAAGACGAAGAAGAAGAAGAAAGCACGCGATGATGGGTGTAAAAGCATTGTGAAAATGTTGACAAATCTATGCTTTTATTTCTAGAAAAACACACAGCAGCGCTACCATTTGTCTATCTACTAATATGATATTATTAGCAGTTTGATAGCACTAATTGGGCATATAAACAAACACCATGGTGTGATTAGGATGTGAGTCAATTAGTTGGAGTGGTTATGAGCAATGCTTGCTTTTATGAATTCCTGGAAAAATAGACAAGGACCAGGAGAGACTTTGTTAGGTTTAGGTCTCCTAAAGTGATTTGCTTTAAGGTAATTTCTTGGTGTCTGTGGAAATTAAACAAAGTAATGGGCGTTATGGAGTCCCAGAAGTCTTCCCTGAAGCTATTTTTAACTTCCAATTTGAGAATATTAGGAATAGAAAACAAGGGTAGATCGAGGGTTGGAGATGGGATTTTCAATCCCTTTCCCACCATCTTTCAAACAACAATGCTAGAGATCATGCATTCATTTGTATCAAATTAACTAAGGTTTTTTCTAGAACAAGAATTTTTGCAATATTTAAAGAAAAGGGCAGGTAAATATCATAATCCGCTGTCGCTCTCTCATTTCCACCTTTTGTTTTTAATAATGCTCGTGGGGTAGGATTGCAATCTTTCTAGCCTGTCACTCTTCATCATTCGTCTGGCATATCACCTTAGATACGAAAGGAAAGAATTTTGTTGGCATTTATGGATGATGATACTGGTTGCTGAATGTGTAGGACCTGTCCAGTTTTTCTTGTTTTGTCACAACACCACCATGAAATTGGAAAAAGTCGATGCAAAATTCCATCAAGGAAAAACTTGTGTCCACAATAATTATACCAACTAAATAGTAGATTATTAGCTTAGTAAACCTTAACAATATACCTTGTAGTTAATCGGTTGGTTACGTATGATATTATTATATTCATGTAAATACATATTTATTATTAATAAATACTTAATTTATCTTTGATATTCATATAATATTATATTAATGAATCTAATATTTGATTTATGAGTATAGAGTGAAGATAAATTAATAAATACTTAATTTATCTTTGAAATGATCCGCATGAAAATTCTATATGAAAAGATCATCTATATCTATGAAAAGACTCACATGATGATTGTGTAAGTGGTCCTTAGACTTGATATCACTAAATTATCTTATATAGAAAATATTATGTTTTGATCCTGCTACATGTTATCTTAATCGAGGTAACAAAAAAGACAGGTATTAGGTATAACATGAACTATATGAAGGTACTTGAGTGACCAAGAAAAGATTCATCACCCTAGGTGAATTAGGGGAAATGTTCTTTATGTTCTCAAATAGTATTGACTGGAAAATCATTAGCCACGGTGGAATGAGATTTGAAAAGAGTTGCAAATCTTATTCAAATGATCGATGACTACTATGTAAAGAACATACATGATTTAACATGACAGATATACTTCATGCTTTAATATTAAATTGAAACATTATTGATGAAAGGATATTAATTACACTAAGAAATTGATTACTGAAAGGTTAAATCAAACTACTAATGATTTTTCTAATATTTGAGGGATCATGATACACTATTAAACAATGCACCTGATTTCAAATATAGATTATTTTAATTGTTGAATTGATAATAAATTAAATTGTTTAATTTATTTAATTAGAATTAAAATTTATATTTGGGTCAACATATTAGGAACATAATGGGTCACAGACATTAAGAACAATTAGTCAGAAATTAAATGGGATGATTTAATTAAGTATGACTTAATTAAAATATATTTTAGAAATTAATGACTAGAATATAATTAATACATGGATTATATTTCTAGACCTAGAAAAATTAAGTAAGGACTTGTTGAGTTAATTTCTAAGATTTTCCTAAATTA
Organism: Populus deltoides; assembly: GCA_015852605.2. NCBI lineage: Eukaryota > Viridiplantae > Streptophyta > Magnoliopsida > Malpighiales > Salicaceae > Populus > Populus deltoides. Next base: position 7,617,864 of record CM027570.2, read on the forward strand.
ATAAATGGATATTATTCAAGGGGTAAATTAATATTTTTTCAATTTATAGGGTTTTTTAGATTTTTTTATAAGTAGTAAATTATGCCTCTTATTTTAGTGGTTGTCTGTTAGATAAAAAAAACTACGTAAGTCGTGAAATAGAGAGCTAACACTCTAGACATAGCAATCCCTCACTCCTAAATAGGAATTTAAGATATTTCTCACTAATGGTTCGTGTGGATTACCGTTGGAGGCCGGATAATCGGACGATTTGTGGTTTGTGGCAACTCAGCTTTAAAAGAATTATTCTATGCCAAAAAAGATTAGATCTTTAGGTAATAAATTCTTAATCAACTCTAGATTTGTCTAATGAGATTCTAGAGACTACTGAATACTTTTTTTTATCATTTTCGTTGCATGCATGATATTCAGGAAATCCAACACCGACAAAAACATGTTGTCTGAGATTTGCATTATTTCATTGATTTTGATAGAAAATCATTTTTCTAATGGGATCGCCAACGAAATATTCGCGCAAAAAAATCAAATTTTACCATCCATTTTTCATTAAAAATATTAATTACTGATGGAATATTCCATCGTATATTCCATCAAAAATCCACCTTAAGTGACAACTGAATGTTTCGTTGCATATTTCATCGAAAATATTTCATTGCCTATTCTACTGGATTGTGCATGACCATTTCCAATGGCATCACTAATAGAATATGCCATCCGCATTTCTGTCAAAAATTCTAAAATCTTCTGTAACATTGAAATAGTCAATTTCATCAAAATCAATGAAATATTAATGGAAGATTTTTTCTAAGTCAACCACAAGAGTTAAGGGTCAGATGATTTTTAGAAGAACCACATGAATATGAGCAAACGAGTAAATGTGTTTGAGTTGGCCGTACAAGAGGAGGTTAATGACTTAAAGGTCAAAGATACTAGAGAATCTGAAATTGAATTTGAAACGAGGAAATTTTCCTATTCAAATAATGAAATTATACCGGTACATGAGAAATTGGGTAAATTACGATGAAGTTTCATAGATACAATTGAATATAGTAAATTGGCATAATTGACAATTAAAAGGAAAATAAGAATTTTTACAATGTGGATATAAATCCAACGAAATAATTCCATTATAAATAAAGAATGGAAATGATGTTTCTTAAGAAAAAAGTTAGATAAAAAAATTGCTCTTTTTTCATGTATATGAGAAAATGGTTCGAGATTACATTAAAACTCATACTGTGTAAAAAAAAGGTATTATCATGTTTTTTTTATATATATATTGCAATTATAATATAGATTCAAGATGTGTGTGTATTCCCCTCCTTCTTTTTTTATCTTCAGACTTCCCAAGACAGAGCTACAACTTTCAAGTTCTTCTGGATCGATCGAGTTGTTTACTCCTTAGCTGAAGTTTTTCTTGTTCTCTTTTTTGCTCTCTTTTACTCTTTTTCTTCCTTCCCTTTTCTGCTCCTGGATCCCTTCTTTTTATAGGCGGATTCAGGTCTTCTAGATAGATTTGTTAAGGATCTAACAAACTAAAACCTAGTTGGTTTTGCCATAGAACCAATGGTTTTGGGTTTAGGTTGTCTTGTAGGAAACTTGGAAACCAAGGTGATGTGTTTTCTACCTTTAGATTTAGAGAAAAAGGTTTCATACAATCGCATCCCTACTAGATTCATTTGTCAGCCCTAATTTTGAGCGCCTTTCACAAGTTGATCATTGGTCTCTGATTTGTTTAATTAGACCCTTAGATGACTACTAAACTTTTAATTTTCTTTAATTTGACCCCTGATTTCACCTGATTCTAGATCCTAAAGTTGCGCGTGTTTTGCAAGTTAGTCATTGGTTCATAAATTGTTCAATTAAGTCTCTATTTGCTCACTATTTGAATTTTATACAATTAAACCCCTGATTTGACTAATTAAACTTTCTGAAATTCAATTTTGGTTCCTAAATTTCATTTGTTTCAATTGACATCAAAATTAACTCCCCAAAGTTGATCTCCTTACAATTAAACCATCAATAAATTTAATTAAACCTTTCAAAATTCCAATTAAATCCTTAAATACCTAAAATATTTTTTCTAATGAGTCCCTTTATCAATCAAAACTTTGGATTGCTAATTTGGATATTGTTATCTATCAACTTTTTCTCGGTCGTCTGGTCTTCTATCATTAAACTTGGACAATCAACAAAGTTGGATGGACAAACTAACTTTATAAAAAATTCAGATATAAAAGACCTCATTGCCTTTTCTTCTTCTTCTTCTTCTTCTTTGACCATGGATTTTGAAAGTGTAAAAGGGAGTTAAAGATCAATGGAGATTATTTGTAATAAACGTGGAAAAAAAAGAAAAAAGAAACCAAACTTGCTACAACCCATTATTTGTAATGAACGGGAAATATAATTTTCGAAAGTAGAAAGAAATCAATCAAGATTATTTGTAATAAAAGGGGAAACGTAATAAAGAAACCACCATTTAATTATAATAAAAAAGGAAAAATAGTTTTTTAAATTAAAAAAAATGAAGATTATTTGTAATAAAAAGAGAAAAAAAAAACATACTGTTGAATCAGTGTTTCTCAAAATAAAATTTTTAACAGGTTCCAAAACCCTGGAGATTCAAAAAATCACAAACGCAGGCAATATAGTTGGGCCCCACCATCTACTGCTGGCTGCCTATCACCCATGGAATTTAGACCCCGCTCGGTTCAAGGTCTGGGTTCCAGGTTTGCACCGGGTCATTGGGTCATCCACGTTAATTTTTAATTTTTTTAAATCAAAACGATGTTATTTTAGTAAAAAATATAAAATATAAAAATAAAAGTCAACGAGTTGCAACTAAGTTTTTGATCGGGTCTTGCCGGGTCAACCAGGTCGCCGAGTCAACTCGCGGGGTCAGCCGGGTCACACCTGGTTTTTTTCTTTTCTTTCCCTATTTTTTCTTCAACCCGGTTCAATTCTAGACCCAGATCAGCCGAATCCCGGATTAACTTACCGGGTTGGATCAGGCTTTAAAACTATCCAATCACCTACTTGGCTAGTACAACCACCTACGTGTAATATACATAAGGGGGAAAAAAGAGAAATAATTTTCAAGATTAAAAAAATAAAAACTTGTTATTTTTTCATGCCAGATGGTAGCACTTGATTGGTCAACATAAAGTGAATTAAAGGTCGTGAGGTAAAATTAATGGAGTTCCATCTCTGATATGAATTACCAAAAATCAAGCTCGTCTTAATATTTAAAATAAAAGGATTGATTGTTGATACGAATTAAAATCAAGTAGACATTATTGCAAGTTAATAGTTCAGAGATAGCAGTAATTTATTTATTTATTTATTTATTTTTACAGAGTATAATATGTTATAAAAAGAGTACAACGTGTATTTATTAAGAGAGGCAGCTATAAAACCTGAATGAGACTAGTTTAATTTTTTAATAGAAAGTGAGGATACCATATAAAAAAAGAAAAGCCAGCTGTCCAGCTGAAGAAGTTAATGAGACATCGCAGGAGCCAGCTGTCCCAAATGTCCTGCACCAAAATTTAGGTTTAGTTACAGTAGTTTTTATTTTAAGATTTTTTTATAAGTATGTTTTGTTTTTAAAAAATATTAAATTAATTCTTATGATTTTTTTATAATTTTGATGTATTTTTTTAAAAATAAAATTATTTTAATATTTTTTTAAATAAAAAATGCTTTTAAAAAATATCTTATCTTAAACCAGAGGAATACATTCAATGATGAAGACAAAAGAAAAGTGAGCTGTAAATGTCACAAACATTTTTGTGTTTTTTTTTCTCTCTCTTCTAATAAATGTAAATGGTTTTTTTCAAAATAGAAATACGAAAACAAAGAAAATAAAATTGCCAGCATCAGCCGACATGTAACACGTGGCTGTGATGCCAATCATCTTTATATATTACAAGGACATCAAGATCATGACACCATTTTCATGTCGAGCTTAGAACAATTTTTTTCTTACCAAAAGTTGACATTATTATGTTTTTTTCCTCAGGTTGCTTCATGTTATAAATCAGCCTGGTTCAAGTTATAAGACGAGTTACTAAAAAAAAATAATTATTTTTTTATTATATATATAAAAAGACATAATTCATATATATATGAAAAGATTAAGTTTTTTATTTTGTTGAATGATTATTTTCTTTTTCTTTTCTCTCATCTTGGACACTCTGCATTAACTTGACAAGATTTACAGAGACATTTATATTGCGAAATATCACTTTGATTCTAGTGATTAAAGTGACACTTAAATAATTAATCCAGGAATAAGAAAGTGAATTCTCACAAGTAAGTTTTCCTTTCCGATCTACAAAATTAAAATAATATGTTTTTTTTTATCCATGAAGACATACTTTTAATTTATTTTAAATATAAAAACCCATCTAATAACAGTTTTAACAAAATATATATTTTTAAAAATCTATTTTTCAAAATTACAACTAAAACTATTTTTTTTAAAAATTACAACAGCAAGAAAATAAAAAGAAAGAAATATGTCTCTTTATATTTAATGTCTTGATAATATAAGAATTCAATCCAAAATCTCTATTTCTATTTTTTTAACTAAAAATATTTTTATTTTACTGTATATTTTTATTTTTTCTAAAATACTAACCAAAAAAAGTCCAAGGGTTAGGAATCCCAAAATGTGTCCACATGCAGTGCTAGTACGTAGTTAGTCTTCCGTTCCTTATCCCTGGCTCTATTTCTAAACTTTCTGTGGATGCTTAGAGTGTACATATGGGCTGCATTTTTGTTTTTTCCTTTCGATTCTTCTAGCTTGTAATAATAATAAAAAACAAATGTCAGATTTATATTCAAAAAAATGATGAAAAACTCGGAGCATTTTGGCCTGGACTCCGAATTTCTAAACTCCACTCCTCTACTCCTCCTGCTACTGTAGCTAGTCTTCGTTTAAAGGAAAGAGAGATATTTCTTAGAAACTACTTTAAGTCTTATGAAGGCACAGATACCTGAGGGGCTTAGTTTACTTATCAGATTTTATGTTTGTTAGATATCATCAATTTAAATTTTATACATCTCAGGATTTTATAAATCTTAGATCATTAGAGGCTTACATAATTATTAATTTTAGAACATATAAAATTAGTCAAGATACGTGCAAATTAGCTCGAATATCCATGTTAATAAAAAAAAACACCAATTAAAAAATAACTTGTTCAAAGTCGTATTAAAAATGGTGTTATTTTTTATGCATAAATAAGTTTTAAGATATCCTTATTGCTAAAAAAAATAAAAATATTAAAGCTGATGATCAAAACTTAAATACATAAAAGACATAGTTTTTAGACAAGCACTATCTAGAAAACGAATTAATAAATATAAGAAAATATAGATGGATTCTTTTCCAAGCATGATGAAATCTATATTAAACGTGATGAAATCTATATTAAACATGATGAAATCTATATTCAATGATTTGAAAATTCATTAACATAATGCAATGAAGGTGAATTTTATCTTCTTTCTGTGATGGGAAGAATAAGAAAAAGTAGCATAAATATGTTCTCTAAGCTCATTATCATAAGCTGCAAAAATGGACAATAATTTGAATCTGAGGTTTAAGATGAAAGAGACGACTAGTAAAGGCTTCAAAATGGTACAAGCAGCCTAAAAGAAGTGTTTAGCAATCGGTCACCTAGTCAAAGAGTTCTAGACCCTTTGGCCCACCTTTCACACTTTCAAAATTTGTCAATTCATTTCAGTTTTCACATGTAAAGCAAGACGACTAATGTGACCAAGATCTTGGGCAAGAAAGAAAAGAAGAATCAAAATTGGTTCTGTGAAGTTAATTTTGGCACCCCTATCACATGAGAATATCTTTGAACTAGAAGCAGAGCAGCTCATTAGTTAGGCAACCAAACGAAAAAACCATGAAAGGCATTGCAAGACTTTCCTTCTTCTTCTTCTTCTTCTTCACGGTTTCTAATGGTGCAGATATCGTAGCTGTAAACCAGACAATCTCAGATGGTGAGACTATAGTTTCAGCTGGGAACAACTTTGAACTGGGATTCTTCAGCCCCAAAAGTTCAAGTTTGCGTTATGTAGGAATATGGTACAAGTTCTCTAATGAGACTGTGGTTTGGGTCGCCAACAGAGAAGCACCACTCAATGACACATCTGGAGTTTTGCAAGTTACCAGCAAGGGAATCCTGGTCCTCCATAATTCAACAAATGTTGTTTTGTGGTCTACTAACACATCAAGACAGCCCCAGAATCCAGTGGCTCAGCTTTTGAATTCAGGAAATCTTGTTGTTAGGGAAGCAAGCGATACCAACGAGGATCATTACTTATGGGAGAGTTTTGACTACCCAGGTAACGTGTTTTTGCCAGGCATCAATTTTGGCAGGAACTTGGTTACTGGCCTTGATACGTACTTGGTGTCATGGAAAAGCTCTAATGATCCTTCATTGGGTGATTCAACAACTAGGCTTGATCCTGGTGGATATCCACAGATTTATATCAGGGTTGGTGAGAACATAGTCTTCCGATCAGGGCCATGGAATGGTGTTAGATTCAGTGGGATGCCTAATTTGAAACCGAACCCGATTTACACTTATGGGTTTGTTTACAATGAGAAGGAGATTTGTTACAGGTATGATCTGACGGACAGTTCAGTTGTTTCGCATATGTTGCTGACCAATGAAGGAATTTTGCAGCGTTTCACCTGGACTAATACCACAAGGACATGGAATCTGTACTTGACAGCCCAGATGGATAATTGTGATAGGTATGCAGTATGTGGTGCATATGGAAGTTGTAACATCAACAATTCTCCTCCTTGCGCGTGCTTGAAAGGGTTTCAACCAAAATCTCCTCAAGAATGGGAATCTGGGGATTGGTCTGGAGGATGTGTTAGGAAGAATGAATCAATTTGCAGGGCAGGAGAGGGGTTTCAGAAGGTACCAAGTGTGAAATTGCCAGATACAAGGACATCCTCGTTTAATTGGACAATGGACTTTGAAGAATGCCGAAGGGTGTGCTTGATGAATTGTTCTTGTACAGCTTATTCAACTTTGAATATCACAGTTGGATCTGGATGCTTGCTTTGGTTTGAGGAGCTTCTTGATATCAGAGAGTACACTGAAACTGGGCAAGATTTTTACATTAGATTATCTGCCTCTGATTTAGGTATGGACCCTTTCATTCTTCTTTTCTTGGTCTGTTAAATTATTGTGTTTCTTTCTTTCACAAGTTAAACAAATGTCCAAAGTGGTGCAGATGCTTTAGACCTATGGATACCTTTTGATTTCTGGGATGAAAAGGCCAAAGAACATGGTTGAATGCACATGGGATTTATTTTTTATTGCTTCTTTCTTGTCATTGATGGTTCAAATTAGAACCCGCATCATGTCTAATTCCTCCTTCATTTCTTTACTGATTATATATTTTAGTAGGAGATACAAACGTCCTGAAAAGACCCATGTAAAATTCCATTAGCAAGAACTCAATAGTTTATATCTCAAGTAATTAAAATATTTTATACAAACGTCCTGAAAAACCCATATAAAAGGTTTTTCTCTCTTTCAAATTTGGTAATTAAAATCCTAATTGAGGTAGTAGAAAATCTTATAACATTACAATTGTTTCGTTTTTCTCTGCTTAAAACTGGTTTTACAACTTGTTCACATTGGTTACGCAGAGCCAACCAGCAGACCTAAGAGGAAGACGCGAGTGTGGATTATAGCCATCTGTTCATTGGTTGCTGGAGTTACCATTCTAGGCGTTGGCCTGCTGTTTCTGATGAGGAGGAAGCCTAAGACAGTAGGTAATTTCTATCAAACCCTGTTATTGCACTTCTGATTGTTGATTGATTTAATAGGAAAAGGAATTATTGCATTGGATATTCTGCAAAGCAGTTACTCTTAGATATACTCTTATAACATTACAGTTACTCTTTGCTTTGGATATCGTTCTGGTCCTTTCCAAAACCAGATAATCATCATGGTGGAATATGTAGAAATGTATGATTCATGCAGTGCATTTCCCATTTCGCAGGAAAGATGGTTTCAATGAGAGAAAGAGACATAATTGATAGCACCGATAAAGATCTAGAGTTGCCAGTATTTGACTTCGCAACCATAGCAATTGCCACTGGCAATTTTTCAGATGACAATAAGCTTGGAGAGGGTGGATACGGACCTGTCTACAAGGTAAAGCTTCTAATGAGAGAGCTTTCTGTTAGTTCATTCTACCAAAGTATACGTTGCTACCTCCATCTTCCAGAGTCAATTTTGAAATGAGATTATAATGACTAGTCCAAAAAATCTTTCAGGGCACGCTTAAAGATGGGAAAGAGGTAGCTGTAAAGAGGCTTTCAAAGACTTCCACACAAGGACTTGATGAATTCAAAAACGAAGTTATATGCATTGCGAAACTGCAACATCGAAATCTTGTGAAACTTCTTGGTTGCTGCATTGAATGTGAAGAAAAAATGTTGGTCTATGAATACATGCCCAACGGAAGCTTGGATACCTTCATCTTTGGTATGGCAATCTGAAGACTTCAATCTAATTAGTTTTCACTTGTCTACTAATCGCATATCAAAAGCTGAAATTATCATTTTTCAATGCCAACAGTGCTACCATAAAATTAATTTTCTCATGGTGAGAGATATCAATGCTATGAAAACATACTGTTGTTTGCTTTAATGGATTAAAATTGATCAAACTTTTTTCAGATAAAAATCAGAGCAAATTATTGGAATGGTCTGTGAGGCACCACGTTATCAATGGGATTGGCCGTGGACTTCTTTATCTACATCAAGATTCCAGGCTAAGGATCATCCATAGAGATCTTAAAGCCAGCAATATATTGCTGGACTTTGAAATGAACCCAAAAATCTCAGATTTTGGCATGGCCAGGAGTTTTGGTGGAAATGAAATTCAGGGAAACACAAAAAGAGTGGTTGGAACATAGTAAGCATTTTAGACAGGCTGCATATTGTCAATTCTCGCTGCTTGCAACATTAGTAACTTTGTTCAACAATTTCTTGCAGTGGCTACATGGCTCCAGAGTACGCAATTGATGGGCTCTTTTCTATAAAGTCCGATGTATTTAGCTTTGGTGTTTTGGTGCTAGAGATAGTAAACGGGAAGAGAAACAGAGGATTCTTTCATCCAGACCACAAGCACAACCTTCTTGGTCATGTAAGTATCAAATCTTTATACCCCCCTCTATTTTGAACGTAGGCTGATTTCTTGGTTGAACCTGAAATGAATTTGGTCTTGGAATTCAGGCATGGAGACTTTACAAGGAACAGAAGTCATTCGAGTTGATCGACGAATCTTTAAACAATACCTGCGATTTATCTGAAGTCATGCGAGTGATCCAAGTCGGTTTACTGTGTGTGCAACAAGCTCCGGAGGACAGGCCTACTATGTCAACTGTGGTGCTAATGTTAACCAGTAACATTACATTGCCTGAACCAAAAGAGCCTGGATTTTTCACAGAAAGGAAGTTATTTGATCAAGAGTCTTCATCTAGCAAGGTGGATTCGTGTTCCGCAAATGAGATTACTATTACACTGTTAACTGCTCGATGACAGACAATTTTGTGTTTTTTTTTTATTCGTGTTTGTATAAATTATATCAATGAGAGGTGTATATTCTTCATTTCCGTGCCAGTCCTTTCTCACTCAGGAAACGTTTTGGGGCAGAAAATATCACATTACTGATAAGGAATTCAGCTTCTACAAGGGTTACAAAGACTAGACCCGGCAGAAGAACATAAAATATACTTCGATCTGTAGCGTGCACGAAGTTCAATTATTTCTTGGTCAAGAATCCAGTTGAAGCAAGCTCCACCATCGAAGTCTCTTTCATCAGCCTTCAAGAAGTTCACTCACTAACCCTACTATACGTCATTAAAATTGATTTAATTTATCTTTTAGTTGGTCAGCAAATCCAATATTATTGGTGGTTCGAATCTTTAAATTAACCTCATGCAAGATAGGTCTGGATCACTATAATATAAAATTGGATTATGCATGATTTCCTATAAACACGCGGTTTCGTGCTCATGTTCAATTTTGATCGCTTGTTTATCAAGCAAGCATAGAAAAAGGATCATGGAGGCCTCCATATATATAATGCATGACAGCTTTTTCATGGACTGGCATATTAATGATGTTTTTGCTCTAGACAGTGGCAGCCAGAGAAGAGCAAATTTGGGAGTATAATATGCTCTTTCTATATATGTTTTTGTTGCACTAGACAATTACTAATTTACTCTAAGAATAAAAACAATTGGCTGGCTAACAAGGGGCTTCATGGTCTTTTTCTCCTTTTCAAAACAGTTAAAAGCATAGGTTTTTATGCTTTTTGAATTTTTTCACCTCAATTTTCATTCTACGTTACTTTACTTTATTTAATTTTTATATCTAATTTTATCTTTATTTTTTTATTATAGTTTTTTTTGAGATTTTTGCTTCATTATTTTTTTTATGTATGTCATCTACGAATTAATTCCGGTCTCATATCTCAGGTCGTTAGTTTTGAATGTTTACCCAATTTAAGTAGGTTTTTAATTAACTCAGGTTATCATGATTTTTTTTCTCCATATTTTTTTTAAATTGAACTTTTTTTTCCTTTTCTTTTATCATTTGACATTAAATTATTGGCTTTTAAACTTTATAATTTTCCACTTTTCTTTATGTAGGGTTATCTCGGGTTTGAGTAAGTCAAATTAACCAGAGTATAATCAAGTTTTTTTAAAATTAAAAAATAATTAATTGAGTTGACTTGAGTTTTTTTATGTTTTTTTAATTTTTTTTTAATTTTACCATTTGATATTGAATTATTAAACCTTATATTTTATAATTTTTTAAATAAAATTATTTCAATCTCTTATCTCTCGAATGGAGTTAATCAAATTATCATATGATTTAAGTTATTGTTGCACCTGTGCTGCTATATTACATGACACCTGTCTAGAACTTGTAATTGGGTAAGGATCATAAGATTATGGTCTGATGCGTTTTTTTGAGAGTGACCTGATTTAACTTTTAGGCTAAGTGTTTATTTGAAAGTTTTGTTCTTATTATTTTTTAAAATGTTATTTATATTACAATAATATTTTTTATTTTTTAAAATTAACCCATCAAAATAATTCAAAACATATAAAAAAATTAATTTTTAATATAAAAAATTTTAAACCATTTAAAAATACAGATTTATTCACGTTTCCAAATCAACTCGAAGGCTAGACAATAGAGTGCAGCCCCGCCTCAGAACAAATGAATTCTTGAAGCCCAAGATAACCACATAATAATTAGGGAAGAGAATGATTTTATTTTATTTTATTTTAATTAATTTTGAGGCACTAGGAACTGGCAAGTAGGAATTAAAATAAAGCCACTTGCTTTTTATTGCATATCTTAGGCTTTTGTAAAATAGTATGAACTAGGCCTAGTCTTGGCCCATTTATCACCTTGAATTGAAACTTCTTTGGATTCTAGACATGATCTTGGTCCATGTCAGCCATGGGCTTCATACCCACAAGGGACCCCTTTTTTTTTTTTTTTTTTTTTTTTTTTTAAATCTCTGTTGAAATCATGAAATCCTCGGAACCCAGGAGGCGTAAAGCAAGTAGATTGGTTAAGGTTTCAAGTTAAAAGAACCTGAGATCTACATTATGAAAAACGGTGAAGAAAAGGCAATGTATAAATTGTAAGAAAGATAGAAAAGTAATAAATAAAGTAAATTATAATTAAAACGCATAAATATAAGTATAAAATATAAAGTGAAAAGGCATAACATAAAAGTAAATTATAACTGAAAAGTGTGTGTGTGTGTGTGTGTGTATATATATATCAAATCATGTGAATTACAAAATAAATTAAAAGGCATGTGCATGAATTACAGTGCATTCTCTTATAATTTACCGGGAGTAGTGTATTTTTTTTAATGATTTTTATTTTTATTTTTAAATTTTTATTTTGCACGATTTGGTCTTTTTAGGCCCAAATTAGCCTCTTAGTTGCATATTTTTTAGGGAGGGTTGAATTGAAAACTAAAGAACTGAAGTGAAAACCTCGAGTAACATGGATGACGGGTTGAAAGTTTTGTTGAAACATTCATTTTAATCCCTCATATTTTTTAGATATTAGTGTATTGTTTTTTTTTTTTGGTCTATGTTCTTTTGATTTTTATTCTTTTGTTAATGTTTTTATTCTTTTCAATTTAACTTTTAAATTTAAAATTTGTTGTTGCCTTTTGATTTATTTTTTATTGTAATTTTAACATTCAGTTTTTATTGTATTTTTTTTTATTTTGAATTCTTTTGTGTTTTGTTTTGTGATTTTAACCCTCATGAATTTTTTATATATAATATTTTTAGTCTTATAACTCGAGTTCGGTTTAAAAAGTTAAAAATAATTGATTTTCTTTGTCTTATATTTTTTTTATATTTGTTTTTTATAAAATTATCCTATTCTTATTTAATTTTTACCTTATTAACAAATAAGATCATGGAGTTGTTTTTGGAATGTTATGAATATATATTTCTTTAATATCAATAAACGTTCATCTTTTGTATTGAATCATTGTTTTTTTTCTTGTTTTGTTTATTGTCGATATCTTATTTTTCAATGATATTATTAAATTAACAGAGTTTATTAAACCCATTCAAACCAATTTTTCAATGATATTATTTTTCAATGATTCTCAATTTATTAATAACCATAATAATGCAAACAAGTATACCGTTGATTTTTCAAATCCAATTTGCTTTTATTTTTATCTTGGGGGAAAATCTCCAAAGTCATGTCCACACCAGATGTTAACTGCGAATGATGTTTGATGGTTAGCCAGCTTATGATATTGTTTTTACGGCTAATACCAATCACCTTTTCTCAGTGGCATTGACATTGTATCTTACCGACCACACAACGACAGAGACTAACTCATACTCTCCAAGATTAGCCACTGTATTAAGCAGCCTTTTCGTCCATCCAGTTAGCCATTATATTACAAATACACAGCATAATCTTGGACATGGTGGCCTCTCCTTTCCCATTGATTGATCTTTGAAATTATGCCTTGATTATCAGCTGCAACCTTCCTTTCAAACTCCTTTTGTTTATTCTAGTGTTGTCTGAAATATCAAGTTCTGCAGAGTCAAAGTCTTGAGAAACGATTAAAATTAGATTAGCAGTCTGAAAAACAACCACTTTCTGGTAATAAATGGGGACAGACACAACACATTCAAACACAGAAACTCGAAAAAAGAAGCTTGATTGGTCACAAGTCTCACCAACCATATAATAAGATCCTTTTCAGCTCCATACGAAAGTCAGACGTTGACTTTTTATTTAAAATTTTATATCATTTTGCCCCCATCTTCCTAACCCGACATTAATCAACGCGAGAGGTGAATGCACTATCTCCTCATGGAAGGCCAAACTATTTTGTTCCTTTTGTCTATTGTTTTCTTCATATCAATCCCCTCTACAGCAATAGACACCATCGATGCCACTCAATCACTAAAAGATGGGGACACCCTGGTCTCATCAGAAGGCCATTTTGAGCTGGGTTTTTTTAGTCCTGGAAATTCCAGAAATCGGTACGTGGGAATATGGTACAAGAAGATATCTAGCTTTACAGTAGTATGGGTTGCCAACAGAAATACTCCTCTAAATGATTCATCAGGAATGTTGAAGTTTGTTGACCATGGAAATCTTGCCATTATCAATAGTACAAATGGCACTATTTGGTCCTCAAATATATCAAGGGCAGCAATCAATCCAGTTGCACAACTTCTGGACACAGGAAATCTAGTTGTGAGAGCTGAAAATGACAATGATCCTGAAAATTTCTTATGGCAGAGTTTCGATTATCCAGGCGACTCGTTTTTTACCAGGCATGAAATATGGTATAAGCTTCGTGACTGGCCTCAATCGATACCTGACATCCTGGAAGAGCCCCAGTGATCCTTCTACAGGTAAATATACAAATAAGCTTGATCCAAATGGATTGCCACAGTACTTTTTATCTCAGGGTTCAGTTGACCAGTTCAGGTCAGGACCCTGGAATGGACTGAGGTTTAGTGGTATGATAAATTTGAAGCCAAACCCAATTTACACATTTGAGTTTGTTTTCAATCAAGAGGAAATATATTACAAGTATCAAATCGCTAACAGTTCAGTCCTTTCGAGGATGGTGTTAAGTCCTGATGGTGTCCTGCAGCGTTTCACTTGGATTGATCGAACTCAAGATTGGACCCTATACTTGACAGCAAATATGGATAACTGTGACAGGTTTGCATTATGTGGTGCACATGGTGTTTGTAACATCAACAACTCCCCAGCCTGTGATTGTTTGAAAGAGTTTGAGCCAAAATCCCTGGAAGATTGGACAGCTGCAGATTGGTCACAAGGATGTGTTCGAAAGGCCCCATTGGATTGCAGCAATGGAGAAGGTTTTATAAAATATACTGGGATTAAAGTGCCAGACACACGGAAGTCTTGGTATAACAAAACCATAAACCTTGAAGAATGTGAGGAGGTCTGTTTGAAGAATTGTTCTTGCACAGCTTACGCGAATTTGGATGTTAGAGATGGAGGAAGTGGGTGTGTTCTGTGGTTCGGTGACTTGATTGATATCAGGCAATACAACGAAAATGGGCAAGATATCTATATAAGGATAGCTGCTTCTGTAATAGGTATGAGTTTTTTCTCTGTTCTTGAATCATAGAAAGTTTGCGTTTCCACCAGATTTGAAGTCAGAATCTCTGAAGTGAAACTCAGAAACATAAAAATATGTTAATGCGAGGAAAAGCAGTAACCAAGTATAAATTGAGTCCCTAAGAAGATATGTGTGCGCTATGATTTATGCTGATTTTTGGATTTCATTTTTTATCATGTTAATGCAATTTTCTTTATACTTCATGAGTCTTTTTATGGCAGATAAACTTGTCAAATCCAGAGGGAAGAAACGAATAAGGATCATTGTTATTCCCGTATCACTAGTGGCATTTTCCCTCCTAGCCCTTTGTCTGTTCCTGCGTTTCCTGAGGAAAAACAAGCAACAGCAGCTAACAAGAGAAGGTAGCCGATTATAACTATACTACAGTGAACTTTTCTTTAGCTGATAAATTGTAGAATTTGAAGGCTTTAGAGTAAGGCCTTCAAATTTATTCCCTAATGTACTTCTTTTCCCACTTCGTCTTGGCCGTCAAACTTTTGGCTACAATCAATTTGCTGTTCTCTGTCTTCAAGCTATTCAATTGGATCACTGTGGTGAAGTTGGATATATGATTCTTTTTGTACAAAAACTGCTGTATGCTTCGTGCTTACCTTGATTTTCATAATACCTTAGGTTTCTACTACATATTGGTTCTGCCATGCATGGTCTCTGTTTTCAAGGTTATTACTTTTTAGCTCATCTTCAATCTATTTCATCTTGCAGGAAATGTGGTAACCAATCCAGTGCAAGACCGCGCCAAGGAAAGCAGAAATGAAGATTTAGAGCTACCACTGTTTGATTTGGCTACATTAACAGATGCAACCAATTGCTTTTCGATAAACAACAAGCTTGGCCAGGGTGGTTTTGGACCAGTCTACAAGGTATCAACATTAAGACTGCTTTCAGCTCCTTGGATAAATTTGATGCTCATAGATCAGTATCATACATGGCACCAGAACTGAGAACCTGTGGACATGTTTCAGTTACCAGTTTTGCTTACAAGGCCTTCACTTACTATTTAAAATCATTAGCCTCCAGATAGTATACTCAATTCTACGAATTTATTGAGGTGAAATAAGTCAGAACCTGTGGACATGTCAGAAATAGTATTCCATCTCTTCTCTTCATATTATTTCGCAACTGATATATAAAATTGTTTCAGGGTATGCTGCAAGATGGACAAGAAATAGCAGTGAAGAGGCTATCTAAAAGGTCAAGACAAGGAATTAATGAGTTCAAAAATGAAGTTGTATGCATTGCCAAACTTCAGCATCGCAACCTTGTGAAGCTTTTAGGATGCTGCATTGAATTAGAAGAAAGGATGCTGATATATGAATACATGCCAAACAAAAGCTTGGACTCTTTCATTTTTGGTTTGTTCCCCTCAAACCTTATCCTCTGGTAGTTTAGTTACAACTTTTTCTGCAATATTGTTAGAATTTTTAAACATAAGCACAAAAGTCCTCCCAAATTTTTGACCTATATAGTTCCATTCTAGAACATTAGGACGAAGGTCATAATCAGAATGATGGCACTAGTTGAAAATCTCATCATTTTTCTAGATGGTTCTCTAGCCATTTTGGAATTTTTGTCAACAAGTGCAGCTATATATTACAAGGAAAGTCAACGCTCTATTATGCTCTTTAGGTGGATTAATTAGTTGAGAAATGTTTCAACATCAGATATTAACTGGGATAAATAACTGTGTAGATAAAAGGCGAAACATGTTGCTGGACTGGACTAAGCGCTTCCCCATTATCAATGGGATTGCAAGGGGACTTCTTTACCTTCATCAAGATTCAAGACTCAGAATCATACATAGAGATTTAAAAGCAAGCAATATTTTGCTGGATTATGAGATGAATCCAAAAATTTCAGACTTCGGCATGGCTAGGAGTTTCGGAGGGGATGAAACTAGCGCAAACACAAGCAGAATTGTTGGGACATAGTAAGGATCTTTCTGAATTTTAGTTTGCTGTCATTTACAGTGCCCATAAATCTGTAAAACTTATTCAATGGTTTATCTAGTGGTTACATGTCGCCAGAGTACGCAATCGATGGCCTCTTCTCAGTGAAATCGGATGTATTTAGCTTTGGTGTTTTGGTACTAGAGATAGTGAGTGGAAGGAAGAATAGAGGATTCCGTCACGCAGAACACAAGCTCAATCTTCTTGGACATGTAAGCGTTATGCCAGTATTATTTTTCATGTTCAAATTACTTAAATGTTTTAGCAACATTCAAACTGAGCTGAGGAGATATTTGAATGTTGTTCAGGCATGGATGCTACACAAGGAAGGAAGACCCCTGGACTTGATTGATGAATCTATTGTAGACACATGCATTATATCAGAAGTCTTGCGATCAATCGAAGTAGCACTATTGTGTGTTCAAAAAAGTCCTGAAGATAGGCCTAAAATGTCAAATGTGGTTCTAATGTTGAGCAGTGACATTGTTTTGCCTCAGCCCAAGGAGCCTGGTTTTTTCACTGAAAGGGATCTGTCGAACGATTCTTCGTCAACAATCAGGCATGAAATCTCTTCAGTAAATGAATTAACCTCCACCTTGTTAGAGGCTCGGTAAAACTTGTGATAGTTCGGAGATATTCAACACTCTCTCTCTCTCTCTCTATTTCTTTCCTGAGTACGGCTATGCACTTTGGATCTAAGAGAAACAAAAGATGGTTGCATAATGATTAACTCTTTCAACTGCAGGAACCGTCTTCCTTTAATCTTTCATCTAATATGTGAGAACAGGGAAATGTCAAGAAATTATCTCTAGCCTTGTGTTAAATAAATTTCCCAGAATCAAAATGCAAGCACATAAATGGAAATATTGAGAAAAAAATTATTTCATGTGAAATGTAAAAAGTATACCAAGAACACAGAAAGTATGCAAGTCCAACAAATGCAGCAGTTGTTCAGAGAAAAAACGATACCGGATTTTCGATCTAGTTAACTGATGAGCTTCCAGAGATTAATTTGAATAAATTCTCCCTTCTTTCCAATTACATTTGTGTAATTTCATTGCAGAATTTTTAATTTAAGAAATCCTATTTCACTACTGATTCGGTACTTGGTAGAACAAAATCTTCTTCGAAACATAGAAACATCAAATTCTGCACCTATATCTTCTTTAAGGATCTGCCAACCTTGACCTTCCTTTTTCCTTGGGTAAGAAATAAAGAAATTGAATCTCAGATATTGTTAATGAAAATGAACACAAACTGATATCTGAAGAATGTAGAAGAAAACTAGCACATCATTTTTCATAGATTACAGACTACATATCTACATAATATATCTACATAATATAATTGAATCATCATCCATATGGTCAAGAAATAATCCATGATAAAATCCATCCAGAAAGCTTGCATCACTGTTACCCAGAAACATCGCACCTTGTTAAGCTTTTCTCAAATGATCATGGCAGGAGCAATATATGAGTGTATTTTTGAAGTCATAGCAGGAATAGAAAGTGACCTTGTCCAGTGCTCGTTGGAAGTTGCCCGCAATTAGTTGCTGGATTCATGAAAATGTAACGCATTAATATAATATTGTCTCTGTCACTCTTCAATATTATGTCCACTACACTGAAACTAGTACAGTGGGCAGAAAGAACTGTCACCATTTTAATTGCTGAAGGCTTGGAGTTTATAGCTTGTTGCATGATTGAGCAGGTAAAATATCCATTGAATGCCAACTGAAGATAGCCTACCGCGCTTGTAACAGTGTTACAGTAACTTCATTTGCTGAGTGAGATTGGTGCTTGTTTGATGAAGTATCCTTTTCAGGTGGATTACTTCCCATAAAAAAACCAGGCTGTTTAGGCTGAGGCAATGGATTTTCACTGCCAAGCATTAGAACAACAGATGACATGTTTGGCCTATCTTCTGGTCGTTGTTGCACGCATAATAGAGCCACATGAATGCATCTTAAAGCTTCCGAAGGTGTGCATGAATCAGCAAAGCATTCATCAATTATTTCCAAAGGAATCCCATTAAACCAAAGCATCCATGCCTGGAAAGAATCATGGCAACAGGTCAGTAGGCTGATTTTACCCTAAGGTGCATATGATTATCGCTGCTGCTAACATTTCAGGACTACTACTAATACATTCCAGAGGAAGGCCAAAAAACTTGTAAAATTAATGCAATATGTCAATTAATCAGATACCTGAGAGGAACCAAACCAATACATATCACCAGTCTATTTGTTTCTAAACACTTACATGCCCAAGAAGGTTTTGGTTGTAGTCTGGGTGACAAAATCCTCTGTTTTTCTTTCCACTCACTATCTCTAGGACTAGGACACCGAAGCTGAAGACGTCAGATTTGACAGAGAAGTGTCCATCCAATGCATATTCAGGAGACATATAACCACTGCAAATATATATTATACCATGAAAGGAATTTCTCCAAATACACAAATGAAAATCAACTAAGGAAGTACAGGACACTTACTATGTTCCAACTACCCTCTTTGTATTGGCCTCAGTTTGATCTCCACCAAACATTCTTGCGAGGCCAAAGTCTGAAATTTTTGGGTTTAACTCATTATCCAGCAAAATGTTGCTGGCTTTGATATCTCTATGAATGATCCTCAGTCTTGAGTCTTGGTGAAGATAAAGAAGCCCTCGAGCTATTCCATCAATGATGTGAGTACGCTTACTCCAATCTAGGAATTTTCTTCTTGTTGGGTCTGGCCAATTTGTCATACATGTTAGTCTGATAACTAGATGAAACCGAAAGAAAATAATAAAAAGGTGAGACAACTAAAATGTGTTGATCAGGAAACTGGACAGGTTCATACCAAAAATAAAGGAGTCTAAGCTTCTATTAGGCATGTATTCATAAATCAACATTTTTTCATCTTCATGAATGCAACAACCGAGCAGCTTTACAAGATTGCGGTGCTGGAGTTTAGCAATTAATAGAACTTCATTTTTGAACTCATTCAATCCTTGGCCAGAACTCTTCGAAAGTCTTTTCACCGCTATTTCCTGTCCTTCTATCAATTCACCCTAAATCAACGTCATTCACATAGCTCAGTTAGTTTTTCCATTAGAAGATAGCTTGATTGCACATGTTGAGTGCTTTTAGCTTACCTTGTATACAGCTCCAAAACCACCTTCTCCCAGCTTCTTGCTGCTAGAAAAGTCATCTGTGGCGTGCTCAATTGTGGTTAAATCAAACATTGGCAACTCCATCTCTTCTTCTTTCCTATCTTCGAAGTTGCCATTCTTTCTGTGCTTTCTCCTTCGGATACAGAAGACAATTCCTAATATTAGAATGCTTGAGCCGAGTATGACAGCGCCACCAATTACTCCTGCGTGGGTCTTCTTCTTTCTTTTCTTTTCCCCGGTTACTCCTGAAATCTAAGACTATTAGTTGGTTGGAATTTTGCCCAGTTCAATATTATAACTTAAACAGAAGTTGAATGATCTTTGAGTTATATTTTTGAGAATAAAAATGCAAATGGGAAATCATATCAACTAAGTTCAGATAGGGAAAATGGTGCTGTTTCTTTTTCCATAGTTGATGAACCAGATTTGAAGAGAAATAATGATTGAATTTCTATCAACGTTGGTGCTATGTCCTTACGATTAAAAATTAGTTGCCAACTGAAGCCATACCTGATTGTGAAGCAGCTAGCCTTATATAAATATCTTGCCCACCCTCAGCTAATCTTCTTGTGTCAATCAGGTCACCGAACCATCTCAAGCAGCCACTTCCACGTCCTCTGAAATCTAAATTTGCATAAGCAAAACAAGAGCAGTTCTGAATACACAACCCCTCACATTCCACCAGACTAAAGCTATCGTCATACCAGGAAGAAGATGTGTCTGGCAGTTTAACACCTGTATAGCTCTGAAAGCCATCCTTATCGGTGCAATCAAGTGGAGTTCTTCGGATACACCCACCCGTCCAATTTTGTGAATTCCACTCGCTTGGAGACTTGGGAATGAATCCATCCAAACAATCACATACAGGAGAGCTATTGCTATCGCAGCGAGCATTTGCACCACACAAGGCATAATTTTCACACCGATCTACCACAGCTCTAGCAAAAACATACCAATCATTTGTTTGATGACTCCATGTGAAGAGCTGCACAAGGCCTGAAGGATTCACCGTAAGCCTGGAGAAAACTGAACTGTTTTGGAGCTCAAACTTGAAATAAACCTCATTCCGATTAAATACATACTCAAATGTATAGATTGGATCAGGCTTGAGCTCAGGAAACCCTGTAAAATACTGGCCATTCCATGAACCGACCCGGTACATTATTCTAGTTTCCTTCCTAAGAATTAGCTGTGGATAACCCTGAACATCTATGCCTAAAGTAAATTGACCTGGAGCAGGATTTTCTTTGCCTTTCCAAGATGACAAAAACCTGTTAAGACCAGTAACCAAGTTACTTCCCAGTTTCATTCCAGGCAATAAGGTGTCACAAGGATAATCAAAACTTTGCCACAGAAAATTATCTGCTTTATTATCATTTCCATCTCTCACGACTAGATTTCCAGAGTCCAAGAGCTGTGCAACTGGATTCTGTGCTGTTGTTGATGTATTTGATGACCAAACAATATTGTTTGTGCCATTGAGAAGGACAAGAATCCCTTGGCTAGTGAGGTTTAGAGTACCAAATTTATTTGAAATTGGAATTCCTCTGTTGGCCACCCACACAACTGTCTGAGGAGACTTCTTGTACCATAAGCCCAAGTATCGATTTGTTGAACCTGCAGGGGTAAAAAATCCAAGTTCGAAGCTTCCACCTGTTGAAACTAGAGTCTCACCATCTCTTAGGGATTGAGTTGTGTTCATAGCGTCTAGTGCTGAGGAGATTTTTAAGATGGAGAAGAAAAGCGAGTACACGAAAATTACTTCAACAACTCCCATTGAACTTCAAGCTTCCATTCCGAGAGAAAAAAAAAAAAAAAACAGAAATCAGTTCTTTAGTTCTTTGCTGACAAAATGTGCAATGATTTTTAGAACAGTGGAGGATAAAAAAAGAGATGTATTATTAACAAAAAAATAAAAAAAGTCAAACAATAGACTAATTTGCTGATTATGATGATGATTCTGCTCGTTTCTTATTTGACCAGGCTTCATTGAGGAGCAATGTTTGAGTTCAAATGCTGAGTTAAAAGTCAAGCAAGAAATTATTGAATAGCGAAATAACAAGATTGGAAAATAAATATGAAGACTAGTCTAATGAAGGAAACAAAAGTTCGATTTTGATGAACAGTAAGCTTGGACAGTTCACAGGGCATCTGCTTCAGGGAGGTGCCCTAATTGCTATGTTTCCATTGCCTGATATATTTTAGCTCCATTGCTCTTTTGGGGAATTGTGAAATTGTTAGAAAGCAAGAACGGATGCCTGCAATCCAGTAGTTGATAGCATGATATTTTCTAGCCTGCCTCTTCCTAGCGGAAAATCCTAATGTGGGAGAGGCCTGTAACTGTTGATGTTGTTCACGACTCAATTCAAAATTATCGTTGATTCTCTCCCACCAACCTTTTGTATTGGAATTCGATTAGGATGGACATTATAATTTCAATCTTTCGATCAGTTTTTACCCACATCAGCCACTGCTTCACACAGCTCGTGCAACAACAATTTGAATAAATGGTAAATTTTGTGATTAATTCGGGAGAGGAAATAAATGAAAGTGAAGATCATGTGAACCAGAGGAAATATCCAGGTCAGGAGACATTGTCATTTATGAAAGTCTCAGCATGGACCGACCTGGATTTTTTTTAGCACAGCTTTTCCAATCTGACGCCTGATTCTTGACAAAAATCCTTTGTGTTTCGGCTGGAAAACTATTAACAAAAGCCGTCTTGGACTAATCCTTTGTAGTTGGGCTGTAAAAATTACGTTTAAGCCTAAATTTTGGCTAAAGAGTATGTCTATTGTTGACTACAGTCCAATATTATTTTGAGCTTTAATAGTTTTCCGCTCTTTTAATCTTAAATGAACACTTGAAGCCGAGGACCACCACAGGATTAACAATAACAAGTTCACTATAAAAATCCATGTTTTCCAAAATCTGTGTCTCCAGATTTGTCCTCGCTGCAAAAATCATGAAATTAAATGAATCTAAGTGCGATGTTTGTTGAGTTTGGCTTAAATTAGTGAGATGATTTATATAAGAATGATAATTGAATGTTGTGGTGTCCTAAGAAAAGGAAATGTGTTTATGAAAATGACTTTCTTAGTTAAAGTTGGATTTGAAGTATTTTTCTTAATGAAATTATCTTTTTTAATGAATGATCTTGTTGTTAGTATAAATAAAATGTATGGTGGCATAAATGCTTGTCGTGTAGGTAACCTGAGATTATGAATGGAGATTTTTTTTTATGTAACCAGGTTTTTTATAGTGATCGATTAGTGCCTTTTATTTTGTGTTATTGCTTGGGTTTTGCACGATATTGTTTTCTTTTTTAGTGGTAAGCATGAGAATGTCAAAGTGCTAAAGTTGCACGACATGCAATTTCTCTTCTCCAATAAGAAATTTCAGGCTGGGTGTATAAATATACTTAATCACCATGCAAGAAAAGAGGGGAGTCAACCATAACATTTCCGTAAACACAACTGAAAAGCAATTCCTAGCAAGAAAAAACCAACCAAAGATCATAAAAACC
This sequence comes from Populus deltoides, assembly GCA_015852605.2. NCBI lineage: Eukaryota > Viridiplantae > Streptophyta > Magnoliopsida > Malpighiales > Salicaceae > Populus > Populus deltoides. The sequence continues at coordinate 7,641,247 of CM027570.2, forward strand.
AACCAAAAGCCATGAAAACTAGATGAAACCATTGAAAATTATCACAGCCCGAATCTTAGGTCCATGACCAGCAACACAATAGTGGTGTTGTACGGACACTTCATTTATGTTAAGCCTTAGAACATATATATATCATAAAACAAATTATATAAAAATTTCATAGCATTTTATAATCTTTCAAAATATTCTATTTTTCAAAACCAATAAAATCAAACAATACTTCAAAACTCCTTATCATCAAATAGAAAAGAAAAAAATAATCCATAATACTTATTACATTATCAAAATCCAAACTTAATTAAAACAATATTGTAATAATGGAGCGTCTAAAACATTAAATAAAAAACTAAAAGCAAAACCTCGTGGAACAAGGAAGGTATATCAACTAAAATTGAAGAAGAAAGAACACTCAACAAAATCCATCAACTAACAAAAACTAAGAATCTGGAATAATATTACAAAAAATAAAGTGAGTTCAACCAACTCAAAGATAGCATACATCTTAGATATTAATAGTTTGCAAGTCGATATATGTTAATAGAAATATACATACTAAGCATATTAACATAAAATAGTAGAATACATGTCAGATTAAATGACAATCAAAGACGACCGGATGATACCCGAAGGTGACCATTATGGGAGAATCAGTCGCAACAGGTTGGTGTATCTCTTATCAACTAGGTATACAAAATATATATGCACATAGACTAACTACTCTCTATTACCTTGGAGTTACTAAGAAGTATACTAATATCAAAACATAATAGATACTCGCATAACTATCAAAGTAATGTATATCATATCAAATAAAATATAGTTCAATAGAATGCAAGTGCAAATTCAAGAATGGATGAGTACTCGGAAAATAAAGCAACATATATAAATAATTAAGAAATTAACTAGTTGTACTCATCATATAATAAACATAAATATTTTTTTATATTACATGCATATTAAAGATTATCCCACTTAACTGGAAAATAAAAGCAAACGACAATGGAAGCAGAACCAGAGATTACTGAAGATCATTAGGAGGAAGACAAAACCTAAAATGGATATGAAAAACACTCAAAAATTACTTGAAGCAAACTAGCATAAAAGATGAAAACTGTAAGCTTAGAGACCAAAATATAACTATAAAACTGAACCGATTCACCTAAATGATCCCAAATATAATCCAAATTGATAGAACTTAATAAGCCCAATAACACTCTACTGCTAGGTCAACCGGTCGACCACTATCACAAGTCAATCGGTCGGCCGGTTTAACCCAATGTTAAAACTTAGTTCCAAAGAAACTCTATAATTTTATCATTTAATATATACATATTTCTATATTAAAATGATATGTACACATATTTATAACATCTATAATTTTATCATTTATATTAATGATGATGCATAATTTTTTTTAAAACAAAACAAAGAAACTATTAAAAGATGTTTTGGAGTATGATAGCGGTTGCTTTTCAAAAAGCTTTTCGCTCGGAAATGTATCAAAATAATGTTTTTTTAAAAAAAAATTATTTTTAATATCAGCACATCAAAATAATTTGAAAACATCAAAAATATTAATTTGAAGTAAAATGAAATTAAAAAAAACAATAATTTTTTTAAAAACGTTTTTAAAACACAAAACAAACGTGATCTAACAGTGCCAATTCTCTCCATTTGGTCCTCAACCCAAATGGTGTCATGCAACATTGTTTGGGTTGAGGCCCAAATAGTAACCCAAGCACAATGTTTGGGCCTCAACCCGGATGGTGACCCATCCGGCTTGGCTCGATTGGACCCTTCTCTCCTCCCACCTTTTGCATTGTCCAATATACACATATAAGGAGTTAAAACGTGGCGCTGCACACACACATAACTTTTCTATACTTCCAGATTCTCTACAAGTACAAACTCTTATGCAGGTTGTGTAATGCCCCACACTTTCATATACATTTAAAATTACTTTCCTACGATTTGGTACTAAAAAAATACGAGTATATTTTTTTTATACAGTTCTCATATAATAGTCTACTCAAATTTCCACCGAAATTTTGGCAGAGTCTCTCCTATATCGGGAGGTCCCAACTTATCGACGTATAACATGTTTACACTTCAAATATCTCATATCTCATAACCCACTCACGACCCAAACATCTTGGGTCTCCATCCCACAAACATCGTCATCATCACAATCACAATATTTATATCATATATTGAATAATAAATATCATTTTCTCTGTATCATAAACAAATATAAATTACTTAATCATGAAGTGGAAATATAACAGTAACCGAAATGAGGAAGACTTGATATGTAATAATAAACATGATATTTACTGTTGCTTATATTATAATCCTCCAAACAAGAGTCTAAGTTATTCTAATTACAAATAGTAACATTATGCAACAATGCAAAAGTTTACATTATAATTACATGCCAAAAGAGGAAGCCTATACATGCACAAAAGTCTCCCTAACATTTATAGGTCACATGGATAGAGAAACGAGCCTACCGGGTATGGGAAGTTCCTACAGTTAATGAAACTATACAATAAAATATATTATATTAAAATAGTGATGAATATTTCAATAAAAAAGATTCTTTCTATGATAACAAATTTAGCGTAGTTCATCAATCTCTCTTTTTATTTTATTTTTGTTAGATTTCCATATTTGGTAGGTAACACAGGCGCTTTAGTACTTCCATCTTTCAATATGGCATTCCATTCTTAGATGCCTATCTCTTATCAAGATTCCTTAGTCACCTTTAGCAACCAAATCAATTTCCATAATCCCAGCATTTCATCTTCGAAAGCCAATTTCATTTATGATTCAACAATCATTTCCAGCAATTTAATCGATTGCTATACATCCAACATCCCATTCTCGAAAGCCAATTTCATTTCGTGACTCAGTGATTACTCCTAGCAATTTAATCGATTGCTATACATTCGGCGTTCCATTCTCGGAAGCCAATTTCATTTTATGATTTAATGATCACTTTTAGCAATTTAATCGATTGCTATACATCTAGCGTTCTATTCTCGGAAGTCAATTTCATTTCGTGATTTTATCAATCACCATCAACAACTTTATTTGTTGCTATAAATCTGGCATTCCATTCTTGGAAGCCAGTCTCATTCTGTGATTCAAAAATCACTTCATCCTAATATTAAATCCATATCAAAAGTTTTATATTTATGACAATAAATACAACAACTCAAATAAATTCATTATCAAATTTACATAGCTTAATAAGAGACATCTAAGTAGTGTTGTCACCTACTTGGAGTATGATGTGATGTTTTGGCGTGGGTACGCTGAACTGCCTCGGGGCCCTCTCCTGCACCATAACAAGATTCAAGTTTGTTAATTGGAAACTTTGGATCGGACCGCAAATCTTAATTGACATATTCTTTCATCCAAAAATTTAAAATATAGTAGTTCATTCATGTGTTTCTCATTCAAAATCCCATGACCGTTTCTTTTGAAATATCCATGGTTAAAGATTCCTCCCAAATGGTTGTCATTCATTCATCAATGTGCTTTAACAACTAAACACTGTTTTGCGTTCCAATTAAAACTTAACTTGTTTAATTGAGAATGTGGTGCAATTCTATTTTCTTACACATTAACATGTTCCTTTTTTATTATTAAGGAAAGGGAGGTTAGATTACCCATTAACATATCTAATTTTGCTCTTCTCCACACTCTCATAAATCTGTCTTTTAGGTGGCAGCCTGGCCCTTCTATGGATTTTTATGCATAATTGGAGTTTTAAAGGTTCAACTTATGCAAAGTTTGCTTCAAATGAGAGTTAACATCCCTAGTACTAATGTCATGAAGAGGTATACTCAAAATTCTATTCCCATGTATTTCTAATTTCAGCTTCAATTTAGTTGTCAGAGCTGTCCAGCTGCACTTCAGTGTCTCCCTTCATCAATAATTAATTAAGCAAAGAAAGTCTTCCTCCACTCTTTTCTTCCACTTGGCCGAACCAAAGAGCCTCTCTCCCATCCCAATATCTTCTTTAATCTTGAATGATAATGTCATTTTATTAAACAACTAATCTTCTAAGTGTAGAATTTATGAGTTTTTCCTCTTTTCCCCTAATTTTTGCTTATGAACCCTAATAGACAAAATCTGAAAATTAAGGGTTTTACTTACAATTTCAGTTAGAAAGTGTTTAGAATACTTTAGTTTATGCTCTTTAGCCTCCAAAATCCTTCTTCACGTCCTTTTCTTCTTTTCTTTCATTCTCTTCCTGTTTTTTTCTATCTCTTCAATCAATATCCCTTTTCTTCTCTTGATAACACCTTAATTACTCCTTGCATGTTTCCACTCTCATCTCTCTTTGTTTTTCACACTTTAGGGAGGGTAAATGGTGGCATGCAAGGCTGGTTGGTTTTCTAAGAGGAAGGAAAAGGATGGGGAAATGTTTTTCCCTTCCAACCGTTGGCCTCCCTTAAGAGAGGGAGGCTTCTCTCTCTCTCTCTCTCTCTTTTTTAAAGTTTTTCGACCGGGGTTTTACAGGTTGGGTGCTATATTTTTAGTCAATGACCATAGTGTGGACACACATAATTTTCTATGCAAATTCATGTGCCTTTTTTCCCTCATCAATTACTATTTCTCACTAATGTTTCAATGAAATTTACCAATATTTTCACCAATCAACCATAACATCACCCACATCCTGAGGTGAGTTAACATGATCAAGATATATAAATATCTCAAATCACTAGGTAAACAAGAAAGTTCTTATACTCAACATTATCACTTCAATAATTCACTCTACATGTATTTGTTTTCATACATTTAATGATTCAAGCATTGAAGATTCAATGCATTGAAGAGTTCCTTGTCCCACAAAGAGCTTATTTTCCATGCAAACCTCCACCACCATTCAAGCCCAACAACCAGGCTCAACAACATTTCAATCCAGGCTCAAGATCATAACTCATGGAAAGCTTAATTTATGTGTGAAGTTTTTTCTTGACTTCATCGATTAATATTTTATATCTTAAATAATGAATAGTATTCAAATAATTGATACTAATATAGATGCTCAAAAATCGATAAATAATATACGAATATCTAAATTTTTTACAAGTTAAATAATAAATAAGATATAAATATAGTAGAAACTCCATCCATGAGTGTCCATTTATATCCCTAAGGTTGAACTTTAGATCGCATGATCTAATAAACCTCATTGTTGTTGAACATAAATTTATTTTTCGAAATAGGATCCTTTGTTATTTCCATTTTAGGACTAACAAGTGGCTTGCTAATCTATTAAAGTGAAATAAATGCACACATAATTTCAAGATTTGGCGCCAGATTGCTATTTCCTTTTGTATGAGCATCCTTCAAATATTATTTATTAGTCTCATCAGTTTATTTGAACGTGGCTACTTGCTAGAACTTAATCTTTGACAGTATGTACAAATGTTTTCTTTGGTTACACAAAATGTATAGATGTTGCAATGTGATATTAGTGTCCTTCCTTCTAAAAAAGTTCTAACTCTCATGTTCGAACCTTCCTTTTGTAACCAAAATATATAGAGTTCACAGCCACAAAGAATGCTAGTCGCTTACTAGAAATAATAGTCAATAAAACGTATTACTCAAGAACTTTCAACCTTTTTTTGTTATTGATCTTGGAAATTGAAATTGAAAATATATAGATCTTCAGCCCAGATCCGTGCATTACATTTGTTGGCTCGAAGCAAACCAGTACAGATATTGTGCAGTCCAGAGATGTGAATCCTCAAGCATTCTGTATATCTGTATTCGCACTAGTACTTGCAGAGGACTTGTAGACAGGTAAAAGTAATACATCAACATAATTATAGCAGAAAATATTTAATTTCTGTTATATGCCTTGGATTTGGCTAGAAATATATATATATATATATATATATATATATATATATATATATATATATATATATATATATATATGCGCTCTTCCTTTTAACCATCAGAGCCAATCTTCTACCGTGCATCTAGCTCTGAAATAGTTAGGTCATTTATAGATGATGAATCATGATTTCCTGATGAAGAGTCCACTGCGGGCATATTCCTTTCCGTGAAAAAACCAGGTTGCTTTGGGTCAGGCAAGGAATTCTCACTGCCCAACATCAAAACCACAGATGACATATTTGGTCTGTCTTCCGGCTTTTGTTGCACGCATAACAGACCCACATGAATGCATCTCAATACTTCAGATACAGAATAAGGGCGATCTGACATATTGTCAAGAACCTCCAATGCCCTCTCTTCCGTCCACAGTTTCCATGCCTGGAATACAAAAACTTGTTATGAGAAAAATTGTTAATACATAATTAAATTAACATGTTTAATTTTATCCTTACATGTCCAAGAAGATTATGGCAGTGATCCGGGTGGGAAAATCCTCTATTTTTCTTCCCACTTATTATCTCCAAGACTAAAACACCGAAGCTGAAGACGTCAGATTTCAATGAGAAACGCCCATCGACAGCGTACTCGGGGGACATGTATCCACTGCGGAAAAACATTATCAGAAAAAGTTTAAATGTGCAGAGATTATACATTGTAACAAAATAGATGTAGAGTGTACTTACTATGTTCCAACCACTTTATTTGTGTCTGCTTCAATTTGATCTACTCCAAACAGTCTAGCCATTCCGAAATCTGAAATTTTGGGGTTCATATCCTTATCTAATAATATGTTGCTGGCTTTGAGATCTCTATGGATAATCCTTAGTCTAGAGTCTTGATGAAGATAAAGTAGTCCTCTAGCAATGCCACCGATAATGAGGTTACGTCTATGCCAGTCCAGGAATTTGTTTCTTGTTTGATCTAATCAATATATCATTATGTTATGTTATTCTGATGTATAAATGAAACATCATAGAACAAGCAATCTAACTGCAAGAAACTCTAACCAGTTCTTGGGGTACAAACCGAAAATAAAATAATCTAAGCTTTTGTTGGGCATGAATTCATAGATCAACATTACTTCATCTCCTTGAATGCAACAGCCAAGAAGTTTAACAAGATTTCTGTGCTGAAGTTTAGCTATCAAGATAACTTCATTCTTGAACTCTGTCAATCCCTGCCGAGAACTTTTTTGAAAGTCTTTTCACTGCTATTTCTTGCCCATCAATCAATGTACCCTGGGAATCGTTATTTACTGAAGTTAGAATATCTCATAGTAGATGATCACTCAGCTTTGAAGCACGTTGTTATATACCTTATATACCGGTCCAAAACCACCTTGTCCCAACTTGTTGTTGCTTGAAAAGTTATCCGTTGCTTTCACTATGGTGGCCAAATGAAACGATGGTAACTCCATGTCTTCCTCTATTTCTGAATAGAAGAAGATTGATCAGTTGTTAGCAATGATAAACGAACAGCTTCTCCTTATCAAAACTAATTTGACTAACAACATGATCTAACAAATGCTTCATTTTGTTAACAATGACTAACATAAAATTCTACAATATTAGTAATCTACCATGCATACTATATATATCAACAAGGTCCATGTTCTGGAATAAGAAGAATTAATTGTCCAGAGTACACTACCTTGCTTTCTCTGTTTCTTTCTCCATATATAGAAGGTTAGTCCTACCATAAGCACTCCAGCAAGGACTGTGGAACCGAGTATGATTCCCACAAGCTTCTTCTTACCAGAATTTGTGTTTGACGTAGTTTGATCTGAAAACCCACAATAAACACAGAAAGGAGTTCTATTTTATTTGTAAATAGAATGAGGGAATGAGGACACGAAGTTTGGAAAACATTTAAGGAACATACAACTTCCTCATTCCAAAAAAAAAAAAAAACAGAGAAAGAGGGAAAAAAATACCCTGCTTGAGAATCATGGAAAGAATATTGACAAATACCTGTTTTCAAAGGTGGTGGCATCCTTATGTAGAGGTCTTGGCCCCCAGTACTAAACTCTCTCATATCAACCAAGTCACCAAACCAGAGTATGCAGCCACTGCCTTCTCCTGTGATATTTGAATTTGCGTATGCCGTGCAACTGCAGTTTTTCAGACACATGTCCTTGCATTCTACCAGACTCATGCTTGTATCATACCAGGAAAGGAATGTATCCGGCAACTTAAGCCCTGTAAAATTCTGAAAGATGTCATGTGTGCAATTCAATGCACTCCTTCTAGCACACCCTTTACTCCAATCTGTAAGAGATTTGGGTACAAATCCTTCCAAGCAAGTACAATTGTGGGATTGATCGACCATTTTGCAAATCGTATGTGCACCACATACTGAATAATTGTCACACAGATCTCTTGGTGCTCCATATATACGTGTCCAAACATTAGTTTGATCTGCACGTATAAAGCGTTCCACGAATCCTGACTGACTCACAATCAACCTCGTCAACCATACAACCGATTTCGGGATTTCATAGCTATAATCTACACGGGTCTTGTTCAAAATAAACTCATACTTGAAGGACTGATTTGTAGGCAGATCAGGAGTCCCGGTGAAACTTTTTCCATTCCATGAACCCAGCCTATAGTGCTTCAAAGTTCCATTCTTGACGACTAGCTGTGGAAACCCCCGACGATCTATCCCAAATGAAAATTGACCTGGACCAGGATCGTCTGCGCTCTTCCAAGATATCAAGTATCTATCCACACCAGTTTGTGAACTCCATCCGATCATCATTCCTGGTAGAAACGTATCACAAGGATATTCAAAACTCTGCCATAAAATGAAGTTATTATCCTTCCCATCTTTCACAACTAGATTTCCTGAATCCAATAGCTGCATAACTGGACTCTCAACATTTGTTGTTTTGTTGGATGACCAAATTCTTTCATTGTTTCCGTTGAGAAGAAGCAAAACTCCTTGCTGGGTGAAATTTAGAAATCCAGAACGATCCTTTAGCGGAATTTCTCTATTGGCAACCCAAATAACTTCTTTATGAGCTGACAATTCATTCACGTACCATACTCCCAAAAATCGATTCATTGAATTTCCTGGGCTAAAAAAACCCAGTTCAAAAGTTCCACGTGCTGAAACTAGAGTCTTGCCATCTTTAATGGATTCATTGGAAGTGATATTGTCTTGTGCAGCAGAGGCTAGTGATAAAAAGAGTAAGAAGATGAAAACCAAAAGCATTGTAATGCTAGTAAATGAATTAATAAGGCCTGTACGCGTAGCGATCTCCATTATTATCAAGCTTGTAGAGTAGGGGAAATAGCCTTATATGGCATGAACAGCAGTACAAGTGGGGGTAGGGAGTAAAAGCTTAACAACTGACTGAAGTTGACCCATAGATCTATCGCACCTACATGAATTTATCTTTTTTTATGAATGAATTAATTCATTGATCAATGGAGAAAGAGTAGAAGTCTGTCATATTATTATTACCATTTCACTACTTCAAATAGCAACTCTAACTATTTGTTCTGCTCCAAATTTTAAGATAAACATTGACGGAAATTTATTAAGTATACTAGGATTGATACAGAGGATATGTTTTTAAGATCTCTCTAGAAAAGATTTATAAGATTTAGCGTCAGTTAATGTATAAACTAACTCTAACATAATTTTACCAGTTGGAAAACCAAAAAAAAAAAAAAAACCAAAAACCCTTCAAATAGCTGTTGCCCTAATGTCGACCTGCACTGCCACCGGGTTGTAAAAGTAGTGATTGAAACTGGAATAATTTATTAAATTTACGATTCAGGTTATAAAAATAAAATAATTTAATAAAAAAATAAAAAACTATAAAATCTATTTAAAAGAAAATTAATGTCAAATTAAAAAAAATAGAAAACAACAAATCAACCAACATTAACTTTCTAAATTTATAACCCGGGTTATTAGACCGAAAACACTTACCTAGTAAAAAATACAGAAAGAAAATTTGTGTTTTCTAGTATATGAAAACTAGTTAGACTAGTCTTAATAATACACTTTTTTTTTAATATAACTGATTATAAATCATGTTTTTTTATAGGAAGTCAATTGGCAAAACCCGATCCTTTGATTCATGATCGACATATAAATAAGGCCCTCCACTAGGTTCCTTACCTATACAAACCCAAGCATACATACAGACTTCTCTTCTTAATAACTCAATTAGAGTTAAATGCAACAATGATAACAATATAAATCAACATCTTTATACAAAAGTTAATACAAATTATGTAATTAAGGAGCTCTAACTAGACATAAAGGAATAATGTTAATTGCAATAAAAGAGCAGGTTCTGAAAATCCATAAAAACGACCTATTAACGAAGCTATAAGCCTGAAATAAATAAATAATAACAGAGTGAGTTCAATAACTCATTGAGAAGATAATGTTCAATTTACATATATAAGGTAATACATCAATGAGTAATATATATACAAGTTTGGCGTATGTTTTTCCAAAGAGTTTTACAAAGAGATCATAACAAGAAATATCATAAAGCTTGTCAAAAAATCAAAATCCAAGGAGCATAATGCTCCAAAATATAGGATAATCAGTTGCCATAGTTTGGTGACTCTACCAACCAATTAAGGTTTAGAATTATGATGTGTATAAAGACTAATACTACCCTGCTAGCAAGAGTATTCTGGCTGGCATCTCAAATGGTCATAATTAAACAAATCATAATCATTTCTTAAAAGCTCAACTCATACAATCAATCAAATGAGAAGTTGTCAATTTAGAAGTATACAACTGCTCATATCAAGAAATTAGTCTGAATAAATGATCATGTTTTATCATAAAAAGAGATAATAAATAATATCTAAATTACCAAGAAGCATGATCAATTTTATATTAATAATTAAAATATTTATACTACTCTTTTAGCATATAGAATATTATCCATTCACCTTATTTAAAAGTAGTTAAGACTCAAAAGCAGATATCGATGGAAGTCCTATTGATGCCCACAGGTAGAGTATTAAGAGTATCTAAATATAAAAAATGTACTAAAAAATGACTCAAAACATAAAATATAAAAGATTAAATCTCTAAGATTTAAGACCAAACATAAATATAAAAGCAAAATAGATATATCTGATCGATCTCAAACATTTCCTAAACTTTTGAACCAAAAAGAACTAATCAACCCTCAGTGTTTGATCAACTGGATGACCAAAATCTACTAACAAGTCGATCAAAACTACTTAGGCAAACTGATCAACTGAAATTCACCAACAAATTGACTAAAGTCAATAAGCCTATTGGTCGATCGGTTGATCAAGATTTTAGATTTCTAATCCACTAGTCTCCCAACAATGGCAGATTTCAAATTCTAACTCAAAACTCAACATAATCAACTCATAACAGTTTAACACATAAAATTAATCTATAACACTTCAATTAATCCATCAATCCAACCCTAAAACATAAAATTCAAAACCCTAAACCTTAACAAAACCGAAATCAAAGCTAATTACCATAATTACACATTAAAGCATAAATCTTAACTTAAACATTTAGTTTCTCCAATCCTTTTCCCTTTTCTTTATTTCTTCTTTTTCTTTCTGATTAGTACTTAAAAGTGCATTTTTATCAAGGTTTTATATCATCATTTTGCACTTGAAGTATCAATAACTCCTTAACTAAAGCATGTTTTATAATAACGTATCTAATAATATAAGATACCTTTAATTTATGGTAAATGTTCATCTTAAATGCAGGCCTATCACATAAATGAAAGAATTGATTGATGAGTTGAAGTACTTAAATTGAAAGGACAAAGAGATGGCCAAACTTAGAAAAGAGATGCTGGTGCAGTCCAAATTGGAACACTGTTCGGTAATTGGGTCATATCTGGAGCTGTAGATCTTGGATTTAGGTCCATTTTATATGGATGGAAAGATAAGACATAGGCCTACAACTTTCATGTGAAGCCCAAGATTTAAAAAGGCCGTTTTCAAGTCCAAATTGCAGCAACAATAAAGAAGTCCGAATCTGTCCTGCAGCCCAGACACTGTTTAGTGTTCAGCCCATATCTCGAGTTCTAGAAGTCCAAATGATCTCAAATTTTTACCCTGGATAGATGAGACAATTCTCTAGAACTTTCATGATTTAAGTTTGTTCAAATTATGACGTCATCAATGACGTTTTTGGCGGACAAGAAGATAAGGATTGTCACCAAGTCAAGATGTGGCCACCCACTCATCAATTAGTCAACAAATCAATAGTTCCGAATTTTGGCCTATAAAAGGAGGCATTTGCCATGTATTTAGGCATCTTGGTGTTCAGATCAAGATCATGCTCTTGCTCTTTCTTTATGTTTTGTAATGCTTAAGTTTTGCTTATATTAATTTCTTACTTATGCTTTTCATTTCCTTCCCTTGTTTATTTATGTTTCTTTCTTTCATTATGTGTTGCTAAGTTAATTATGTCAAGGTGAAAAGGGTACACTAATGGTGTAAGAATAAGTATAATATAAACTTAACATGGACCTTAAAGTTGGATACTAACATGCTTTATATTTGTTATCTTGTTCACTTTTAATACTTTGCTTGTTAAATGGTTAATCTAGATTTATGTTGTATAACACTTGGTACAACAAATACTTGCACTTTCATAGCCCATACTTGTATGGTATAACCGACACTGAGCTATGAAAGGAACTTGATTTGTTGTTAACATAAGTTATAATCATGAATGCCTGACAACATTTACAAGTATTAGCATTATTCGAATAAGATAACTAATGTAATCATGTTAACAATTTATAATCCGATTGGAACCTCCTTTGTGTGTGGTTTCCGGTTGATTAGTAAGAGTTTATACTATACTTGTTTGACGTACCATTAGTGGATCCTCTAACCTTGACATTTGTTGTTATCATTGTTTAATCCTTACGTTAATCTTGCAACTCAAAGTTCTCATCAACTTCTTCTTCTTCTTCTTTATTATTATTATTATTATTACTACTATTATTGTTGTTGTTATTGTGTTGTTGTTAACTATAATTTATACAATAAACCTCCCTGTGGTTCGACCCCGGTCTTGCCGGGTTATTTATTACTTCGACACTCCTGCACTTGGGAGAAGACATCAATCTTTTGGTCGTGTCAAGTTTTTGGCGCCGTTGCCGGGGAGGTAAATTCTTGTACAAATTATAGTATTTATTTTATTTTCTCTTTTTACTTTTCTTGTATCTAACTTTGTTTATTTTGTTTTGTTTCTTTTTCTTTTGCTTTCTTTCTTTTATTCTCTTCCTGCACGTGCATGAGAGTGTGGTCACGTACATTAAGTGGTAAACTTTGTAGAGTATCTTCATTATTTTTAGAAAATATGGCCGAAGAAGATAACCAATCGCTTTATAATGAGAATAATGAGAATATTCGGGTTAGAACACTTAGAGACCACATGAATCCCACAAGAACAAGTGCACCCTCATGCATAGTTTTTCCCCCTGATGCATCTCATTTTAATTTTAAGCCAGGCATTATTCAACTTTTACCTTCTTTTCATGGTTTAGATTTAGAAAATCCATACTTGCATTTAAGGGAATTTGAGGAGGTCTGTAACACCTATAATGACTCAAATTGTAGCATGAACACCATTAAGTTAAAGCTTTTTCCTTTTTCATTAAAAGATAAAGCTAAAACATGGCTACAAAATTTGAGACCTGGATCCATTCGTGCGTGGGATGATATGCAACAACAATTTTTAAAGAAGTTTTTTCCATCTCACAAAACAAACTCTTTCAAAAGACAAATAATCACTTTCTCTCAAAAACCAGGAGAAACATTTTACCAATGTTGGGATAGATATCGAGACTTGCTTAATACTTGCCCCCATCATGGTTTTGAAACATGGAGATTAGTTTCACATTTTTATGAAGGATTAACACCTAGAGATAGGCAAATGGTTGAATTGATGTGCAATGGAAGTTTTGAGGATAAAGACCCCAATGAAGCCATGGAATACCTAGACTTGCTAGCTGAAAATGCACAAAATTGGGACACTACAAGAACTTATGAGGCACCAAGTAAAACCCAACCTCATACATCTAGTGGAGGTATGTACAACCTTAGGGAAGATCATGACCTCCAAGCCAAGTTTGCATCTTTAGCTAAAAAAGTCGAGGCATTAGAATTAAAAAAAGAGTGGTCAACTAAAATCTGCTCAAGACATTGTGTGTCAAATCTGTGGAAACCAATGAACATTCAACCCATGACCGTCCAACCTTGCCCTCTTTTAGGGAATGTCTCCATGAACAAGCACATGCATTAAAAAGTTTCAAAAGGACCAATCATAACCAATACTAGAAAACATAAACCCCTGGTTGGAGAAATCACCCAAATTTCAATTGGAAGAGTGATAACAATAATGCACAAACTTCACAACCACCGCTTTCAAGCACACCATAACTTCCAAAATTCTCATGGATATGCACCTCCTTATGCTCCACCTCCTAGAAGAAATCTTGAGGAAACATTGCATGTATTCATGGAAAAGCAAGAGGCAATTAACACTCAACTTGCTCAAAGCATGACAGATTTTAAAGATACTCTTGCAAAATTGACATCTGCTCTCGGTTTCCAAGAGAAAGGTAAGTTTCCATCTCAACCACAACGAAAATCCAAAGGGGCAATACAATGTGAATGCAAGTAGTTCGGGAATCCAACACATGGATCAAGCCAAATCGGTCATCACTCTTCGCAGCGGTGGTAAGGTTATTGAAAAACCCATTCTTGAACCTTGTGAGAATGATGATGAGTCAATCTCTGAGGGTAAGGAAGGGGTTGAATCTGATCATTGCAAAGAAAAGACTGATTTTCCGCCAGCACTTCCATTTCCTCATGCCATGACCAAACAAAGGAAAGTCAATCACAACTCAAATCCTTGAAACTTTCAAACGGTAAGGATCAATATACCTTTGTTGGATGCTATTAAACAGGTTCCTTCTTATGCTAAATTTTTGAAAGATCTATGCACTGTGAAGAGAAAACTGAATGTAAAAAAGAAAGCCTTTTTAGCCGAACAAGTAAGTGCCATTCTTCAGAACAATAATGCTTTGAAATATAAAGACCCTGGTTGTCCTACAATTTCTTGCTTTATTGGAGAACATAAAATTGAAAGAGCCTTACTTGATCTTGGAGCTAGTGTGAATTTACTTCCATATTCAGTTTTTCAAAGTCTCAATCTAGGTGAGTTAAAACCAACTTCTGTAACTCTTTTACTTGCCGATAGATCTGTAAAAGTGCCTAGAGGAATAATTGAAGATGTGTTAGTACAAGTCGATAAATTCATTTATCCCCGTGGATTTTATTGTCTTGGACACACAACGTTAAGCATGTAATTCATTTCCTCGTTATTTTAGGACGTCCGTTTCTTGCAACTTCTAATGCATTGATTAATTGTAGGAATGGATTGATGAAGCTATCTTTTGGAAACATGACATTGGAGATGAATATTTTCAACATTTGCAAGCAACTCCGGAGATGATAATGATTTACAAGAAGTAGATTCTATTGAAGAATTAGTTTATGATCAACTTGAATCTACTTTGAGTAATACTTGAGCTTGATGAATTTGAAGATTTGCAAATGACTTATTCTCAGGAAGAAATCACGGATGAAAAAGACACCGAAAATGTTGATGCGGATCTTTTGTCAAAAGTGACAACAGATTCGACATCCGACATCACACCAATCGATGATTACTTTCCTGATGAATCCTTACTTTCTCTTAGTTCAATGCCTTGGTTTGCTAAAAATATCAATTTTCTTGCTACGGAGATTTGCCAACTCACCGAGTATCGAAGACAAAGGAAAGTTTTTGAATGAAATGAAGAACTTTTATCGGGATGACCCTTACTTATTCAAAAATTGTCCTGATCAAATATTTCAAAGATGCATTCCCGACAATGAGGTAAGTAGTGTCATTAAATTTTGTCATTCTGAGGCATGTGGGACTCATTTCGTCAAAAAAAGACGATCGCAAAAATCTTACAATATGGATTTTACTGGCCCACCATGTTCAAAGACACACATGTGTTCTGCAAAGCTTGTGAAAATTGTCAAAACTCAGGATTTATTTCAAAACATAAGGAATCTTTAGATAATCTTCTATTGACTTTTGAGACATATCCTGGTGGAGATGTGCACCGTGCATTTCAGGACTTATGACACAATTCCATAAAGAACACGATCGACTTAGTCTTGGGAATCTGACTATAAAAGACCCTGTTTGCCAGTTTTTAAGAAAACTGGATGGGAAGCTTATCCCCGACCCATAGAGGGCGTTTAAGCCGTTCTTGGACGTAAAACCAAGGGAAGATGTGAGCCACAATCACAACTACGATTTGAGTCTTAGTTTGTAAAAATTTATGTTTTTTGGTTTTCTTAATAGCATATTATTTTGTTTCGTTATTTCTTATGTTTGTTTAAGTGTGTTTCAGGTTTGTCAGTGTTCGTTGTTTCAGGTGATGTCTTCTATACTCTATCTTTCTACCTTATGACATTGAGGACAATGTCTCGTTTTGGTTGGGGGGAGAGGGTAGTAGTTGACATAAAAAAAAAAAAAAAAAACTAACCAACTAACTGTTTTTGTTTTTAAAGCCATTTGACAAAACCATATTATTAAGATGGCGAGTAAGGAGTAATTTTATTGACTCTTGAGACGCATCTTAGTAAACATTTTCTAATGGTCATTTGCAATATTCATAACAAGGCCTATTAGAATACTTCTTGAAATATTCAGGTTTACAAACTCTCGCATTCTTATCACATGATTCTGCTCATATACTCATTTAACAAGTATTCTTAAACCTTCATTTTCACACACACACTTTAACATATGATTGTGGGTTGCACATTGGATTNTTACATTATTTATGTTCTTNTGTTAAAGGTAACAACTAAGGGATAGGGATAGTCTATAATTTGAAAAAAAGAAAACAAAAAAACAAAAAAACAAAAAACAAAAAAAAACAAAAAAAAAATGATGATAATAAAAACGTAGATAAGTTTGATTTCGTAGCCTCCCTAACCTAAGCAATTAAGCCCGGAGGTCTTTTAACACCTAATACCCTAAAGTCAACTGACTTGGGAGCTATTGGCCCAAAGCTTGTTACATGGGTTAAGGAGAAAAGCTTAAGGGAATCAAACATTGCACTATCTACGTGTCGGGATCTAAACCCGAAGTTACTAAGCTCGTAGGGGTGTCTCAACACCTAATGCCCTAAGACCAACTGGTCTGGGAGTCATTAGCCGAAAGCTCGTTACATGGGTTAAAGATGCATTGTGTTTTAAGTATATGTATATATATTGAAAAAGAAAGAAAAAAGAAAAAAAAAAAGAAGATAATAATCCCAACCCAAGGAAGTTAACCTTAAACATTAGAACAGAATATTGTTTTCTTCCAATAAAAGCCCCATCATCTATGTTTTCTTACATTGAGCACATAAAAAGGAAGGTTTATTAATATTTTGTTTAAGGGGTATTGAGCAGATATATAAATTTAATGAGAGTTTGTTTATCTGGATAGATTAATGGAAGTTGAATGATGAATGCCTTGCTTTGTGGAATTTGCAAATTGTTTTTTTTTCTATTTTAATGCTTTGATTACTAGGGACTAGTAATAAGCTGGTTGGGGGGTGTGATTAGTACTTAAAAGTGCATTTTTATCAAGGTTTTATATCATCATTTTGCACTTGAAGTATCAATAACTCCTTAACTAAAGCATGTTTTATAATAACGTATCTAATAATATAAGATACCTTTAATTTATGGTAAATGTTCATCTTAAATGCAGGCCTATCACATAAATGAAAGAATTGATTGATGAGTTGAAGTACTTAAATTGAAAGGACAAAGAGATGGCCAAACTTAGAAAAGAGATCTTTGGTGCAGTCCAAATTGGAACACTGTTCGGTAATTGGGTCATATCTGGAGCTGTAGATCTTGGATTTAGGTCCATTTTATATGGATGGAAAGATAAGACATAGGCCTACAACTTTCATGTGAAGCCCAAGATTTAAAAAGGCCGTTTTCAAGTCCAAATTGCAGCAACAATAAAGAAGTCCGAATCTGTCCTGCAGCCCAGACACTGTTTAGTGTTCAGCCCATATCTCGAGTTCTAGAAGTCCAAATGATCTCAAATTTTTACCCTGGATAGATGAGACAATTCTCTAGAACTTTCATGATTTAAGTTTGTTCAAATTATGACGTCATCAATGACGTTTTTGGCAGACAAGAAGATAAGGATTGTCACCAAGTCAAGATGTGGCCACCCACTCATCAATTAGTCAACAAATCAATAGTTCCGAATTTTGGCCTATAAAAGGAGGCATTTGCCATGTATTTAGGCATCTTGGTGTTCAGATCAAGATCATGCTCTTGCTCTTTCTTTATGTTTTGTAATGCTTAAGTTTTGCTTATATTAATTTCTTACTTATGCTTTTCATTTCCTTCCCTTGTTTATTTATGTTTCTTTCTTTCATTATGTGTTGCTAAGTTAATTATGTCAAGGTGAAAAGGGTACACTAATAGTGTAAGAATAAGTATAATATAAACTTAACATGGACCTTAAAGTTGGATACTAACATGCTTTATATTTGTTATCTTGTTCACTTTTAATACTTTGCTTGTTAAATGGTTAATCTAGATTTATGTTGTATAACACTTGGTACAACAAATACTTGGCACTTTCATAGCCCATACTGTATGGTATAACCGACACCTGAGCTATGAAAGGAACTTGATTTGTTGTTAACATAAGTTATAATCATGAATGCCTGACAACATTTACAAGTATTAGCATTATTCGAATAAGATAACTAATGTAATCATGTTAACAATTTATAATCCGATTGGAACCTCCTTTGTGTGTGGTTTCCAGTTGATTAGTAAGAGTTTATACTATACTTGTTTGACGTACCATTAGTGGATCCTCTAACCTTGACATTTGTTGTTATCATTGTTTAATCCTTACGTTAATCTTGCAACTCAAAGTTCTCATCAACTTCTTCTTCTTCTTCTTTATTATTATTATTATTATTACTACTATTATTGTTGTTGTTATTGTGTTGTTGTTAACTATAATTTATACAATAAACCTCCCTGTGGTTCGACCCCGGTCTTGCCGGGTTATTTATTACTTCGACACTTCTGCACTTGGGAGAAGACATCAATCTTTTGGTCGTGTCACTTTCTTTCTCTCATTTTGGTTTTCTCTCTCTAATTTCATATTCTCTCTCTTTTTTTCTTTTTTTTTGTTTAACCCATCCTATTTATACTTGTCAATTAGTTATGCAATTACATCAATGCACCTCATTCCTTTATACCTCAAATCTAATCCTCCAATGGTTTGTTGCAATTTCCTATTAAATTTCTCTTTTATTTCAAAAGATTACATAAATAGTTCATTGACCATGAAACTTAGTTATATGTCTGCACAACTACTTTTCGTGTTCATTTTCATCTTGCTTCTACATTCATGGAAAATTTTGAATTCTCTTAGAATTATGTTGTATGAATGAGGGAAGAAACAATTAAATACATATTAGATCATGATCATTGTGATCAAGAGTGATCTTTTATTGCAATTTCTATAATTAGTGTTTGTTGGAAGAAACAAATTTAACATTTTGGTAACTATAAGTTTTCTTTTTGTTCAGTAAAAATACAAAAGATGTTGAGGGTTATTTTTATATCTGAGAGGTGAAGTCATGGAAATTGAAGCTCAAACTTTCCAATTACATGATGAAAATTTTTCCATATGATTTAAAAAATATATAAGTATTTAATAATTCATAACTCATTAAAAAATATTTACTTATGTTTTGAATCGAACCATTAATGGTCATTAATTAATGTTAACCAGGTTTTAAAATCAGAGGCAATGCTGGTAAACTGAAATTCCTTTCTCTAGGTCCTAAAAAAAAGTATAGTGTTATAATGGGTAATTCATCAATGAATATATCTTTCATACTTGAGTATAGTAAGGGTTGAAAAACATATAAGAGCATCTCCAATAGAGATGTGTGTGTGTGTGTGTGTGTGTATTATTTTGGTTTTTTAATGCTTATTTTACATGCTCCAAGAAGAGTGATAAAAAAGTTTTTATTTTAGCATTTCTCTAAAAAAAAATATACTATTTCTACATATCGTGCAAAAATGTTAAATCACTATTCATTGCAATAATGTTTTTTTTTTTTGCACTAGTTTTTTTCCTTTGATTTTTTTTTAAATCTATGTTTTTTTATTTTGTTTTTTATGAGATTATCCTAGTCTCATGATCCATATCATGAGTTTTGCAAGTTCACCTAGGTTTACTCAGGTATTGATTTTTTTTTCTTTTTAATTTCATCTTTTAATATTGAGTTGATTGAGAATTGTTCGGGTTATTTTTAGACATGTCAAGTCAACTGGGTCATATCAAGTTGTTAAAATAGTTATGTATTAGGTATATTAAAATCCAATTGTCTCTTCTAAATGACTTTTTTTTTTTTACCATTGGAGTGCATATAAGCAAAAAAAAACAACTATATTTACACTATTTAAAAAGCCATATTACCAATTTGGCTCTTCTAAATAGCATTTCACATTAGAGATGTTTTGATAATGGGGTTCGTGTTAAGGGTTCAACTTCCAATAAGTTTGAAGTCAATTATTATGGCATGTTACTAAAAGTTATTGAATTGTGATATCATGGTGAGCAATATATAATAGCTTTATTTAAAAATGCTAGTGGTATGATACCGATAGAGAAATTAGAGTAGATCATCAATATGGTAATGTCAAAGTAAATAAAAGAAGTTGACTATGCAATGTCAATGATATTTTTATTTTTTCCAAGCAATGGTAACAAGTGTATTATACATACACTCCTTCATTTGGAAATGATTATAATAGAGTTGATTCGTTTTTTCATTATGAAAACTAAACTTAGCAATTGCGTTGAAGTTGAAGTTATTGAAGATGATAACAATGAAGTATCTAAGTGAGATGACATATTTCAAATAGATGAGATAGTTGATTCACATTGAGTTACTCCTTCTACCGAGTTAGAAAATATAAATTTTCATGTCATTGAGAATACCTATATTGATGAGTGAAATGATATATTGAGTACTAGTAAACATAATGAAGTAAAGGAAGATGATGAGATCAACAAACATTGAATTCAACAAAGAAGATGATGAAAATGAAAAGGAGGATTCTAATTAAACGATATTACATTGATTTAGATGTAATACAATCATCATATAACACAATTTATTGCAACTCTATAATGCATTGTATTTTTTATATTTGTTGTGGTTTTAGGTTTAATGGAGGCAATCGTTGGCTTTAAAATGCTTGGTATTGTTGCTATTGTGTATTTAGGTTGGCTAAGATACTATAACAAGAATTTTTTTTAAAAAAAATAGCGATAAAATCGCCAATGGAATTGTGCACGGTCAAGAAATCACTAATAGACATGCAATTTCATCAAAAAAATCCAAAAGGTTTGAGTTATAGACGTGCAGTTTTATTGAAAAATTCTAGTAGGTTTCGGAAAGGTGATGGAATCTCCAATAAAAAGTGATTTGTCAAAAATATCTTATAGGTTTTAGAAATGGCAACAAAATTGCCAACGTAATTGAAAAATATTTAAAAATAATAATTAAATTTCCATTAGTGATTATGTCAGCATATGTTAACATGTTAATATACAGATGAAATCGACAATGAAAATTTCATTGGTGATTTTAGGTTTTAATTTTATTCCTTTTTCTTCCATTTTCATCTATGTTGCCAAAATTATCACCCCTCTCTTTCTACCACCCCTCTCTTTCTATCAACCCCTCTCTCTCTCTCTCTCTCTCACCTTTCTTAGCGCACTCATCACCAAAAAAGTCATCATCACCCACCCCCATTCTCTCTCTCTCTTGTCATCACCCAGCCTCAATCTCTTTAAGATAAGTCTCTCGATCTGTAAAGTGTTTGTAGTTGCCAAGAGAATATTATTATTGTGTGTTTATGCTTTTAATTTTGTGTTGTGCATTACATTATTTGTAATTATTATTGTTATTGTTGTGTGTGCATTTTTCCTACAGTAAACATACTAAAATTTGAGTAATTATTATTGTTGTTGGCAATTGTGTTGTGCATTATATTAAAATTTAATCGTGATTCTATAATTTTAATATTTATTTTGATTTTTTTATGTAATTTTTTTGACAATGAATATAATTTTTTTTATTATTGTTGTTGTTATAAACCTAAACATAATTGTTATATTAAATGTTTAAGCCCTAAATGATGATGACGACGACAACAATGATAATGATATTAATAGTAGTGTAAAGTATTAAATAATTGGAATAGCTTGTTAGACTTAGAAAGTGTGTTTTTAAAATGTAGATTATTTGGGATGTGTACTCCATTATTCAACGTAGAATGTATATTTATTATATTGAAATTGAAAATTAAGTCGTATAATATTTAGAGATACCGAGAAAAAGTTCAAAAAGATCTATCGTTATGGTTGATTCAACCAGTAGTAGTGTTGGTGATGTCAATAATCATGTTATTAATTTAGGTGTCGATCATTAAGAGACATCTAATGCACACGATATCAACCGAGGCTCATCCACTTCGGTTAGTAGAACTAGAGTCCCTTCTTCAAGAGATTCAAACATTATCATGTTCCTTATTCTAGTTCTTTTGGCTTATGATTTTACTTCCATCCACCTCCATCTGTGTAGCAATGTATATATTGTTGTAAAATTAATATTGTAATAAATATTAAAATTAAGAAAATTTTGATGTTCAATAAAATTGATAATATTTGGTTTTATTGTAATTTTTATTGGTTTTTAATTTAACAACTATAAAAAGAAAATTAGTTATTTTCTGATGGATTCACTTACTGACAAAAAAGTCATCGGTGATTCCATCAGCAATAAAAACCCTATTTCATCCGAAAGTCACAAAATGATTAAGATGTTTTAGAATCTCCGATGGAATGTAGTGATAAATATTTTTTCACCAATATTGTTGCTTAATTTGTTAGCAATATTTAGATTTCACTGATGAAATTTGCAACAGAATATTTCATTGGTAATTTATTTACTGATAAAAATCTAGTCAGTGCATTTTATTTTTTTAGAGTCAATATTTCATGGTATTTTTATCTATAATTTATAACATCAACAAATAACAAATCTACGACAAAACTTTGACCGACAATATGTTTTTGTTGGTAACTCTGTTGGCAATATAAATTACTGATAGAATGGTGTTTAGTCGCCAATAGAATATTTTGTCATTATGTTTCAATTTTCTGGTGGTGATAGATAGAATAAAAGGAATAAAACTATAAAATGTTATTTATCATTTAAAGTCAATAAATTTTAAATCTAATAAACCTACTTTTATGTTTCTTTTATATATTTAAATTTGGTTATGCTTTAAGAATATCATGATTTATTCCTGGTCCTATAAATAAAACAAACATCAAACTTGAATTTGGAATGGACTGATTCTGATAAGTTGTAAAGATCTAGCATGATCTTGGACCAAGTCTTCTTCTCTACGAGCCTAAGTGCTGCCGTTAAATACCCTTCGTTGCACATGTCAACCCTCAATTGACTAGAACACAAGTCATCCACATACTCCTTATCTAATCCTCACCGTTCATTGCGTCAACCCTAGCCTTAACATCCCTCTCTCCATTATTTCAGAGAGGAAAAAAAATCTTTCTATGCCATAATATATTTAACGTATATTGTAAGATTTGGCTTGTTCACCATTGGAAGGTCAGGAAGAGTATGTTCAGAAATAGGTGAGTAAACCCCGTCTGGAATCAAATTACGGACAAGAGATAACCTTGAGCCCTTAGCACTTGTGCGGCCATTCTCTTGTCAATATGAAAACGGATCGAGAACTTGGAGTTTCTATAAATTGCTGGAAATATTATCATAGGGTCTCCAAATTACGCATGAGTAGTGCACCTGACAAAGACAAGCCAATAGCTAGGCTAAAGCCCCAGAAATCCAAGAACACATCCAACAAGAACCTAAGTTGCTTATCTGTTGTCAGCCATGCAAGAACTCTAATAAAGCTAGCTAGTTCATTGCTAACTACAGTCGACTAATGACAGAGAAACAGCACTATGACGAATGACCTCCAATTTGGGACTCTCATATGGGCAACGTACATGCATCAGCCATAAAATGTGTGCAACATCAAGTAAAATGTTTGGAGTTCAACTACTCCAACAACTCTCAGCTAAAATCTTAGTTAGAGGGTGTTGGAGAATATAATAATGTTGTTTTTTAAAGTATTTTTTATTTGGAAATGTATTAAAATAATTTATTTTTATTTAAAAAAATTATTTTTAAAATTAGCATATCAAAATAATTTGAAAATACCACGAAAATATTAATTTCAAATCTTTTAAAAAATATTTTTAAAATACAAAAACAATCATTTCCTTGCAAACAAACAAAAACTAGTGTTTGCTCCTACAACACAACTCAGAAATCAGACATTGAAAAACAAGTTTGAGTGGATGTGACTTTCTACAACCTTATTTTGAATCGCTAAAATATTTATTTGAAAACGGGTAAACCTAGGAGATATCTTAATTGAAATTTGAACAAGAAATTCAAAATGATTCGATAAAATTCACTTCACCTTATTTTGTTTCTTAAAATAGTACAGGATATACCCACTTTTCCGGCTAGAACAGGATTTACAAGCAACATGGCACCATAATATTACACCTAGCTTGATTGGATTGATCCCATGCAGCTCAAAACTGTGGTCTGGTATTGGAAGTTCTTGTTCATCATAATAATGATACGTGGGGTCATATCATCAATGTTTCAGCTTCCCATTACATTCGAGCTTTGGATATATCGGATCCTAATAAATTCTTAGTACAATGTTCGGTCCTCAGCGGGACGGCAATGTCAATTACTACAACTAACCTTTTGGATCAAGAGGGAACATTTTCTTGCAATTATTAAATGCTAGCAAAGGTTGGTGGAAGCTTACCCTTAACCCACCTTGGACAAATTTAGTGAAGGGTTATATATATATATATATATATATATAATTTTTTCATAAAAGACTTAATTACAGGTCTTGGGTAACAGAATTATAAATAAAGCAAAATATTTATTAGAGTCAACCTTTTTTATTTTTTATTTATTGAAATACCATCTTGAACTAAAAGAAACTTTAAACTAATTTTCTGAATATGATCTTTTATTTTGTAAAAAGAAAAATAATTAAAAATAAACATGTACAAAAATTTCATTAAAAGTTTTTTTTTAAAAAAAAAACAAATTAAGTGTAATTTCTTTCTCTTTGCTTTACATAATTGCCGTATCATAGATATTTCTATCGTTTTGCATATACAGATAGATATTTTTCCAATTACAATAGTTTTTTTTTAATGACCAAAAAAAGCATACAAATACAACTAAAGCCCTAAAACATGCAAAATAAAACAAAGCAAGGACTAAATTAAAAAAAAAACAAATATTAATCGTATTTTTTCACGTCTATAATAAATACCGATTCTATCAACATCTTGAACCTAATTTTGATAATATTTCTCCAAGTTGTATAAATTATTCTTTTTTCAAAATCCATAAGAGGCTTTCATTTGAAGCCCATTCATACATGAGTTTGAACTTTCGACGAAACCACACGATTGTTTAGGCCAGTTTGGACGAAACCATGCAGGCCGAAATCAAAGTTCTGCTAATTAGACCCAGGAGGGGATTTCATTCGAACGGACTTTCTAACTTCATAAAATTCATATTACATAGCAGGTTCCACTCATATTTCATCTTTGTACTCTTCAATTTATTTATTTTTATTGCAACTACTCTCTTTTTTATATTTTAATATTGATTAAATCCCTCTTCTCTTTATTTTATTTTGTAAAGGTTCCTCCATTATAACATAATAACTTCAATATGACATCTTTTTGTCATAATATCAGCTCTTTACAACTATTATTTTGTGGGATCCATAATAACTCTTCTATTTTTAATGTTTTATCTATTTGAGATAAAATAAATAACTTATTAAAAATATATATATAACTTAATTTAGAAAGATGGAGTAATTGAGTTAATATAATTCAACCCTTACGATAAAAAAAGAAAAATTAGAAGGGTTGTTTGATATCATTTTATCTTTGATTTTCTATTTTAGTTTTGTATTTTATTTTATTTTATTTTTATTTTCAAAATTTTGGAATTATGATATGAAAATTTGTTAGTTTTTCTCTTAAAAATTTAAAACAAAAACAAAAGATTCTTAAAAGTTTTTAAACTAATATTTTGAACTATTAATGTGGAAGTCAAAATCAAGTTCAAAACATCAAGGTGCTAGGGCGTATCATCAAGGGACTAGTTTATATAATATTTATCCCTAGAAGGATTAGGGCTAAGTTCCTTCTAGGGCTAAGTTTAAGGCGCTATGAAATCAATTAGGGAAAGACTATAGGTTCTTCAAGGTTATCAAAAATATTTTTTTAACACGACATGAAAAATATAATGTAAGCTCGAATCATAAACTTGGATTGGAAAATCATATGTAATTTTTTAATTAATTATATATTTACAATTTCAGCTAAAAAATTAAATTACATTAAAATCTAACAAAGAGAGTCAACAACATTATAATCAATGAGTGATCTAAATAAAATGAGAGAGGTAGATAGTACGAATCAATAAATTAATGACATAAAAAAATAAAAAGTCTTAGCATAAAACTTTTCAATACAGAGGAATCACTGAATGGTAGGAAATACACATGAACCTAGTAACAACTTGGTTGTTCCCATCACAATAAGTTCTAATTGATCCCTTTTGGGTTACAAGCTAATGAGCCTCTATCATAACTTGAATTGTAATAATATCTTTTAAATTGAATGTATGAACTTAAATTTTATTTTTATGTATTTATAATCTATATGTATGTGTGTTTATTTATTTAGTGTTGTTTAATACTTCATTTCTATTATATTAATATTTGAGATATTGTGATTGCATTAATGTTGATTGTTGGAATTGAGACCTAGATGATTGGAACGTGATTGGATAATGGTTGATAGAAGTGTACCAGGTTGTTGTTGATAACTTGGAACGTCTTGGTATAGGGGAGACTCTACTGAAATTTTGGTAGAAATTTTTATGGACCCTTGCATGAATTTGATTAAAAAAAATTACCATGCTTTTCCCTAAATTATAATTGGTGTGTTGTTCCAAAAATTGGACTGTTACAAATAATGAATCGTCTATAATATCGAATCAAAATGAAAAGGAAAGCATCACAAAACAAGTAAGGCATACCGACTAAAACTGAAGAAGGAGGAACACTCAACATAGTCCACCTGCTAACACAAATAAAAGAATAACATTTAATATACATGTTAGAAAGTAATAGTTTGCAAGTTGATTTATCTTGATTTATAAATACATACTAAGCATATTATCGTAAAGTAGTGGAATAATCGAAGGTAACCACTGTGAGAGGATTAATCGCCACAGGATGATGTCTCTCTTACCATTTAGGTATACAGAATATTATTTGCACATAGACTAATTACTCTATATTAGCATGGAGTTACTGACAAATCCTATATTAAGGCATAATAAATATTCATATAATTATTAAAGTAAACGAATGTCATATCGAATATAATTAAGTTCAATAGAATGTGAGTGTAAATTCAAGAATAGATGAGTACTTAGAAAATAAAGTAACATTATATAAATATTCATGAAATTAACTAGTTGTATTCATCATATAATCAACATATATATTTATTTATTTATATTACATGCATATTAAAGATTATCTCGCTAACTCGGAAAATAAAAGCAGAAGACAAACGGACACGGAACCAGAGACTACTAAAGATTGTTAGGAG
The DNA here is from genome assembly GCA_015852605.2 of Populus deltoides. Taxonomy (NCBI): domain Eukaryota; kingdom Viridiplantae; phylum Streptophyta; class Magnoliopsida; order Malpighiales; family Salicaceae; genus Populus; species Populus deltoides. The sequence goes on from CM027570.2 coordinate 7,669,123, forward strand.
GAACGTCAACAGAATCTATAATGGATACGAAAAACACTAAAAAACGACTCGAAGAAAAGTAACATAAAAGATTAAAAACTCTAAGCTTATAGACCAAAACATAAATATAACGCCGAATTTTTTCGCTCGGTTGAACCCAAACATAGTCCAAACTGATCGAACCCAACATACTCGATAAAATTCTATTGTCAGGTCAACTAATTGGTCGGAATGACCAACCAGTCGACCTCTATCACAAGCCAGCCAATCAGCCAGTTTAGACCAATTGATCGACTAGTTAATCAAGATTCCTAGAATCCTGATCTGTTAGTCTTCAATTCTACAGATCCCCAAAATAAACCTTCTATTCTTCAATAGACCTATAATACAAACATCAAATCAGTTTGTTTCAGTCGAACTAACACCTTAATAAATCAATTGGAACTTCTAAATCAATCAATCATCAATTAAGTTAGATGTCATGATTTGCTGGTGGGTGCCCAAAAAGCTTACAAAACAGGATGAAGTCCCACAAGCTCTTGCAGCACTCACTCTTGACAATACTATTAGAGAAACTAAATGGATTTCATATACAGGAGCATCCAATCACATGAAAAGTAAGTTAAATGTGTTATTTAACATTCGTGAATATTGTGGTACATACTCTATTATTATAGGAAAGTGATCCTCCTTACTAATTCTTGGTATTTGAGATTGTCTTGTTAAATGTAAAAATACAATTTCACCTTTTCAAGGTGTAGTTCTTATTCTTGACTTAACAAAAAAAAAATTGCTCTTAGTAAGTCATCTAACCACGTAGTTTCTAGTTAACTGTGAATTTTATGATATTGATTTTTGTGTTAAGGACCAAGCAATTGGAAAACCAATGATCATAGGATGGCGCAAGAGTGATCTTTATGCACTAGAACTATATTTTTCACATTGTTTTAAATTTGGCTCTACAGAAGTGTGCGCTTAGGACATCCTTATTCTTTAACTCTACAATTACTTAAAATAAAGGATTGATTAATGTCATAGGAGTTATGAAATCTGAACACCTCTATGATAATTGTCAATTAGGAAAGCTTAGTCGATTACATTTTTCTAGTTCTAAATATTTAAATACAACTATACTTGAAAAAAATCTTTGTGATTTGTGGGGATCTACTCCTATTTTATCATTTGGAAAAATCAGTTATGATGCTTGTTTGGTAGATGATTTATCTAAATAAACATGGATTGTTTCTTTACATCATAAATCTAATTTTGTGACTGCATATTTTTCCTTTGAGCAATATGTTTTCAAACAGTTCAATAAGAAAATCAAAGTTTTTCATTTAGATGGGGGAGAAGAGTTCACCAATTCAAAACTCTCATCCCATTTTCTCCCCACATGCATCATTGATCGGGTATCTTATCCATATACTCCTGAAGAAACAGTTATGGTTGAAAGACGTCATAGAACGATATGAAAATTAGGTATGACTATGATTTTCATTCAGAAGGGGAAGAGAGTTCATCAATTCAAAACTCTCTTCCTATTTTCTCTCCACAAGCATCATTCATCAGGTATCATGTCCATATACTCATAAACTAACATGTATAGTTGAAAGATATCATAGAGTGATATGAGAATCAAGTATGACAATGTTATTTCATAGTGGTGCACCTTTGTTTCTATAGGTGGAAGCATTAACTACTGCTATTTATCTTATGAATCAATAGCCTTTTTTCTCCCTTCATTTTGAAACTCCTTGTTATAAACTATATCAAACTCAGCTTGTTTATTCTAGACTTCGTGTCTTTGGTTCTAAATGTTTCCCTTACACGTGGGACATATGGCTTAAAAATTTTGATCCCAAAATTATACTTTATACTTTTGTAGGATATAGTGACACATATAAAAGATACAAATTCTTTCATCCTAAAAGTAAGAAATTTTTTTATCTCACGCCATGTCATTTTTTATGAACAAGTCTTCTCATATAAGTCTAGTAGCAACCCCGTGTCCATTCCTTCATCACAACAAGTTATAAGTATATTTGACTTATAACTTCCTTGTAATAACCCTAATTTTTTTTTCAAAAATTCTTGTGCCAACACCTTCACCATGTCTAAATTCATTGCCCATAAAATCATCCATAACTCAATGTCACAATCCTCCTCTCTTAGCTATGCAGACTTCCTTCTTCTCACTATTCCTACTACTTCTGGTATATCTACCTCGTCTACACCTTCAAAGGTTATTCCATCACAATTGCTGGTATATCGAGAGGAAGACCAATCCTTATTTGTGTTGCAAGATGACATTTATTCTTCACTACTGGAATCATCCTCTCATTCATCCATTTCTGAGTCAAAATCACTCGTACTATAACCAGCTGAGGTTGACCTTATCCATCTAACATCATCAGTAAAAGAAGGTGCACAACCTTCTCAAAATTAGATTGTTCTATAGCCACTTCCTCCCTTAATGACTACAAGGTCTCAACATGGAATTTTTAAACCAAGTCTCAAGTATGCCTTAACCTCCATATACTCCCATGATGTTCCATGAGAACCATAAACGATTCAGGATGCTTTAGCTCATCCAGGTTGGACAATAGCAATGAATGAAGAATTAGCTACTCTCCATTAAAACCACACCTGGGTACTTGTTCCTCGTACCCCTAACATGCATGTAATTGGCTTCAAATGGGTATTTCAGACAAATCTCAAACTAGATGGTACATTGGATCGTCTAAAAGCACGTGTTATTACCAAAGGCTATCACCAAATTGATGGAACAGTTTTTATTGAAATATTTTCTCCAGTAGTGAAACTATGAACCATCCATATGATAATCACTATAGCACTTATTCACAAATGGTTCATTCCTCAACTTAACATAAAACATGCATTACTGTATAGATGTATCTCAAGAGATATATTTATAGAACAACGATCAGGAATGACTTAACCCTAACACCCAAATCATGTTTGCTAGCTTCAATGTGCACTTTATAGTCTTAAACAATCACCACGTGCTTGGTTTGATTGGTTTAATACTTTTCTCATTACATATGGTTTCTTTTGCAGTCTAACAAAATTCATCCTTATTTGCTTCTCATTCGAATCATGGCTAACTAATTCTTCTTATTTATGTTAATGATATACTTCTCACATGATCAAGTTTAGCACTTGTTGTAGATTTTGTTCAACTTCTTAGATATGAGTTTTCAATGAAGGACTTGGGGTATGTTCATTAATTTTTTAGGATTGAGATTTCCAGCACCACTGATGGTCTTCATCTATCTTAGTCCTATTATGCTTTCACCATTCTTGAATGTTCCAACATGGTCAATTATAAACCCATAGGAACCCTGCTTAAAGCACAAACTAAATTCTCTTTAAATGACACTCTTTTGGATGATCCAAGCCACTTTCAAAGACTTGTTGGCTCTCTGTTGTATCTTACTCTTACAAGCCCAGATCTAACATATAATGTTAATTTTTTTTTATCTAAATTTATGCATTCTCCAACTGTTACACATCTAAAAATGATTCGACGTATCTTACAATTTTTGAAAGGAATCATTGAAGTTGGTTTGCAATTCACTTTTAGCATTGCACTTGATTTTTTTGCTTTCTCAATGCAGATTATGCAGGGTGTTTTACCACTAGATGATCAACCATTGGTTACTACATCTTTTTTGGCAACAATTTCATATCCTGACGTGCAAAGAAAAAACACACAATCTCTTGCTCAAGCACAGAAGCTGAGTATCGTGCAATGGCTAACACTATTGTTAAACTCGCTTGGCTAGACACACACACACACACACACACATCTATAGCCATGCAAGATCCAATCAGCCCAAACCCAAGCCCAAGTCAGCCCAAACCCAACCTATGTTAACCTAGGTATACAAGGAAAAGTTGTAAGAGAATTACTTTTCTCTCTTCTAAGTCTTGTGGCCGTTGTGACCCTCCCCTAATCAAACCAAGAATTTCAGTTTTTTATCTTGAGTTTTGGGTTAAAGAAAAGTAGAAGTAGCAAGTAAGTGGTTTTCTCTCATATTACTTTCGATTATGGTTTGTTTATGGAAAGATTAAAGAAAAGATTAGGGTTTATAAGGATTTGAAGTTTTTTTTATTAAGATTAATTCATGATTATTAAGGGTTTAATCTTAAGTGATTGATTTTGAGTACATTGTTAAAAATAAAGATTTATGAGTTGATTTGTTTAAATTGATTTTTTTATGGGTTAAGAAATCCATTTTAACCTTGCTGGAAAATCTGGACATAACGGTCTTGAGGTTAAAGATGGCAAAAATTTATTTTGGTTCTTGATTTATGAAATTGCAGTTTAGTCCCTAAACTTTGAAAAATTATAATTTGACCCCTAATATGTCATTTGAGATTCTGGACAGTGTTATTATGAGGTTAAGGATGATGAATCTCGGTTTGATAATTGATTTGGACTATTTTCGGTTTGGTCCCTCAATTTTTGGAATTTACATTTTAGTCCCTGAACTTTTAAACATTACAATTTGGTCCCTGTATCGTTCTGGACATAATTGATGATGGTTTATGGGTGAAATTTTAGTATAGTTATGTTTTTACAGTTTGGTCCAGTTTTGGATAATTATCGTTTTAGTCCTTAAACCTAGGAGACTAAACTTGGTTTTCTTTATGCATTGTAATCTTTTATTTATATTGTTTTGAGTTGCTTTTGAGTATATTTTGTATATTTGTTGTAGGTTCTCCTAACGATCTTCAATATATTTTTCGGGTCTTTCATCTGATATTCCTTTTAATCTATATTTTTTCGGGTGAGTGAAATAATCTTTAATATACATATAATAAAAATAAATATGTATGTTGATTGTACAATGAGTACAACTAGTTAATTTCTTGAATATTTATATATGTTGCTTTATTTTTCGAGTACTTATTTTTTCATGAATTTGCACTCGCAATTTGTCAAACTAAATTCTATTTGATATGATATACATTAATTTCATTGATGATTCTATGAATATCTATTATGCCTTGATATAGGACTTGTCAGAAACTCTATGCTAACGTAGAGTAGTTAGCCTATGTGCACATAGTATTATGTATACCTAGCTGGTGAGAGAGGCATTAGCCTGTGGCGACTAATCATCCCACAGTGGTCACCTTCGGGTGTCATCTAGTCATCTTTGGGTGTCATCTGGTCACTTTTGAGTGTCATCTGGTCACCTTCGGGTGTTATCTGATCTCTGACATATATTCTCCTACTTTATGATAATATGTTTAGCATGTATATGTATATGTCTATGTATAAGTATATGTATATCAAGATAAATCAACATGCAAACTATTAATATCTAAAATGTATATTAAATGTTATTCCCTCACTGAGTTGGTTGAACTCACCCCTTATTCTTAATATTATTTCAGGTTCTTAATTTCTGATAGCAGGTGAACTTTGTTGAGTGTTCTTGCTTCTTCAGTTTTGGTCGATATGCCTTGCTTATTTTGCGAGGCTTTCCTTTTAGTTTTGATTCGATGTCCTAGACCCTTCACTATTATCCTGTTTTAATTAGGTTTGGATTTTTGACAATGTAATGAGTATTATGGATTATTGTTTTTGTTTTAATTACTAATGAGAAGTTTTGAACTATCGTTTGGTTTCATTAGTTTTAAATAATATAATATTTCTAAAGATTATGAAATGCTTTGTATTTTTAAATAACTTGTTATTTTGATATGTCCGTTCTGAGGCTTAGCGTAGGTGGGGTGTCCTTTCGACACCGCTCCTGCATTACCGGTCATGGACCAGGGATTCTGGTCATGACAAGCCAAGTCTTTCTTCCCACATAATTTCTGAATTTTCATCTGATCACTCTAGAAATAGTTAAATTGCATTAGATATTTTTTTTCCAGTGTTAGACTTCAATACTCTTGCATTGCTTATATTAACCTCGTATTCTTTTAGTTTGCTGCCCTGAATGCCTACTGAAAGTTGGAAAGGAGACGTGCAGCCATCAGGAATTCGAAGTCCTTTGGATTATTATGTTGATAAAAACAGTAAAAAATTATTAAAGACGAAATGCATGTATTAAGATGATTAATAGCCCAGATTTGACTAATTAGAAATCTAGAATGTTTTGTGGTCAATTTGGTTCATTTAATCAACATGGAATTTAGTGTTAGGTAGTTGCTTTGTGGGAGTGCTTGGACATTAAGGGAGAAATCATTTTAAAGTCGAGAAAATATGTCATTACTTTTCAAATGCTTAAAAGAAGATACATGCTCAGAACTTTTCCAAAGTCAACTTGAGCCAACAATCAGCAAATGAATATAATAAAAATTTCAAAATAGTAAAAAAAACAAATATAGAGAACTGCGGTTTTAACTTCTATCCTATACGTAGAAGAAACGGAGCCTAAGATCCAATTGTCATGCCCCAACCCCAGGTCCTTGACACCAGCATTAATAGAACAAGTTGTTTGATCATAACAATTAAAATGTTTCAGGAAGATGATGAGAAAATCCTCAAAATTTACTGATGGAAAAGAGAAATTAGATACATTCAGTATTTTGGTAAAGATCATTACAGGAAAGGATGTGTTCTTATCCGACACCCTTCTTTTGTCTAGTGATGTTCTACCGCGGTTCAAACACTGTAAAGCTGATGTTATTCCTAGAAGCCGATCTTATACTGCTTGATGAAGTTTCTTGTTCAGAGAAACTTCTCTCTGTGTAAAAACCAGGCTGTTTTGGCTGAGGCAATGAGATCTCACTGCTCAACATTACAACCACAGTTGACATGCTTGGCCTGTCTTCAGGTCGTTGTTGCACGCATAGAAGACCGACCTGAATGCATCTTATAACTTCAGACAAAGAGGAAGAGTCATCCATCTTTTTATTCATGAGCTCCAGTGGCCTCCCTTCATTCCAAAGTCTCCAAGCCTGCACATATAGAATTCCGAAGAATAAGTTCTTATAGATGGAATTGAGCCAATTCGGCAACAAAGTAAAGGTCATGAGATTACAAGAAAAAGTAATCAAAACTACAAAAATTTAACCCCATTCATTCTAGAGAACTACGCCATTATGTATGCTGAGGTCTTAGCAGAAGAGGAAATGCAACTTTACATCTTGCATGCATGTCATTCTTTATACTTACATGTCCAAGAAGGTTATGGTTGTGATCAGGGTGGAAAAATCCTCTGTTTTTCTTCGCACTCACTATCTCAAGTACTAAAACGCCAAAGCTAAAGACATCAGATTTGATTGAGAAGAGCCCATCGACTGCATACTCGGGAGACATATAGCCACTGAAAACAACATTGAAAAGTAAAATTACACTTCATTTTCTTTCTTGGCTTTGGAAAATTTTGTCGAAATGAAAAGGAAGACAGAAGAATTAAGCAACGAAGTCCCAGTAAACATACTATGTTCCAACAATCCTACTAGTATTCGCCTCTATTTGATCTCCCCCGAATGTTCTGGCCATGCCGAAGTCTGAAATTTTTGGGTTCATAGAATCATCTAGAAGCACATTGCTGGCCTTGAGATCCCTATGTATAATCCTCAATCTAGAGTCTTGGTGAAGATAAAGAAGCCCTCTGGCAATGCCGCCAATTATGTTGAGGCGTGTTTGCCAATCAAGTATGTTTGTATTTGTTTGATCTGAAAAATTCCTCTGCAAAGTTAGTCAAATCATGACTTCTTGAAAATGTAATCCTAGGATAAGAAACAAATATATCGAGATGTTTATAGCAGAACAAACCGAATATAAAGTTGTCCAAGCTTTTATTAGGCATGTACTCATAGATCAACATTCTTTCATTTCCTTCAATGCAACAACCAAGAAGCTTGACAAGGTTGCGGTGCTGAAGTTTGGCAATCAATATAACTTCATTTTTGAACTCTGTTAGTCCTTGTCCAGAATCCTTTGAAAGCCTTTTCACCGCTATTTCTTGTCCATCACTCAATGTTCCCTGAATGATCAGCAAAAGTCAATAAACCCTCTCTTGAATTAACTTGTATTAGCAGAATATTGCAATTTTACCTTGTATACAGATCCAAAACCACCTTCTCCCAGTTTGTTATTGAATGAAAAGCAATCTGTGGCGTATTCTATAGTGGTAAAATCGAATGCCGGTAACTCCATGCCATCCTTCCTATCGCTTTCATCCTTGTAATTCTCAATGCGGATGCTTGGCGTGAAGGCTAAATATAGTTCATGATTAGTTAGCCATTAGCAGATAAATTATTTGAAACAAAAATATTTAAATCTCTAAATAGATCCAGTATCCACAGTCAAGCAACAACTGATTTTGTTTTCTGATTGGCATCTGATCTCATTCATTCCTTGTTTGCATACTAATTCTGTTTAACTCAACAGCAAAATTAACAGCATTTTTTTTATGGAGCTATTATACCTTGTCTTCTAGGATTCTTTCTCCTCATGTACAGGATCAATCCTAGTACAAGCACGACCACAGAAGGAATTAAGATGCCAACAATGATTCTCCTAAGCTTCCTCCTGCTCGAACTTCTTTTCTTTTCATAACTACCTGAAAGATTGGGAAGACTAGTAAGTAGACAGCCTGACAAGTTCGAATATAAGCTGTGTCACTGGATGACTCTGAACTTGCAAAATTCATCTCTTTCTACATCATTTATAATTAGTTTCAGATATTCACATCATAAGTACTTCGAAAGAAGAAAATGAAGCAAAAGAAGAAAAAACTAAAACATGAAGAAGGAAGGAAACATACGTAGTTCTGAAGCAGCCATTCGTATGTAGAGATCTTCCCCACCCTGCGGTAGTTGTTTAGTGTCCTTGAGCTCACTGAACCAAAGGTAGCAGCCACTTCCTCCTCCTCTAATATCTGAATTTGAGTAGGCCACACACGAACAGTTTAAAAGGCACATATCCCCACATTCATTTAGGCTCATGCTAGTATTCACCCAGGAATCAGACATGTCTGGCAATTTGACACCAGTGTGCTTCAGAAACCCATCTCCATTATTACAACCTAATTGAGTTCGTCTAACACAACCACCAGACCAATCTTGACTGTTCCATCTGTCAGGAGTCTTGGGTACGAAACTTTCCAAGCATGAACAAACAGCTTGGTCATTGATGCTGCAGATACCATTGACACCACACAAGGTATAAGTGTCACACTGATCGATCTGCACTACAGAGTAAGATCCCCAAAGATTCGTTTGAGGTATCCATGTGAGGCGCTGTGGTATGCCTGCTGGACTTATCACCAACCTTGATGGAATTGAACTGTTTAGAAGATCAAACCTGTAATAGGACTCATTGGGAGTTGAAACAAATTGTTCTCTGTACACAGTATTCGATACCGTGTCAGGGACTCCCCCAACGGAAACCATTCCATGTACCGGTTCTAAACAGAATTGTAAGCCCCCTCATAAGCAGCATTTGGTTATATCCACGAGGATCCAACCGAAATGCAAAATCACCTCGAGCAGGATCATCTGAACTCTTCCAAGGTGATATATACCTATCAAGACCAGTCACCAAATTTTTTCCCCACTTCATCCCTGGAAGTAAGGTTTCACTCGGATAATCAAAACTCTGCCACAAAAGTTATCCGGGTTGTTGTCATTCCCATCTTTTACAGCAAGATTTCCCGAATCCAAGAGCTGTACAACAGGGTTCAGGGCAGTTCTTGAGACATTAGATGACCAAACAGCATAATTAGTACTATTGAACAGCACAAGAACTCCTTGAGCAGTTACATTTAACACTCCTAGCCGATCCACGATTGGTTTTTCTCTGTTGGCCACCCATACAGAAGTTCCAGGGGATGTTTTTTTGTACCATATCCCCAGGTATCTATTATTTGAACTACCTGGGCTAAAAAATCCCAGTTCAAAATTTCCCTCAGCTGAAACCAAAGTTTCTCCATCTCTTATCGACTGACCAGGGGTAAGAGTCGCCGATATGGCAGAGATTCTTACAGGGGAAATCAAAAGAAAGATGCAAACAAAGACAACTCTAAATCTTTCCATAGATTTTCCCAGTAGGTTTGTTCATTTTGTTCCAACCTTTTCTATTTTACACATGATAAGGACTAGGACATAGACCAACTAAGCTTTCACCTAGAAATATCCTAGTGTATTTTATCCAACTTGCAATGCAATACCTTTTCCCTTTTAAGGAACAGCTAAACCTGGCCTAATCATGAACACTAAAATCATTACGTTGAAAAATGCAAGACAAAAACACGGTTTCTGCGCCCCATAGATTGACTTGACCATCAATATGTTAGAAATATATTACTCTTCCTTGTGATGTTAACGAAGCATATAATCTTACATTGACTATTATATATGTTGAAATTCAAAATTCTTGTACCAGGTTTCCTTATTGACCCGATACCTCAAGCTGAAATTCTAGACTTGGTAGCGGAGACACAAGACAGCCGGTAAAAGAGTTGATATAAAAAACAAGCTTTCCTCTGGTATTAATTCCATGGGATGAGTTCTGTTGCTTAACAAATTAAGGACGATGATAATAGTAGTTGCTACCCGTCATGAACCTCATGATTAATTATTTTTCTCATAATATAACATCAGCAAATCATGCCTGTTGGGTATACGACCAAAGTCCCACATTGGCTAGAAATGGGGAGGATCATGGGTATATAAGGATGGACAAATATCTCCATTGGTATGAGGCCTTTTGGGTACAGCCCAAGAGTAAATCCATGAGGGTTTAGGCCCAAAGTGGACAATATCATACCAATGTGGAGATAAGTGGTGTTCATAGTCCTTACAAGTGGTATCAGAGCCAGGCCCCAGAGTTAGCCATGATGGATGAATCCTCGGAATTCCGAACAAAAGGTGGTGGGCCCCTAATCACAATGTAATTCATGGATCAGCTCTATTGGATAGGCAGTGTGCTCCAGATGCTTCATGGACGTGTCCTGATCCCAACACGGTGAAGAGGAGTTGACCTAGAAAGAGCAAGAACTCTCAAGTCAGGTAGTGCTCTCCGGATGCTTCATGGACGTGTCCTGATCCCAACACGGTGAAGTAGAGAATGAAGAATCCTGGTTGGTAGAGAGTGGACGGATGAATGATCGGTTTGAGGGGAGGCTCGGTGGTCCTTTGTTCGAGGGGAGGATTGTTGGGTATACGACCAAAGTCCCACATTGGCTAGAAATGGGGAGGATCATAGGTATATAAGGATGGACAAATATCTCCATTGGTATGAGGCCTTTTGGGTACAGCCCAAGAGCAAATCCATGAGGGCTTAGGCCCAAAGTGGACAATATCATACCAATGTGGAGATAAGTGGTGTCCATAGTCCTTACAAGCAAGGAATTTGTTGCAGTGTGATTAGGAAAGTCAGTTGTTTTATTCTTTCTATTTTATAGTCATTCCGTGTCTTATTTGTAGGAAGTCTGTTAAGTAAAATGCCTATATAAAGGCTTGTAGCTGCTGCATTAATTTTCATCCATCAATAAAGTGTGTTTTTCTTTCTTTAATTGTTTGTCTTTCTGAATATCAAAAGTTCAACAATTGGTATCAGAGCCGGGTTCAAGAGAGAGTGTTTTTATTTGATATTTGAGAGTCAAACACGTGAGGAAAAGAAAAGAGTGAGATGGGTGATCTTTAAGTTATTGGGGGAATTAAGAAGCTCAACAACCAGAATTATAATACTTGGTCAACGTGCATGATGTCTTACATGCAGGGTCAGGATTTGTGGGAAGTTGTGAATGGCTGTGAAATTACACAACCAGAGGCTGAGGATGCAAATGGTGCATTACGAAAGTGGAAGATTAAAGCAGGCAAAGCAATGTTTGCTTTGAAAACAACAATTGAAGAAGATGTGTTGGAACACATTCGGGATGCCAAAAATCCTCATGAAGCCTGGAAGACGTTTGCAGATTTATTCTCAAAGAAGAATGATACAAAGCTTCAACTGTTAAAGAGTGAGCTGCTGTCAATAGCTCAACGTGAACTAACTGTTGCTAAGTTTTTCCACAAGGTGAAGACACTTTGTCGAGAAATTTCTGAATTGGATGCAGAAGCTCCAATTGGTGAAACCAGGATGAAAAGGATAATTATCCATGGTTTGCGCCGATTTCGAAGCTTTGTTCTTCTTGTCAAGATAAGGATGGCAGACTCAACCATCACTTGTTAAGTTTAAGAATCTGCTGGCTGGTCAAGAAGCACTAGCCAAACAAATGGGAGAAGTGCCACTCAAGGGTGAAGTTGATGCACTTTATGTCCATAAAGGCAGATGGAAGCCAAAGCAACATGCCAATGACAGATCCAAAAGAAATGAAGACAAAACTAAGTTCAATCGAGTAGAAAGAAATTCCAGTGAAGCAAGGGGTTACGGGATCAAAAGAAAATTTGAAGGGAAGTGCTATAACTGTGGGAAGAAGGGTCATATGGCAAAAGACTGTTGGCAAAAGAAGGAGCATGTTGAAGGTAATGCAGCTACCTTCAAAATTGAAGATGAATGGGATGCTCATGCATTCTTCACGGCAGTAGAAGAAGAAGAGTGTTTGCAGAGGAAGGAGCATGTGGAGAATGATGTCGTCACCTTCAAAATAGAAGATGAATGGGATGCTCATGCATTCTTTACTGAAGTAAAAGAGGCAGCCTTCACAGTAACAACACCTGAACATATTGATTATGAAAAGGACTGGATCATTGATTCAGGCTGCTCAAATCATATGACAGGTGACAAAGAAAAATTGAAGAATCTGGTGGAATACAAGGGAAAACACGTAGTAGTCACAACAAACAATTCAAAGCTGGCTATAGCCCATGTTGGGGATGCCGTAGTCTCTTCCCAACTTAATCTCAAGGATGTGTCACTACAAAATGTTTATCATATTCCTGGAATGAAGAAAAACCTCCTGTCAGTGGCACAATTAACATCTTCAGGACACTTTGTTCTCTTTGGTCCTCAAGATGTTAAAGTGTACCATGATCTTGAAAGTCTAGATGAACCAGTGATAAAAGGGCAGAGGCTTGAATCAGTGTATATGATGTCTGCACAAACAGCATATGTAGACAAGACAAGGAAGAGTGAGACAGTGGACTTATGGCATCAAAGACTGAGTCATGTGAGTTTTTCTAAACTCAACATGATGATGAGAAGGTCTGCATTGAAGGGTCTGCCTCAGCTTGAAGTAAGGATCGATGCAATTTGTGCAAGCTGTCAATATGGCAAGGCACATCAACTGCCATATGAAGAATCGAAGTGGAGAGCAAAGGGACCATTAGAGCTCATTCATTCTGATGTGTTTGGACCTGTTAAGCAAGCTTCTGTTAGTGGCTTGAAATATATGGTAACATTTATTGACGATTTTTCAAAGTTTGTGTGGGTTTATTTTATGAAGGAAAAATCTGAGACATTCTCAAGATTCAAGGAGTTCAAAGAGGTGGCAGAAGCTGAGATTAATAAAAGAATATGTTGTCTACGTTCTGACAATGGGGGAGAGTACATATCAGATAAATTCTCTTACTATCTAAGAGATTGCAGAATTAATCATCAATTCACCTGTGCAAATACCCCGCGGCAAAATGGTATTGCTGAGAGGAAGAACAGGCATTTAGCAGAGACTTGTCGAAGTATGCTTCATGCAAAGAATGTTCCAGGTAGATGGTGGGCAGAAGCAATGAAGACTGCAGTTTTTGTAATCAACAAGCTTCCACAGCAGAGGCTTGATTTCCAGTCACCATTTGAAAAGCTATGGAATAAGAAACCCACGAAGGAGCTATTTTCGAGTTTTTGGATGTGTATGTTATGTTTTTATACCTAATCATCTACGCAGCAAGATGGACAAGAAGGTTGTTAGATGTATTTTTGTTGGTTATGATAATCAACGGAAAGGGTGGAGATGCTGTGATCCAATTACTGGAAAATGCTACACATCCAGAAATGTTGTGTTTGATGAATCATCTTCATGGTGGTCCATAGAACATCAATCACTACCAGACTCAGAAGGGCTTAAAGAAGAAATGCAAATTGCTCGAATCCAGTTGAGCAAAGATGAAGATAACACTGACAGCCAAGAAGAAGTAATTGATGTTGATGCTGAAATTAAAGAGAACCCGTGGCAAACTGGTATACATGACCAGCCAAGTGAAGAATTCAATGCAGCAACAACATCAAATCCACCTAGAAGATCAACACGAATGAAGAAGCCAAATGCAAAATATGCAAATGCTGCAGTGGTAGAAGGTGTAAAAGAACCAGAAACCTTTACAGAAGCTTCTCAAAATTCAAACTGGAATAAGGCTATGGAAGAAGAGATTACAGCACTACAACAAAATCAGACCTGGGATCTTGTACCAAGACCAGAGGATGTGGAACCCATTTCATGTAAATGGGTGTATAAGATAAAACGACGCACAGATGGAACAATTGAAAGACTCAAGGCTCGCCTGGTAGCACGAGGATTTTCTCAACAATATGGACTAGATTATGACGAAACGTTTAGTCCAGTTGCAAAACTTACATCCGTGCGAGTTGTACTCGCTGTTGCAGCCAACAAGGAGTGGATCTTGTGGCAGATGGACGTGAAGAACGCTTTCTTGCATGGAGAGCTAGATCAAGAGATCTATATGGATCAGCCAATGGGGTTTCAAAATCAAAGTCATCCCAACTACGTATGCAAGCTGAGAAAGGCACTCTACGGGTTGAAACAAGCACCAAGGGCTTGGTATAGTAAGATTGCCGAATTCTTAACAAAGAGTGGATTTTCAGTAAGCCATGCAGATTCCAGCTTATTTGTTAAAGCTAATGGTGAAAAATTAGCTATACTACTCGTATATGTCGATGATATAATCATCACAGGAAATGATGTTGAAGAAATCTGCCAAACCAAGGAGAATTTGTCTGTTCGGTTTGAAATGAAGGAACTAGGACAGCTGAATCATTTCCTTGGTTTAGAGATAAGTATCACACGCAGAGGAGTAATTCTATGTCGCAAAAAAATATGCCAAACATCTTTTGGAAAAGTTTGGGATGCTAGAGTGTAAAGCAACTGCAACACCTATGGACCCAAATACCAGAATGTGTGCACATGAAGGCAAGGAGCTGCAAGATGCTACAATGTATCGACAGATGGTGGGAAGCTTGTTATATCTAACTGTGACCAGACCTGATATTTCATATGCAGTAGGTGTAATGAGCAGATACATGCAAAATCCAAAGAAGCCTCATTTGGAAGCAGCCCGAAGAATCCTAAGGTATGTGAAGGGCACATTTGACTATGGTTTGTTGTACAAGAAAGGTGAAGACTGTAAAATGGTTGGCTACTGTGATGCTGACTATGCAGGGGATCATGACACTCGTCGATCAACTACTGGATATGTGTTTAGACTTGGGTCAGGATCGATTTCTTGGTGCAGCAAAAGGCAACCAACAGTGTCTCTGTCAACAACAGAGGCCGAATATCGTCTTGGCGACAATGGCAGCTCAAGAGAGTACATGGTTAATAAGGCTGATGAATGATTTACATCAAGTGACAGATTATGCAATTCCATTGTATTGTGATAATCAATCAGCTGTTCGTCTAGCAGAGAACCCAGTATTTCACGCAAGAACAAAACATGTGGAAGTGCATTATCATTTCATCCGAGAGAAGGTTTTAGAAGAAGAAGTTAAATTGAAGCAGATCAAATCAGAAGATC
Organism: Populus deltoides; assembly: GCA_015852605.2. Taxonomy (NCBI): domain Eukaryota; kingdom Viridiplantae; phylum Streptophyta; class Magnoliopsida; order Malpighiales; family Salicaceae; genus Populus; species Populus deltoides. The sequence goes on from CM027570.2 coordinate 7,684,783, forward strand.
AAGTTGTAGACATATTTACAAAGGGCCTGAGTAGCAACAAATTTGAAGCTTTCTGTCAGCAGCTTGGTTTGATAAGAATTACAGAAGCAGATGTTGAGGGAGAGTGTTAAAGTTAATCAACATCTGCCCGTGACTGAGTCAAGAGTGATATGCTGGTTTAGTCAATTTGTTTTCCAATAAAATAGGAATAATCCTAGTCACAAGGAATTTTTTGCAGTGTGATTAGGAAAGTCAGTTGTTTTATTCTTTCTATTTTATAGTCATTCCGTGTCTTATTTGTAGGAAGTCTGTTAAGTAAAATGTCTATATAAAGGCTTGTAGCTGCTGCATTAATTTTCATCCATCAATAAAATATGTTTTTCTTTCTTTAATTGTTTGTCTTTCTGGATATCAAAAGTTTAACAATGCCTACAATATATATACATATATGGCGGCTGTTTATTTCTGCATTTCAAAAGCGCTTTTGACAAAATTTAAAATTTTTTTATTTTTTTATTAACTTCAAATTAATACATTTTTAGTGTTTTCAAATCATTTTGATATGCTGATGTCAAAAATGATTTTTAAAAAATAAAAAAATATCATTTACATGTATTTTAGCATGAAAAATTATTTAAAAAGTAACCGCAACCACACTGCCAAACACACTTTTAACTGACCTCTCAAGTTCATACCACATCAGCAAATCATGCCTAATCTTGTTAATAATAATATAAAAAAAATCATGTATAGAATAATACTTTTCTGTTGCTCGCTAGGATAATTAAAAATTCGGTGTCTGCAGGCGACCATAGGCTTGTAGCATAGTCTGCGGAGTCTTGTTTTGACATTTTCAACGCTTTCCTGCAAGCAATGAATAGGGTTATGGATGAAGAGATTTTATTGTACTCTATAGACAACATAACTACCGAAATTACTCAATTAATCTATTAATAATTTGTGTGGTGGATGACCGACCAACCTACCCTATTTGTTCAATTAAAAATAATGAGATATAAAAAAAATTTAGTAATGCTGTATAGAAAATAATATAAATTCTTCATACAATTATTTTTTTTCATAGGAACCAATCATTTAAAATTGACGAGATTCATAGTTATCACTTATTGGTTGACACGTCAGTTTACATAAAATTTAATATAAAAAATTTATTTTTAAATCTTTTTTTTTTTTTTTGGTTTTTTTTTTTGTTTTTTAGTTTTTTTTTTTTTTTTCCCTTCTCTGAAGGGAACATGGAAAATTAACTGGAGTGGGTGGTCCGAGTCAAATAACAGTCCCAATGCACATTTCCAACTAGGTGGGCCTTCAATTCTTAAGTCTTTTGAAAACCTAATGTCTTTCTGCCTTAACAGTTCATGCACCAAATAAGACTTGTGCCATTCTATGGAATTAGGCCTTCGAACACTTTAAAGGTGGTGTCTGAGACAGTCAAATTATTGTTTTTTTTTTAAAAAAATAAAAAAATATATTAAAATAATATTTTTATATTTATTTTTAATATAGAATATCAAAATAATTTTAAAATATATTACTTTTTAAAAAATTTCGGTTAAAGCACTGTTCCCAAATATAGACTAAGAATCTAATTTTACCGCACTTTTTCTACCATAAATTACGACTACAAATGCAACCAGGAACTTATTAATTTCAGGAAACAAATAAAGTAGTTTTTAAGATGATTCAAAAATATTTAAAAAAAATTAATTTTTTTAAAAAAATTCAAGTTATAACACTATCCCAAATGTAGACTAAAAATCTAATTTTACTACATTTTTTCCAGCCAGAAAATATGACTGCAAATGCAATCCAGAACCTATTAACTTCAGGAAACACAAAACGTTCCTGTTAAAACACCATCCCAAATATAGACTAAGAATCTAATTTTACTGCACTTTTTCCTACCAGACTGCAAATGCAATCCAGGAACCTATTAATGTCAGGAAACAAATAAAGTGGTTTTTGTAGAAAATGATTTTTCTTATTATTTTTGTTTACAATATACAGTTATATATATATAGCAGAATTTGTTTGACTGTTACAAGAATTATAAATAGCATTAAAAACTATAATTACTAAGAATCAAAACTGATCTTCGGTTACTTAATCAATTTTGATTGAGAAGAGGAAATCTCTCTTCAGTTACACAATCAGCAGAGGATATCTCTCTAACACCCTCCCTCAAACTTGACGGGCCCGCACGAACAAGTTTGCGAGTAAAAAGAACATGACGATTCTTGTGAAGAGGCTTGGTGAGTGGATCGGCAGGCTGATCTATGGAAGGGATAAAGCAAACACGATGACTTCCAAGTGCAACCTTCTCACGAACAAAGTGATAATCAAGTTCAATATGTTTAGTGCGGGCATGGAATACCGGATTAGAAGCCATGTACGTAGCACTGAGGTTATCACAATGCAAGAGAATGGGAAACTGAATGCAAGCACCAAGTTCATAGAGCAAGTAGTCTCTGCACTAGCATGGGAAAGAGAACGATACTCAGACTCAGCACTGGAACGAGCAATGGTAGATTGCTTTTTAGAGCACCAAGAGACCAAGTTAGTGCCAAGATAAACAAGATAACCAGACGTTGAACTGCGAGATTCTGAACAGCCAGCCCAATTAGCATCCGCATAGGCAGCAAGATAAGTAGGATGGTGTTAAGGACCAAAGAACAAGCCATGGTCAAATGAGCCTTTGATGTAGTGAAGTATGCGCTTAGCAGCAATTAAGTGAGGGATGCGTGGTTGACTCATGAACTGAGCAATAGAATTAACAGCAAAGGCAATGTCAGGGCGAGTGATTGTCAAGTACTGTAAGGATCCAACAATTTCCCGAAAGACCGATGGATTGGGAAGGAGAGCACCATCATTAGAAGTGAGAGTATCCTTTGCTGACATCAGAGTACTCACAGGTTTATTAAGCAGCATATCATGCTTCACGAGAAGGTCATATGCATATTTGAGTTGACTGATATGAACACCTTTATTGTGGGATGTAACCTGCAAACCGAGAAAATAGTGTAGATTTCCAAGATCTTTGATGTCAAAGCCCCGACTTAAAGCATTAATAAAACTTTGTAAAAGTCGATCATCACTACCGGTTACCACAATGTCATCAACATAGAGGAGAAAATAAATTTTATGACACTCATGTTGGAAAACAAATAGAGATGAATCAGCCAAGCTCTGAACAAATCGAATTGATAATAAGAAGCATGTCATTCGGTGAAACCATGCACGGGGAGCTTGCTTGAGGCCGTAGATGGCCTTGTTGAGCTTGCAAACATGAGATGACCGTGACTGATTGATGAATCCTGGTGGTTGAGTCATATAGACGTCTTCTTTAAGAAGGCCATGAAGGAACGCGTTCTTCACGTCCAATTGACGAAGTGACCAGCCTCTAGATACAGCAAGAGAAAGCACAACACGAATAGTTGCAGGTTTAATAACAGGGCTAAAGGTATCTGTATAGTCTATACCTTGTTGTTGATGAAATCCTTTAGCCACAAGCCGTGCTTTGTGACGTTGAATTATGCCATCTGGGTTATGCTTTACTCGAAATACCCATTTGCAGCCAACAAGATTTTGAGAGGAAGAAGGAGGAACCAATGTCCAAGTTTTATTTTTCAGCAAAGCATTGATTTCATCAGCCATTACAAAGACGCCATATCGCATGTTTAGAAGCTTGAGTGTAGCAGGTGGGCTCTGTAGTTTCAATAACAGTGAGGAGAGCATGAGGAATTGGATATTTGATAGTTCCATCCGTGTGCATTTTAGGTTGCACAATACCATGCTGTAGATGTGTCCTCTTGGGTGGAGATGGCGGCGCAGGAAGAGACTGAGGAGCAGGTGATGAAGATGTGGATGTTGCTGGAGGATTAGAGACAGGAGAAGGATCACTTGAGACCAGCTGTGAAACAATTGCATTAGGGGCAGATGGTTGTAGAAAGGTGGACTCTATCTGTGAAGTAACTAGATGTAATGAACGTCGGCGCTGATAAGTGAGGATGGGGGCGGCGGTGGGCGCCATAAACTGGGATGGAGCCGATGATGCTGTAATCAGGAATTCAATACCCACTTCATGTTGCTCTGGTTAAGACACAAGATAAGGAGAGTTGTTGTTCTCAGCAGGTGGATTTGGATCAGAAGGAGCAAGCTGTGGGAGTTCTGAGCTAGACAAAAGTGTGAATTCCAATGAGCCAGCGTCGGAAACTGAGTGTGCCTACAACTGTTTATAAGGAAAAATTGTTTCGTTAAAAATAACATGCCTAGAAATATAGACACGACCGGTGGTAGGATCTAGACAACGATAACCTTTGTGTTGAGAACTGTAACCAAGAAAGACACATTCAATGCTACGACTCGAAAGTTTATCAGAGACATAAGACCCAAGATGAGGAAAACAGGAACATCCAAACACCCGAAGAGAGGAATAGGAAGGTGGGCTACCATAGAGATGAGTATGTGGAGTATCCCAATCCAGAGTGGGTGTAGGAAGAAGATTAATAAGGTAAACAGAGGTTAAAACAGCTTCAGCCCAAAGATTATGTGGAGTACCAGAAGTGAAAAGGAGACTGCGAGTCATTGTAGCAATATGGCGGTGCTTACATTCGGTAAGGCCATTTTGCTGTGGAGTGTGGGGGCAAGAAAATCTTTGTTGAATTCCCAAGGCTTTACAATAATGAGAAAAGGCATTATTGACATATTATGTCCCATTATCACTTTGAAGAAATTGAATGGTTTGGTGAAAGATGTTTTGAATCTTGGCAACTAAAGTTTGAAAATGAGTGAGTACTTCATTTTTGCGACGCATGGGGTAAATCCAAGTGTAGCGTGAAAATTCATCAATAAATAGAACATAATATTTGAAACCACTTATAGAAATGGTAGATGAGGACCAGACATCACTATGTATAATATGAAAATGAGTGGTAGCAGTCTCTTTGTTGGAATTAAAAGGTAATTGGTGAGACTTGCTAAGTGTACAGTCTCGACAAAAAGAAGGAAAAGACAATTTGGAATTAATTGTAGGACTTAGACGAGCGAAGACATTTGATGACGGATGACCCAAATGATTGTGCCAGATAGAGGAGTGAACGGAAGCAAGGGCTTGTGGAGAAGTAGAGACGCTTGATAGATTAAGTAGATACAAACCATCTTTACAAGGGCCCTGAAACAATAGACATCCAGTGCGTAAGCAATAGATTTGATAGAAGTCAGGTGTAAAAAGAAAGAAAACATGATTATCTTTAGTGAAACGAGCAACAGATAGAAGATTTTTACGAATGGATGGAATATGAAAGACATTTTGTAGAGTGAAGGTGGAAGAACCTAATGAAAAAGGAAGGTTACCAGTATGGGAAACAGACATTGAGTCCCCATTACCCATATAGATATTATGCGGCCCACCATAAGGTTGAGAATTATTAATGGGCATGGCTGTCATGTGATGAGTTGCACCTGTGTCTAGGTACCAGTTTGGATCAGCAGCATAATGTACACCAGCAAATGGAGTGGCAATGTTTGGACCAGAAAATCTATGTGGACATTGAGAAAGTCCATGGTGACTTGAGTGGCAATTGGGACACCATTGAGGTGTTGGGCGAAGAATACCATTTGGTGGAGGACGAGCAGCCCAAGCTGGTGAAGTAAATGGCCCCAATGGAGGCACATGTTGTTGTTGCATAGGAAAAGAAGACCCAACCTGTGACTGTGGGGTGGTGCGCTGCTGAGAATAGCGACCACGTCTGAAGCGACCATTGTTGAGACGACCACTGGTGGGAAATTGGTGGCTGGTATTAGGGCGGTGATCACGACAGGTAGAAGGAGTTTGATTGTGATTGAAAAGAGCGATGGCTGTAGGAGAATCAACAGGATGAGATTGTTGAGCATCAAAAGAGAGAATTTGAGCCTGAAGTTCAGTGAAATCTGGGAGAGGAGGATTTTGAGTGAGGACAGTACGAAGCATAAGATAATCAGGGCCAAGACCATGAAGAGTGGCGATGATTAAATCCTCATCAGGAACAGGCTTGTTAATAGAAATCAAAGCATCAACAATTGATTTAGCATGACGAAGATAAGTGTCAACAGATTGAGTACCTTTATTGAGATCAAGAAGTTGCATTTTGAGATTGGTTGCACTTGCTACAGACTTTTGGGAAAAGTGACGTTCAAGACAGTCCCAAATAGCCTTTGATGTGTCGAAACCAATGGTAAGCTGTGCAATGTTTTCTGTCAGAGTGGTAGTGAGGATGCTAACAATTTGTTGGTCGATGATGAACCAGCTAGCATGATCAGGATTAGGAATGGATCTTGCAGATTGAGTGTCAGTAGTCAGGATGGCGAGAGATGGTGAGAGATGGTGAGAGAATGGTGCCATCAACATATCCCCAAAGTTTAGCACCGTGAAGGTAAGGCTTGATTTGCCGAAGCCAGGTGAGATAATTGGTTTCAGTAAGTTTGGTGAATTGAGCAGTATTTTGAGAGAGAGCCGAAGAGATGGTGGCCATGAGAAAGAAAAAGAGAAAAGGAAGAGAAATGCTAAAAGAAGAGAGAAATAGGTGAGGATCGTAGGTTTAGGCTGATACCATGTAGAAAATGATTTTTCTTATTATTTCTGTTTACAATATACAGCTATATATATAGCAAAATTTGTTTGACTGTTACAAGAATTATAAATAGCATTAAAAACTATAATTACTAAGAATCAAAACTGATCTTCGATTACTTAATTATTTTTTATTAAGAAAGAGAAAATCTCTTTTCAATTACACAATCAGCAAAGGATATCTCTCTAACAGTTTTCAACCAAAGAAATGAAATCAAACAGTTTGCACAAGAAAATCTGAAAAAGAAAATAGAAAATGGAAATGATATCAAACTAGGAATTTCGGCACAAAAACATCTCTAGGGTACACACTATCATGCTATAACATTTCTCAGTTCAATAAAAGATGTTTGCACAAGAAACATTTCCATTAGTCTAGCAAGCGATGATCTTCTACCGTGGTCCCAGAAATGAAACAGTGATTTCATTTGTGGAAAATGATTTTTGGTTGCTTGATGAAGACTCTCCTTCAGGTAGATTCCTTTCTGTGAAAAAACCTGGTTGCTTTGGTTGAGGCAACGAAATCCCACTGCTCAACATTACAATCACAGATGACATGTTTGGCCTGTCTTCAGGTCGTTTCTGAACACATAAAAGGCCCACATGAATGCATCTTAAAATTTCAGATAAAGTACAAGAATCTTGTTCTGGTTCATTGAGTAGCTCCAGAGGCCTCCCTTCATTCCATAATCTCCATGCCTGCAAAACATCAAAACCAGTTTGTTAGACTGAACTCAAACACTTCAAGCTTCTTCTTCTTCTTTTTCTGAACTTCATTTATTGTAACTTACATGTCCAAGGAGGTTGTGGTGATGATCAGGATGGTTAAAACCTCTGTTTTTCTTCCCACTGACTATCTCAAGTACTAAAACACCGAAGCTGAAGACATCTGATTTAACTGAGAAGAACCCATCAACTGCGTATTCAGGAGACATATAGCCACTGAAAAAGAAGAAAGAAAAACAGGAAGTAGTGTGGAAATTAGCATTTCCTGTTTTAATTTTGGTGACAAAAAGAGGTGTGTATATCAGCACAGAATAAGATATCTGCAGAAAAAAATAATGTCTGCATATACTCACTATGTTCCCACAATTTTGTTTGTGTTGGCCTCTGTTTGATCCCCCCCAAATGTTCTGGCCATACCAAAATCTGAAATTTTCGGGTTCATACCATTATCTAGTAGCACATTGCCGGCCTTGAGATCCCTATGGATAATCCTCAACCTAGAGTCTTGATGAAGATAAAGAAGCCCTCTAGCAATTCCGCCAACAATATTGATCCAAATGCGCCAATCTGATGAATTTCTAGTTTTTTTATCTGATCAATCCCTTTACAATGTTAGTTCGATGTTGTATTAAATTTATAAAAAAATGTAATTCCAAGAGAATAATTAAATATCCAAGTTTATAGTAGAGCACACCGAAAATGAAGTAGTCCAAGCTTTTATTCGGCATGTATTCATAAATTAATATTCTTTCATCTCCCTCAATACAGCAACCAAGAAGCTTTACAAGATTGCGATGCTGGAGTTTAGCAATCAATATAACTTCATTTTTGAACTCTGTAAGCCCTTGTCCTGAATTCTTTGAGAGCCTCTTCACCGCTACTTCTTGCCCTTCTATCAACGTTCCCTGCAAATCATCATAACAAAGTTACTACAACCTGCTATGAATGACTGCACTTAGAACTAGAAGAGGCTGTTACTTTTACCTTGTATACAGATCCAAAACCACCTTCTCCCAGCTTATTCCGGCTTGAAAAGTTATCTGTGGCATTTGCTATAGTGCTAAGATCAAATGGTGGCAACTCCATGTCTTCTTTCCTCTGATCTTCATCTTCGTAATTCTGCAGGTGGCTGGTTTTCATGTTTGCTAAATAGTTGGAGATTCATTAGGTCTTGGCAGATCAACTATTTCAGAGAAAAGATTTTTAACTCTATATGCATATAATCACAGTGAAGCAGTGACTTTATTTATTTGTTTGTATTTGGTTTTTTTTTTTTTCCCGAAGGGTAAGGGTTATCTTTGGCTTGGGCATCAACAAAGACTACATCCCTTCCCTGGGGGCGCCACCCCCACATCAACTTGCTGGCCTCAAGATTGGAATCCAAGAAGTTGAGGAAGGGAGCGTAGCTCCTTAACCACCAGGTCCTTTGGGATTAATTTTTTTGTATTTATTATTTATAATATCTTCCAGTTCCTGTCTGAAAATACTGTCCAGTTTATACAACACAAATAAATATATAAAAAAAAATTGATTGAGATAGTTTACCTTGCTTTCTAAGTTTCTTTCTCCTTGCATACAGGATAAATGCTAGTACGAGGACTCCCACGATGGTAATTATGGTGCCAACTATTATTCCCACTTGCTTCTTGTCGGAGCTTCTGTTTTTTTCAATATTATCTGTTTCATATAAAGAACTTTAAATTAAAACATGTTATGAAAGTGTGAATTGAATAAGAAGTAGTAAAAGTAGTAGCAGAGCGGAGGCAGAAGAAGAAGTACACAGCTCCGAAGCAGCTATTCGTATATAGAGATCTTGCCCGCCTGTAGTGAGTTCTCTTGTGTCAATCAGCTCGTCGAACCAAAGCAAGCAGCCACTCCCTCCTCCTCTAATATCTGAATTTGCATAAGCCACACAGGAGCAGTTCTTCAAACATAAATCCTCACATTCCTTGAGGCCTTTGCTAGTATCCACCCAGGATTTGATCATGTCTGGCAATTTCACTCCCCCGTGCTGCAGAAATCGATCTCCTTTATCGCAATCTAGTTTAGTCCTTCTAACACATCCGTCAGACCACTCTTGTATACTCCAATCTTTTGGAGATTTGGGTATGAACCCTTCCAAGCATGCACAAACAGGTTGTTTATTGACGTTGCAACTTCCATAGGCACCACACAAAGCATAATCATCACACTGGTCAAGAAGAACTGCAGAGAAACGAGCCCAACTATTTGTTCGAGTGATCCATGTGAAGCGCTGTGCTAAACCTGAACTGTTCATCACAATTCTGGATGCGACTGAACTGTTTATCAGATCAAACTTGTAATACATCTCTGTTGCAGTTGAAATGAATCCATATGTGTATAACATATTAGGTTCCAGTTGAGGAGTTCCTGTCCATCTGTAGCCATTCCATGTTCCTGTTCGATAAAGTATTTTAGGCCCTCTCATAAGCAACATTTGTGCATTCCCTCGAGGATCTATACGGAATGTGAATTCTCCTTGAGCAGGGTCATTTGAACTCTTCCATGATGATAAATACCTATCAAGACCAGTTACCATATTTCTTCCCCACTTCATGCCTGGAAGTAAGGTGTCACCTGGGTAATCAAAACTCTGCCACAAAAAGTTCTCCGATTTGTCATTTATGTCTTTTACAACAAGATTGCCAGAATCCAGGAGCTTCATGACTGGGTTCTGGGCAGTTCTGGAAGCATTGGAAGACCAAATAGCATCCTTAGAGCTATTACGAAGAATAAGAATGCCTTGGTCAGTGACAATCAAAGCTCCTGAGCTATCGTTGAGTGGTGTTTCTCTGTTGGCTACCCAAACAACAGTCCCAGCAGATATTTTTTGGTACCATATCCCCAAGTATCGACCTTTTGAAATACCTGGCCTAAAAAATCCCAGTTCAAAACTTCCATCTGCTGAGACTAAAAGATCTCCATCTCGAATGGACTGACCAGGAGTAAGAGTATCTGTAGATGCTCTTATGGCAGAAATCAATAGAAATGTATGAACAAAGAGAATTATAAAGCCAGAAATTGATTTTCCCATGCTCTTGCTTCTTATTATATTATTACAGGCATATTACATAAGGTATTAAGCACTAGACTTCTTGTACGGAAGAGTAGAAGAGCAGGCAAGGCCATGGGATCAGGTAAGAAAGGATATAGAGTGCGTCTTCGTAGTTAGACTTGGCACAAGTATTTGATAATTAATATTTCCAAATTTTCTCGGAGGAATTGCAGTTTGTCAATCAATACCCTTACCATTTTCCACGGCCAAAGATTTATTTGTTCTAGTAGTCAACATGATTTAAAATATCTGGGATTCCTTAACAAGCTTTGAAATAATTAAGAATTGTTAACATCATTGAAGACATTTCCGCCCATGCTACTATGGACCATACACATTGACAGCTAGCGAACCTGTTATAATCAGGTTTCCAGAATTATACGACACCTAAATTTCCAGAAAGAAAAGTCCAATAATTAATTCATCATCTTTTCATAGGTGTATTTTGATCTCATGTGGTTCACTGGCATCAACCTTGCTGCCAGGCATGAAAGCTCATAATGCATGATTGTAGAGGTGAGTATTTTCGTTTTGGTTTAGTTTTTGATATAAAAAAAACATCCAATATATATACACACACATACATTCATACATATGTATAACTCGACTTAACTAGAAATTTGTTTAAACTAGCCAGGTTTAGTTCGATTCAATTTTTTAAAGAGAATAATCAGCAAGACATATTTTAGTGAGTTTGTTGGGGTTTTTTTTGGGCTTTCTATGGCTAAATCCATTTGATTTTTTATAGAATAAAAGGTAAAATCAAAATAAACTCATAAAATAGATAAGATAATTGTAGATGCTCAATAACATCTATAAATATAATCATAAAAATAAAATAAAAAAGTTGAGAAGATCTGAACTTATTCAAACATCTTTTATATTATAAAAAATTATTTTATGAAAAACATATTCATGAGGGTTGATTTTTATCATGAAATCATATTATAAAAAACATCTTATATATTTGTTTTTGAGCATTTGGTTCAGTTGAATCGATTTCAAAAGTCTTAAATAGAAATCAAACCAAACCTTTTTTTTCTAATTGGATTTTTTAGTTTTTTTTCTTAGTTTGGTTTTTTCTTTTTTAATTTAATCAATTTTTTTGTTCATTCCTACATGATTGTTGAAGCTGCAGAAACCTCAAATTGGATTTAGGCCTTTCCACGACTTGTTGATAGTTTGATAAGATAACTGGACTTGGCCACTAGTTGATAGGTTGATAGAGTGACTTGTACACTTTTCTATAAAAACAAGTTTTTTTATTGAAATAAGATACCCTCTAACATTTAACATTTAAGTTAGTAGGGGAAGGAGATGACTAATGTATGGAACAAGAGATGTAATAAAGTGTACATAGCAGGGGAAGAGTGCGCAAGAGTATACGTAGGAGGGGAGTGGTGGGTGTAGGTTGTAAGCTATGTTGTTATTATTGGATTTACCACACAGCAAAAAAAAAATAATAATAATAATAATTTAAAGTGTGTTTTTTTAGAGTTCATAATCAAGGTTGTTTAGGGTATAAGCGAAAATTACTTAAAGATTATATTTTTTTATGATATTTGATTAATTTTTTTAAGATTAAGTTATTACAAACTACAAGCATTTCAAGTGTTAAACTTCTAATAATAATATATGCAAATCACTAATGAGAAATCTCATAGAATTCTTCTAGGAGAGAGGAAGATAGATCATTATGTCTTGAGTACTAACTCTTTCTTTTCTCTACCTATTTATAGGTGGACTATATATATACAATATGTTATGTGTAGAAAATATGAGGTGTAACATTCTCTTTATAGGAAAAACTTAATAACTTTATAAATAGTAAAAAATCATTTTATCCTCTCAAAAATATTACATATTATTTCAGGATAGTTTTAAAATTTTATTTAATCAAGTCTCTTCTTGATTTTTCTAGATTTAGAATTGTAATTCTTTTTATTAATTACATTCTATTACTTAATTTCTAAAACTTATTTATAATTAAGTCACACTTGATTAATCATTCCAATTTATTTTTTAATTAATGATTCTTAATATGTTTAAGTTATTAAATTTCTAATATGTTGGATGAAATATAAATAACAATCGTCATCCTAAATCAGTTGTTCAGCTTTAGCAGAGTCTCCAGTACAGAAACAATTTTGCACATATAACTTAAGAATTATCTATCTAGCTTCGAGCTCAGTTATGGAAAGTGCATTTTCTGTATAATGTTCTTCTTCCATACCAAAACTTCGTTCTATGAAGAAACCAGGCTGCTTGGGTTGAGCCAGGACAGCTCCCTCACTTTCCAACATGAAAATCACAGATGACATTGCTGGCCTGTCTTCAGTGAGCTTTTGGACACACAGAACGCCCACCTGAATACATCTGTACTTGAGATTCGACACATAAATCTACGAAACATGTATCCATTAGTTCCAAGGCCCTGGCCTCACTCCATAGCATCCATGCCTGAATCATTACAATGTACTTAGTCATTTAACATGAAATTATTAGAGGGAGAGCTCATAAGAACTTTTCCTACTTACATGTCCTATGAGATTGTGGCTGTGATCCGAGTGAGTAAATGTTCGATTTGTTTTCCCGCTTACTATCTCCAACAGAAGCATGCCCAAGCTAAAAATGTCCGACTTCACGGAGAAGGTGCCATCAATGGCATATTAACGAGACGTATAGCCACTGCACGAAAAAATCAAATGTAAGTTTTTGTCAATAAAACAAGCATGAGATGTATAACAACAGAACTTACTATGTTCCACCTACTCTCTTTGTTTTTCCTTCTTGATCGTCACCAGAAATTCTTGCCAAGCCAAAATCAGATATTTTAGCATTCAATTTGGTGTCTAGCAAAATATTGCTGGGTTTGAGATCCCTGCGAACAATATGAAGTTTTGAATCTTGATGGAGATACAGAACTCCTCTCGCTATACCCAAAACAACGTTGAAACGCTCTTTCCATGCCCAATAATGCACTTCTAGTATGATCTGCACATCATTTCCACCCCTGTAAGATACTGAATCATATACGTTATAGCTTTGGAAGCATTAAGAGTTAAGATCAAATAAACGGGGAAAGGGTCGAGGATAAGAATTTCACACCTAAAGGGTCGAGGATTGGAATTTCACCCCTATTAAATCACATGATCATATTAGTTTAGATGCACGAATAGCATTATATATGCTCATGGAAGATATTTGTGACTTGACAGACAGCGAAAGGGTCAACAGGCACGAACCAAATATGAAGTAATCCAAGCTCTTATTGGCCATATACTCAGATTAGCATCCTTTCTTCTACTTGTATGCAGATTCCCAAGAGCCCTTCAAGATTCCGATGTTGGAGTTTGGCAATTAAAACTACTTCACTCCTGAACTCTTCAGCACCCCGCTTTGAATTCTTTGACACCTTCTTCACTGCTATTTCTTGTCCTGATAAAAGTTGACCCTGCAAATTCAAAAAGGAAAATTCATGTTTATTTTTCTACTTTTGAATTCACAAGGCATCCCTTTTGTTTACTGTTTGCTAATGTGCATGTATAAGCTTGTTTATGTTTGCTAGTGTGCATGTATATGCTTGTTTACCTTATAAACATGACCGAATCCACCTTCTCCAAGTACATTAGCTTGAGAGAAATAATTCGTGGCATTAGCGATTGTAGCCAATTCAAACAGAGGTACGTCTACTTCCTCCTTCTGGCTTTCCCCGACTATAGAATGGATAGGTGACATTAAGATTGAGAAGAGAGAGAGAGAGAGTTAGAAACTGCTTTCCCAAAACGTTCCTCTGTCAGAGGAAGCTATTGGAAGAGTAGAAAATGACTAAGGTTGCATAAATGTTTCTGTTTTCTTCCTACTTATGCAGAATACCAAGCCCAAAAAAATACTGCAGAGGTGGTGGAAATGAAACCCCCCATAATTATCTTCAGCCTTCTCGTCTAATTTGAGCTGTCGGCCGATTCTATAAAAAGAATGGAAAAGAAAAAACATTTGTAAAAAGAAATTATTCTTCTTTCTTTATTTATTTATAGCTAATTTCTGGTTTCATTTGTCAAAAACTCTATTTCAACAGAGGAGACAGGTGACAAGTAAAATCAAGCAGATTACTTGTGCTTTGCATTTGTTTTATGCTTCTACTCTTTAAATAGCTTTGGAATGCAAGGAGTTAGCACCTTGTAGCTTACCGAATTCTGAAATTTGCACTCGTATGTAGATATCCTCTCCTCGTACCATTTCCGGTTGCTCCATGATATCAATTAGGTCCTGGAAGCACATTAAACAGACTTTGCCTCCACTGACATTCAAATCTGTGCAAGCACTGCAAGAGCAGTTTCTCATACACTCCGTCTCACATTCCTTCAGAGTTATATTCTTTTTAAACGGAAAATCTAGGTCGGGTAATTTTATCCGGGAAACCTTAAGAAACCCCTCTTCTCTTTGGCATAACGGAAGTTTCCTCACATATTTTGTTAACCCAGACCAATTCTGTACGTCTAATTTGTTTAGATTTCTAGGTTTTTTTAAAAAAATTAATTTATCGGTTGAGAATCAGTTCACCAGTTAAATTAAAAGAATCAATTTACCAGTTAAGAAATAGTTGAACAGTTAAGTTTGCAGAATTATTTTTCTTGATGTGATTAGGTTTTTTTCTATTTAGTTTAATTTTTTATTTGTTTAGAATTTTAAATTTATAAATAAATTTGTAATCGAAAGTATAATAATAAGTTTGTAGAAATAGTTGAATCGGTCTACCCAGTTAAATTAAAAAAATCAGTCTATCAATTGAGAAATAGTTGACTAATTAAGTTTGCATAATTATTTTTTCTAATGTTTTTTTTATTTAGTTTAAATTTTTATTTATTTAGAACTTTAAATTTATAAATAGATTTGTAATCGAAAATATAATGATAAGTTTGCAGAAATAATTGATTAAATCTACTAGTTGAGAAATAGTTGGCCGGTTAAGTTTGTAGAATTACTTTTTTTGATGTGATTAGGTTTTTTATTTATTTTAATTTTTTATTTGTTTAGAACTTTAAATCTATAAATAGATTTGTAATCGAAAGGATAATATAATGAAAAGTGTAAAACATATTTTATGCATTGCTTCTTTCATTTTCTTTTTCAATCTGTCACAAATTTTGAAACCATGGACAAGGGCTAAAGGCAAGTTTACTATGCTTGCTTGTGCATTGTATCTGTTTTCTTTTGAATTGGAAGTAAGTGAAACCATAAATCAGAAAGTGCACATACCTAATTCTGTAGTGGGTACGTACTCGCATGAAGATATCTTGTCCCATCAATGTTCTTGATTTTTCTCTGGTATCGATTAGATCACCAAACCACATAATACAGCCATTGCCTGCTCCACTTGTATTTGAATGTGTGTAAGCTGCACAGGAACAGTTCTTGAAACATTCTGTTTCACATTCGTAAAAATTCACGCTCTCAACCAGCCGAAACTCTATCAAATCAGGCAATTTTGTTCTTCCAAGCTTTAGGAACCCTTCTCCTCTTTGGCACTCTAAGGTCAATTTCCTCTCACATTTGGCATATCCAAACATATTTTGAACATCCAATTGTGCTTGTGATGAATTGGACAAAAACCCTTTTAGACAATCACAGTAACTTTTTTTATCTAGTTCTGCAAATAGCATTAGCACCACACTGCCCTAGCAATTTTGTCCAATACATGGTCTGTTGTGGACCTTCTTCACAGATCCCCGGCCCTAGCAATAAGTAACTGAGGCAAACCATGAATGCCCAGTATGTAAGTCCATGTTGAAGTTCAAAATTAACTAGGATTTAGGCTAATAAGATGGAAAGTTTATAAAAGTTTTAATATTAATTAATTAAATAAGGAATCCTAGTTAATATAGGAATTTTTTATGAAAAAGAATTTGTAATAAACTAGTTTGTTAGAATTCTTGTTTAATTAGAATGTTAGATTTCTTATTAGATTAGAATTTCTTTTGAATAGTTTAATTCTTTGGTTATCTAGGACTTGAGGCCTATAAATAAGCTTGTAATCTTAAGCATAATACACAAGTTGAGAGATATATAGAGAAGAGCTAGAAATGTGTATCTTTTTATAAAACTCTTAATAAAATATTATTCATCTCATTCTTCTTCTTGTTCTTTAGCTTTGTTCTTATAAATTAGCTACCACACCTTATCATTCTTTTCCAACAAGTGGTATCAGAGCTTAAGTTTGATTATTTAACATGGTCAATTCAAACTTTCAATTTCAATGTCCTAGATTGACAAAGAACAACTATCAAACTTGGTGTATTTGAGTAAAAGTTTGGCTAGGTTCCCAAGATGTATGGGAGACGATTGAAAAAGGCTTTGAATAGCCTATAAATAGAGCAACATTGACTTCAGCCTAATGAGAGGTCGTGGAAAACGGCATGAAGGAAGGATCAACTAACACTAACAATCATTCATCAATGTCTGAATTATGCCACTTTTGAAATAGTGGCCAACACAACCACCGCCAAGCAAGCATGGGAAATTTTGCAAGAATCAAACCAAAGAGCTGAAAATATGAGAAAGGTACGTCTACAAAAACAACATGGTGGCTTTGAAAAGTTACATATGCTTGAATCATAGAATATTTCATAATATTTTGCAAGAGTATTGGTCATATACAATCAAATAAAGAGATATGAAGAGAAGGTGGAAGAAACACGTGTGGTAGAGAAGATCTTACGCTCGCTGCAAAAGAAATTCCATTATGTAGTGATCGCAATAGAGGAGTCGTAAAATATAAATTTTCTTTCATTACAAGGTCTCATGAGAAAATTACAAGCTCATGAGGAAAGAGTCAATGAGATTCAAGAGGATGTGGGTGCACAATCACTTTTTTCAAGGCATGATGGTTCTTCCCAAGGAGGAAGAGGAGATTGAGGCAGCCCCAACAGATCAAATAGTCAACCAAATAAAGGGAATCGGTTGACTGGTTAATTAGCAGTAGCAATCCAAGATCCAAATTTGATAACAAGTTTGACAAATCAAAAGTTAAATACTATAATTGTCAAAAGACATGTCATTATACTAGGGATTGCTGGAATCCAACCAAAAGGGTTGAAGAGAATGCAAATCTTATTATAGAAGAAGATAAGGAAGCCACTCGACTACTGGTGCATAATAAGAGAATGCAAAATAAAAAGATCATATGGTACCTAGACAATGAAGCAAGTAACCACATGTGTGGAGACAAAGACAAGTCCATAGAGTTTGATGAAGCAATTAGTAGTAATTTCACCTTTGCAGATCATTCAAATGTTGCCATCAAAGGAAAAGGAAGGATTTTGATTAAATTGAAAGATGAAAGTTATCGGTTTATTGGTGATATCTATTATATACCAACAGTGAAAAGCAACATATTAAGCTTAGGATAATTGCTAGAGAAGGGATATGAGATTAAGATGAAAGATCATACTTTGACATTACTTGACACTAAAGGACATATGATTGCAAAGGTAGCCATGACAAAGAATAGAATGTTCTTGCTAAACATAGAGACGGATATGCCTAAATGCCTAAATGCATATGTGAAAGATGAAACTCGGCTTTGTCATATGAGACTTGGGCATGTAAACTTTGATAGCTTAAAGATGATGGCATAAAAGAAGATGTTGAAGGCTCTACTATCCATTATACATCCAAATCAGTTATGTGAAGGATGTTTAATGGGCAAGCAATTTCACAAGAGTTTTTCGAAGGAGTCTACATCAAGAGCAAATCAACCCCTACAAGAAATACATGTCAATATTTATGGTCCTATCAAACCATGCTCGTTTGGTAAAAATTCATATTTTCTACTTTTATTGATAATTATTGTAGAAAGACTTGGGGAAGAAAAGTCTAATGTGTTTAGTTGTTTTAAGAAGTTTAAAGCATTAGTTGAAAAAAAAAGTTGTTATTTTATAAAATCACTTAGGACGAATAAAGGGGTGAATTTTGTTCTAATAATTTTAATGAGTTTTGTAAAGATCATGGTATAAAGAGACTCCTAACAATGTCCAAATCCCCACAACAAAATGGTGTGGTGGAGAGAAAGAATAGAAGCATCCTCAACATAGCAAGAAGCATGCTAAAAATGAAGAAGATGCCTAAAGAGTTTTGGGTTGAAGCTATAGATTGTGTTATCTACTTGTCAAATAGATGTCCTACTAAATGCTTGAATGGCATAACTCCACAAGAAGCATGGAGTAGAAGAAAACCAAGTGTTTCTCACTTGAAAGTTTTTGAAAGCATTGGTTATGTGCATGTAGATGAGCAAGTACAGACCAAGCTAGATGACAAAAGCAAAAGGATGATCTTTATGGGCTATGACCAAAAGTCCAAAGGATACAAGCTTTACAACCCTAATGAAGGAAAGATGGTGATTAGTAGAGATGTTGAGTTCAATGAAAAAGGAGCATGGGATTGAAAGGTAAATGATGGTGAGAAATATGATTTCTTACCGATTCTTGATGAAGAAGAGGAAAGATATAAAGATTATCAAGAACCTATAGTCACACC
This sequence comes from Populus deltoides, assembly GCA_015852605.2. NCBI lineage: Eukaryota > Viridiplantae > Streptophyta > Magnoliopsida > Malpighiales > Salicaceae > Populus > Populus deltoides. The sequence continues at coordinate 7,703,724 of CM027570.2, forward strand.
TCCACAAACACTAATGAACTCAACTTCTTCTTCTTCTTCTTCTAGTGAAAGCTCAAGTAGTGGTATTCCACCAAGTCCACCAAAAAAGATGAGGATCTTTAATGACTTATACGAGGTAACTAATCTTATTGATAACGATGTAACACTATATTGTTACCTTGCTACATGTGATCCTATAGTGTTTGAAGAAGCAATAAATAATGAAGAGATAAAAATTGTTATGAATGAGGAGATTGCATTAATCGAAAAAAAATAACACATGGAAATTGGTTCCTAGACCAAAAGAAAAGAAGCTAATAGGTGTTAAGTTGATCTACAAAGAAAAGAAAAAAGTCAAAAGAGAAGAAGAGAGGTACAAGACGAGATTGGAAGAAAAAAGTTATAATCAAAAGCAAGGAATTGATTACAATAAAGTTTTTGCTTTAATCGATAACACTAAAGGTAAGCTACAAGAAATTGAAGACGTGCAAGCCCAAAAGTTAATCTCATTTGGAAAAGTCATAAATCCAGTTAAAGGTTTAGAAACACAAACATGGTTTAGAAAAATAAAATTAATGTTGAGTACAATGGTGAAACTACCTTCATCAATTTTTGGTAATGATGGAATGCGAACAACATCAATGCTATTAAAGCAGGACATCGTGAAGAGAAAGAAAAGATGAAAGAATAATAACAGTTGAAGTTCATTATCAACTAGAATTTAGACTAATAAGATTTAAAGGTTATAAGGTTTTAATTTTAGCTAAAGGAAGAATCCTAGTTAATATAGGAATCCTTGATGAAAAAGAATTTGTAATAAACTAATTTATTAGAATCCTTGTTTAATTAGAATATTAAATTCCTTATTATATTATAATTTCTTTTGAATAGTTTAATTCTTTAATTGTTTAGGACTTGAGGTTTATAAACAAGCTTGTAATCTTAAGCATAATACACAAGTTGAGAAAGATATAGAGAAAAGCTAGAAAGATATATTATTTCAAAAAATTCTTAATAAAATATCATTCATCGCATTCTTCTTTTTATTTTTTAGCTTTATTCTTATGTTTATTCTTATAAATTAGCTAGCATACCCAATCTTTTTTTTTTTTCAACAGTCCAATCCCCAGGGAAGGTCCTTCGTAGTTCTCCATGATGTTAGGTATCTTTCTTGACCGCTCTTTAAGTCCCATCCCAGCTTCATTCCTGGTAAAAGTGTATCTGATGGGTGATCAAAACTCTGCCACTGGTAGCTTTCCCTACTTGTGCCGTTATTCTGGTCCTTCAGAACAAGGTTTCCAGAATCTAAGAGCTGTGCCTCAGGATGATCTGCTATGATTGCCCACACATTTGAAGACCAGATAACGTTCTTTTATTGGTTGAGAAGGACAAGGTTCCCATCATTTCCGATTGTTAAAACTCCACAGAGATCAGAGATAGGGCTGTTCCTGTTTGCAACCCCCGCAACTGTCTCAGGGGCTCTTCTTATACCATATTCCCAGGTTCCTGTTCTTTGAGTTTCCACAGAGAAGAAACCAAGCTCAAAACTTCGAGATGCAGAGATTAAAGTCTCACCATCTCTAAGAGGTAGCTTTGGAGTAATAAAATCAGCAGCAAATGAAGATTTTAGCAAATATAAAAAGAAATTAATAATAATCAGAATGTTAAGAAGGGAAGGCTCTTCATTATTGTTTCTTGGTTAAAAAACGGTGCTGAACTGGTCAGCTACTGTAGTCTTCTTTTGATTGCCATTGTTAGTCGCCCATGTCATTTTTCCTTTCTTAAATTTCTGATTGGCTTGCTTTCTCACTAAATAAAATGAACAATTTTCATTTTCTTTCCAAGAAAGCCAGAGCTGTTGACCTGTTGCATTGGAGCACTCTAGCAGCAATGCAGGGAATTGAATTTGGAGGATTACACTAACCAAACAATTTAATTTGTTCTTATAATCTAAAAAGAAATGGGAAATTGTTTATGTTTAAATGGTTAATTTATTTGCCCATTATTTGGTTAATATACATTTTTTAAGTTACAAATACTAAATTTTTTAGTCCTTCCTTTCAGTCCCTCCAATGATAAGACTCGTTTAAAAATTAAAAGTCCATTTGAAAACACGGTACAAATCGTGTTCTTTTAAATTTTGAATTTTTTTATTAAAAATTATATTTTTATATTTTCAAATCATTTTAATATGCTGATCTCAAAATTAATTTTTAAAAAATAAAAATATATATTTTAATACATTTCTAAGCAAAAAATACTTTAAATTGCAACCACTATCACAATCTCAAATAGATCCAAAAAAATGTGAGGTTTCCTTGCACATCACCAATATTCCACAATTCCTCGTACTTGCCCAACATTTAAACATAAAGGTTTATGTTGATAAAAATCGATCAATAAACATGAGGTTTATTAACTAATATTCTAAATGATATGGGGAAAGTACTGTAATTTTCTTTACATGTTTTTTTTCAATTTTTTTTGTTTTTTTATTTTTTTCCATTCCTTAAATGTTTTTTCTTTTTCTTTTTTTCTTTTTTTTGTTTTTTTATTTTTTTTCAAAATTATCTTCTTCTTTTTTTCATTTTTTTTTGTTTTTTTGTTTTTTTTTTCAAAATTATCTTTATCGATTTTATTTTTTTACTATTGAACTGTTGAGAATTTAGCTTTATAGTTTTTTTCTTTAAAACATTATCGATTGCTATAATGTTTCCCCACATGATTTTTGTTTTGCTACAGTGTTTCTCTACATATTTTTTTTCTAAAATTATCTTTGTCAAATTTATTTTTTTAATATTGAAATGGTTAAGAATTTAGCTTTGTAGTTTTTTTCTTTAAAATATTGTGAATTGCTATAGTGTTTCCCCACATGTTTTTTATGTTTTTTTTATAATTTTTTCTAAAATTATCTTTGTCGATTTTATTTTTTTAATATTAAACTGGTTGAGAATTGCAACTATAACTTTCCTCACAAAACATTGTGGATTATTATAATGTTTCCCTACATGGGTCTTTTTTTTCTTTTGTTTTTTTATATGATTTTTTTCAAAATTATCTTTGTTGCTTCTATTTTCTTAATATTAAGCTGGTTGAGAATTTAGCTTTGTATTTTTTTAAAAAAAACACGGTGGATTGCTACAGTCATTCTTCACATGGTTTTTTTTGTTATAACTTTTTTCAAAATTATCCTTTGCAATTTTATTTTTTTCATATTGAGCTGGTTGAGAATTATAACTGTCTATTTCCTCACAAAACACTATAGATTGCTACAGTATTTTTCTACATGATTTTTTATCCTTTTGTGTTTTTTTATGTTTTTTTTCTAAAATTATCTTTGTAATTTTTTTCCTGAAAAAATTGTAGATTGCAACAGTCTTTCTTCGTATGATTTTTTTTATGTTTTTTTATAAGTCCATGACAACACACAGATATGTCACAAGCCCAAAGCATGACATCTAGTCACAATCTAAAGCCCTAAGCTGTAAAATCTACATCAAGTAACAGATCGTAAAGATTATATGCAATAAAAAAAATGCATAAAGAATTCACATCGAGCATAGAACTTGCAAGAAAAAAATAAAAGATTAAATTGCATAGCATAGAGAGCAATTAAATAAAGCAATAAGTAAATTTCATGAAAAGTAAATTATGCGAAAAATAAAATAAATGCATGAAAGATGAAGCATAAAGCCGTAAAGAAAGCATATAAAAAAACAATAAATTAAATATAAAGATAAAATATAATTGAGCTGAAAATAAAATTACAGAAAGTAAATTGCAGAAGATAAATTATAGGGATAAGAACTTAAGAAAGTTTTGTATTGGAATTATATATCGAACAGTCCAAATAAAAATTTTAATCTAAGACCTAAACTATATAAGTAAGAAGATGAGCTGAATAGGAATGGTAACATACCCGAAATTATTTACATTTATGGTTGCAAGAGATAAACCTCAAGCACAAGCAATCAGGAGGGTCCTTTCGTTTCTTTTTTCTTTTTGACCAGGACTGCTGCTAGAAGAATTCGATAAGACAACACAATTATATTGTCAACGTTTATAATACTACTAAATATTTTACTTGTGTTTACTGTGTATCAGATAATTTTAAAAAAAAAAATATATATATATATATATATAGATTTTTCCAGCATATTTTTTATATAAAAAAAATTTTAATCATAAATTGAAATGTTTTAATGCACATCGAATTAATTAATCGACATCCGATGATGAAGAGATAACATAAGTTAAGATATTTTATTTTACAATACAGTTCATATACTCAGTTGTGTTTCATAATTTTATTTCTTAGAATAATTTTTTTATTTAATCAAACAATTATCCATGCTAGTAAAAGATTAAAAAAAAAGTCATAAACGAAAGTGAATTAAATAAAACTATGAAGATCAACTATTAAACAATCCAATGTTGAATGGTAAAATTAAAAAAAAAAACTAGTCTAATGTATTGAATGATGAAATTAAAAAATAAAACATCAATTTAAAAAATTATCAAAGTAAATTCAACAAAGAATGACAAATAAAAAGAATTAAGATAACTCGGGTTATATTTTAAATTAATGAAAAATTCTATATAAAGCAAATAAATAAAGATAATGAACTCAATCTCCATTTGAATAAATAATGAAGTATGAACCTAAAAAATATTAGCATAAGAAAAGGAGGGAAAAAACAAGATAACTCGGACGAACCTTTTAAACCCGGGTTAATATATGAAACTCGCATCTCGTCAAAATCTCAGACCTTGGTTTAATCAAGAAACTCAACTCCAAAATAATTTAATATTAAGGATGAAACCAAAAAAAAAAATCAAAGTGAAAAAATTATCAAGTGAAAAAATAGCAATAAAAGAATGGAGATCAAGTTTAATATGAAACAAATATGAGGAAGAAATTATATATAAAAAAAATGATCTTAGATAAAACATATTGAAATTAAAAGAATTGAGACCAAATTTGAAAGATGAAAATAAATAAAAGATGTGAAATTAAAAACAAAGTTTAATTTTATAAATTATTTCAAATAAAACAAACAGAAAAAAAAAAAACAAAGACCAAATCATAAGGAATTAAAAATTAACGGGTTGCTTAAAAATTTTAAAGGAACAAGCATGAAATTGAGGGGAGAGAAATTAAGGTGAAAAAAAGGGTCATTAATGCTAAACTGGATGGTCATTGGCCACACTCACTTTCTCCTCAAGAAGGGGATGTTGAGCCAATTCAAACTCAGCCGTAAAAAACAGTATTTGGTCATCGAACGACTCTGCAGTTACTGCCTAAATGAAGGTGTGGTCGCCCACGTGCTAATGCATAACTTTTTTAATAATATTTGTATGTATTGAATTATAAAATTATCTCTAAACCAATCTAGTATTAATAAAAAAAACAAATTATAAATGCGAATACAAAAATATCCAAGAACATAAGCTATATAAAATCCATTTTTATAGGCATGGAAGTCATTTTAGTATTCTTTAAAAATATAAAAGATGAAAACACCACTGAACATAAACTTTAAAAAAAAAAATTGAATCTAAAGATATATTGATCATTTTATTGTGCATTATAAAAAAAAAAGATTTAATTGCCCCCTTTTAAGTTTGGCAATTACAAATGAATTGTTGTGAAAATTATCTCATATATTGTTTTTAAGGTTAAAATGGGTATTTCACCTTAAAGTCCAAAAATACCACTCATTTCTTTTTTTTTTTTTTCTTTGATCCCTTGTTTTTTAATTTTACCATCTCCTAATAAATTAGCCTACAATTTAGTCCTATAAGATCTAAATAAAACAAGAGATGAAATAAAACTGTGAACAATAAATGTACAGTATTTTATAAGGAAATCCACAGTACATTTTACACACTAAATCTCCCCAGCCCTTTAGATTTCCTTGTAAATAAATTATAAATATGTGAGAGTCGCCCTTATCTATTCACTTGTATATTTCATATGAAAACCATTTAAAGTAAAAGAGAAAAACTAATCTTGAAATGATGATGTATTTAGTTTGCTATATCGTAATCATGAATTTAAATCTTTTTAAAATTACTAATAATTTATATGATTGTTAATTTTACAGCTTATAAATTTAATAAAAATATACATAAATTAGTTCAAACACTCATATTAATAAAAAAAAAATATATTTTTAAAGTTATATATATATATATATATATATATATATATATATATATATATATATATATATATATATAGTGTACAAGCATTTCTCTCTTATACTAATGGGTAATAGAAAGGAGGGATTCCAAAATCTTTGTTCTACATCTATGAATCACAAATAATCCTTCAAAAACCTCACATAGCCACTCTAATTAAGTTCGTGTCTCATGAGATAATTAATTTGATACTTCAAGAAATGTATCGGATATTTCTGATCAAGTATTTTTAATTTTTTATTTTTTTTTTGGAGATATTTTGGAAATAGTTATCTTATATCTCAAACATACTCCACAGGCGTTGTTTTCATTTTGCACATCATTAAGAAAACAATCTTTTACAATAGATCATGCATATCTTCGTTTTACCATCAAAACATTTTTTTCATGAATGAAAATTGATTAATATCTTTAAAGGAAATACAAAATGTGAATTTAACATCCTTATTTTTTGTTCGAACTTAATGTATAGTTATTTTTGTAATAGAAAAATAATACATTAAATATGAAAAAAAAACAAATAAATTACAAACATAGTTTTCTAATAACGTATGATCATGTCATTAAATATGCCACTAACGTCTGCTTTTTTAGGATTTCAAAATCATTGACATGATATCTTCACTTGGAGACAACAGATCCAGTTTGATTACTCCATTACCAAAAGGTTGTGTCTTATCATAAATGAACGGTCTATCCTGCTTGCTTGACTAAATTCAAATTGACACTAATTTGATTTTATTATATTTTTTATTTGATGATAAGGGTTATATTTTAATCAACTTATATTATTAAATCCTATTCAATATATAAACTTTTTTATTAATATGAATTGTCTTTTCATTTAAAAAAAAAAGGTTTTTTAGTCGATAGTCACATGCATAAAAGAATGCATAACGTTATACATGTTAATTGAATATAAATTCCCATATTATTATTTATTATTAATTCAAAAACAGATGAAATTGGAGAGGCATGAGATATTACATGTTCATGTACTTAATTTACTTCCAAGCTCTTATAGAAGTAGATGATGTTATTATACAATGCACAACACTTGAGTTTTAATATTTAATGTCATAGCAGGTGTGTAAATATAAAGAGCCTATTCAGAAGTATTCTAACAGTTACTTTTTAAAATGTTTTTTATTTAAAAATATATTAAAATAATAATTTTTATTTTTTAAAAATAATTTTTAATATTAATTAGCACATCAAAATAATCTGAAGATATTAAAAAAATTAATTTGAAGTAAATAAAAAAAATAATTTTAATTTTTAAAAAAAAAACATTTTTAAAATAAAAAAAAAAAACAAACTGGCTAAAAATCTTATAAGAATATAGTTCAGAATCTCTAATAAGTGAAGTGAGCTCCACAGAAGTGAAGAAATCATCAGAGGGAGTTGTTTTTTTCCCCTAATAGATATGTTTGTAAGACATGAAACCATGCACTGCTTCTAGCTGTATTATTTCTTAATTTTATATATCATCACTAAGCTAAAGAAACACCATTATTTTTTCAGTATTAACCCTTCTCTGAAAATTATGCGACTAACTTATAGACCGTACGCGGTTTCAAGATTTTCTCTGAAAATTAAAGCTAAAGATCGTGCAGGAAGCATGCGTCCCTTTCTTCTATCACTAGTGCTGTGTTAGAAACATCATTGGCACTCAAAGTAGCTAGGGAGCATTAATCAATTGATTCACTTAAGACTTAAGAGGAGTACTTGCTAGTTTCTCTCTTCTGATCCTTATTATTCAATATTCTAACCATTATAAGCTGGAGTTGATAAGAGGGCACATTCTAACATGCGTACAAAGAGTGAGGAAGGAAACTTCAGTGAAATTTCCTTTCAGTTGGAGCGATGCCACAAATTTCAATGAAAATTTTCCATGTTGCATCGCCATCAACCTCCTCCATTTGCAACTACAAGTTTTATATCAAAGATAAATATTTTTGTACGGATTCTCCCTGTCTGTTTCATCTCATTAATCAGCACTTGAAAAACCTGCATAGTGCCCATTTCCCTTTCATTTCACCATCTTAAACGTACACGCACCGGACAGTACTGAGGGACACTGAATTGTATGTGTATGTATGTACTGAAGTGAGTTGAAATATGCGTAGCACAAAGACGATAATCAGCCATTAAAGCGATCCAACAGATCTCACTAATGCCAGAGCTCCACGTTTTGGAAATTGGAGCGTGTCCCACTAGCTAATCTTGATGACTAGCTAGATACATGTGTCGCTAGTGGGAACTCTCTTGAGATATTGATGCTTGCATAGTTAACAAATATTGGTCTATAAATTTGGAATTTCGGCGTTGTTATAAATTTTGGTGCCAAATTAAAAGCATCGTACATGCATGCGGATATGTTAGTCCGAGTTGATATCAAGTGCTTTGATAGTCAATCCGAGTACTTGTATTTATAGGTGATGCAATCGTCAATTACTGTATGGTTTTGGCACAATTACAAAAGCTTCTACTTTTATTAATTTTCCTGCTCTCACGTTTGTCTCACCATGTGTAAGTTGCAAACAAGCTATAGTTCTCTATCAAACACACTTCACTTTTAAGAACCTTCAGGAAGATCCTGTGATCCTTGCAGCTTCCAGGAAGTAGAGTTTTCACATAAGCTTTGAAAAAAAACGAAGCAAGAAGCTCGCTGCTAACCATAAAAGTTTCGCTGCTATTTTATTTGTTCCCTAGTTATTTACTGTAAGGCTCACTCTTTCCACGAAGACCTCTCCCTTTCTGTCTTTATCTCCTTCCTTCTCTTATATAACCCCACCCTCCTCACTGATTCATCCACCATCCCATTAGTCACATAACTCTCTCAAGCTTTCGCCATTTGTTTTGGCATTCGATTTCTTTCACACGTTGGCTTTTATATATAATATTTAGCTATCAATACATTCCAGTTTTTTTTTTTTTTTGTACATCTTTTTAACCATCAATGGCATCAATAGGTCATGCAGTTGAATTTCAGGACTACTTCCCTTCCATGTTGGAGGGACTGGGAACACAAGGATTTATGGTGGAGCTGTGTAATGGGTTTCGTTTGCTAATGGATAGTGATAAGGGGCTAATCACGTTCGAGAGCTTGAAGAGAAATATTGTGCTACTAGGGCTGCAAGAGATGAGGGATGATGAGCTTGTGTGCATGTTAATGGAAGGTGATTTGGATGGAGATGGCGCTATAAATCAGATGGAATTTTGTATTCTCATGTTCAGATTGAGTCCAGGGTTTATGGACGGATCAAAGCAATGGATGGAAGAACTTTCTGCAAATGAAATGTAGGCATCTATCTGTGTTGTCCTTAATTTCATGTTCTTACTATATCGTTAAGCATTAATGCTGATATTGTCATGGAAATGAAGCTTTAATCAGTTGTATTATGAATAATCTTTTATGAATAATAATTTAAGATTAATTCTATTGTTAAGAAGAGATATCAAGGTCGATTTTGGGTTAGATTTTCTCTATCATACAAGCATACATATACATGACAAAATTATCTGGAAAAAGGCTGTGCATATTTTCTGTATTGCAAGTACCTCACAAGGAAACTCACCAGCTTTCAAAATTATCATTGATGTTTGATTCGGTACTGGTACAACGGAGTCAAGTTTCACCTTTTCCCTCTCGACCACGAAAAATTTACTCTTAAATGGGGCTTGCAATTTCTAGGAAACTACCTCGCTAGGTAGACAAAAGGATTCTCAAAATCTGCGGTAGATGATGAATACATTGAATTAAAGATTGATTGATGATTTCTTTCTGGCATGATCATGAAAGTTAAAACGGTACATTTCATCGTGCATTTGTTGAATTCCTGTTTGCCACAACCCCGTGCAGTTATATGAGAGTGCTTCCTGATCTTTTATGTCGGATTAAACATAGAAAACTAAAAAAAAAATTAAAAAAAAATAAAAACATGTTTCGGGTTTTTTTGTATCAATCTCAAATGAAAGAACTTCAAATTAATTATAGAGTTTTTCTTGACTTGACTCGAGAGAATATTTTTTTATTATTATTATATAGTTTTTTTGGTAATGAAAATTAATTATAAATCTACTAAATTACAATATAAACTTCAAGTTTATAATTACAGCCTTATTGAAATTACAAGTTTATTGTGATTTTTTTTATATTTAAAAGCCTGTTGTTAATAATTCTATTGTTATCTGCTTACAATTACATATTTGTTTGATAAATAAATTTTAAAAATTATATGAACATAAACTTGATTGAATTGTAGAGCAATTGCTATTGTTATTTTGTTTAGTTATTGAAATATGCCTTACATTTTTATTTACTTACTCACTCTATTATATTTAAGGTAATTTCGGATATCTATTCACTCAGCATATTTTATTATATATAAATATGTTAATTTCATGTAGATTCTTTATATTACTCTTTCATGAAATCCTTATAGAGTGTGTGTGGATTTTATCAAGTTTAGTTTGCAATTTGGTATATTTTTTATTATCCAAACTATTTTTTCCTTGAAATAGTGTTAAATTAATATTTTTTATGATTTTAATAAATCAATATTAAAAATATAAAAAACATTTTAATTATATCACATTATCAAACACATACTAAAACAAATTACTAAATTAAGGGAATGGGATTTCGTGCTTTTCATGTTTATTTTCCAGTAAATGCGATGAGAACAACGTGAGAAAAATACTCTCTCGTTAATTATTATGTTTAATTCATTACTTGGGAGGCTGTTTTGTGTTCAAGTTACACAACAGCTTGTAGCCATGAAAATTTGAATATGTGTTTCCATCACTGAACTACAGATACAGAATAGTTTTGAGCATCTGGGAAACGACAATTAACGTAGAGAAGTTAGTACTGCTAGCCCGACCAAGGAAAGACCAATGGTCCAGGCGGAGGCCTTATGTTTCTTGTAGAAACCCTCATCACGAAAATGATGGGCCCTTTTTTTCATTGCTGGAGTGAAATTCTTTCTTTTTTAATTCTATCTTTCTTTTTGGTTTTGGAGAGATAGCCCTCGCACTGATATATATATATATATATAGGTAAATTCGGTGATGATTAGGAGGCTATCTTTCTTTCTTAAAATTTATTTTAAAAAAAATTATTTTTTAATTTTTTCTGTGTTTGTTTGTTTTTAAAAAAGTTGGTTAACAGAAAACACTTTCCAGTCAAAGAAAAATTTGACTTGGTTTCTAGGAAAGTGTTTTCCTGAAAAATTTAAGAGAAAAACACTTTACGGAAGTTGTGAAAAATTTAGAAATGTCATATAATTTGTTGATTATATGAAATTTGGTCCTCAAACTTTTAATTGCTATATATATTTTGGTTTGAATACTTATTTTTCAATTTCATCTCTTAAAATTTAATTTTTATATTAACTTTGGTCCTCAATTTTATAATTATTATTTGTTTTTTCCTTATCATTTTTTATTGAAATTTTTTATCTATCAAATTTGGTCATCATTCTTTTGATTGTTACTTATTTTATTTGAAATAATTTATGAAATGTTAATTATTATTATTTTAATTTCTTCATCTTTTATTTTTTTTATTTTTTAGATTTGATCTCTATTATTTTGATTATTATTTATTTTATTTGAGATAATTTATGAAATTATATTTTTTTTCAATTTCATTCTCATTCAACTTTTTAATTTGTAAGATTTGTTCCTCATTATTTTAATAAATTTGAGAAAAATAAAAAATTAATAAGTTATTTTCCAGCTCATTTTCCATGACATAACCAAACACTTGAAAGTGTTTTCCAACTTATTTTTCATTACACTACCAAACATCAAAAAATAATTCACTTTTTCAGAATTTACTTTCCAAAAAAAAACTACTTTCCAGCAAACAAATAGCACCTGAATCTCTGTTTTGTCTTCTGTTTTTTTTAAATAAAAGACTGTAGGCTTGTTACAAATACAGTGTTCATCAAATTCTAGAATGAGCACTTCGTTGCTGAGACAGGCCAGGAGTCTTGTGGAGAGCTCGAGAAGAAGAAACCATTTTCTTTAATGGAATTTGGCAACCATTTTGATTATTTATTAGTAGTTCATTAATCAGCTTGGAGGGAGGGAGCAGTAAGATTTAAATTATTTGTTTCCTCCATTATTGGAGCTTCAATTGACGATCTCACATTGGAAACCAAAAAACGAAAAAAGTTTGCGACAACTGCCGAGACTGGTAACAGATGTTCTCTTTCCATCCAATCATGGTCTCGTTAGTGGGATTAACCTCCAAGTTGGAGATAAGTAGATAACATAGAGATAGTGACTATTTACAGTTTTATACTTAGATATTTACGCATACTTTTTTACATTTAAAAAAATATATATTCAGACATTACTGGTGCATTTTAAGATGAAAACAAATCAATGACTTGACCTATAAACTCCGCTAGATTCAATAAGATAGGTTCATTTAATTATATAATAAAAAAACAATAATATTAATTTTAAAAAATAAACTGGGTTATTTTAGATCTTTTTATTTTTTATTTTTTTGTGAATTTAACTTTTTTAAAAAAAATTATTTTTGAATTAAATTATATTAATTGATTAAATATATACATGGGATGTTACTTCATAATATTTTATTTGATTTGCTTTTAAAGTTATTTATTTTATGCTGTGTGTGGCAATTTTCAATGTCGTTTTGTTGTGTTTTGCAGTGGTGTTAGAACAGTCTTCATTAGTTCTTCCTAGTGGTAAAGTTGGCATCCAAGGCAAAGCAATAGTTAATTTTTTATGAGCATTTTTTATGAGCATATTTTTTTCTATATTTGTTGCTAAAAAGAATATGTTCACTATATTTGTTGTCCATGGTGCTCTTTTTAAAAATTATATTATTAAATCAGTTGAGTTTATTCATTACAATTAAATAAATGACTTGCATCTCGAGTTTTTTTTTTTTTGGAAAATGTTTATATCATCTAAACATTATTTTCTTACTTTAGAAAATATTTAGGTCAAATCATAACATAGCGCGAGTCATTTAACTAGTGTTTTGTTATAAAAATAATGCAAAAATAAAATTACCTTTATACTAGATACTCAAGTTTGATTCTATGATTTCCTCTCCTTAGCCTGAAAATATCATTTTGCTTTTTTTTTTTTTATTTGAAGATTAAGGGTATCTTAAGTCATTTTATGTTAAAAATATTAAAAATAAAATAAATAAATAAATAAAAGTGAGAAATATATAATATTGTTCAAGTCTGGAGATGTTTAGCAATGAATTTAGAGTAGATTTCCTTGCAACTCACGAAAAGGTATTAAAAAAACTAATTCCTATTGGAGATTTAATGTACACTCGCTCACATATTAATATGGATGGAACAGTGGCTTTTTAGGTATTGCACGCAAATCAAGAGACAGGGAGAGAGAGGGAGAGCAACTGAAGCCACGCCATAGACCCACCAATTATACATGCCGCCTTAAGAGTGATGATTCCAACACTGCCCAAAAAAGCCGTGAAGGGGAGCCCCCACAAATCCCCACTTCAATGTGGCGGGCAACTTCACACACTAGCGCTCGCATTATATTGCAAGGGCTAGTTTTTTTTATTTTAATTTGGTTTTTTAATTAATTAATTTTTTTATTTTTTAATAAATTTTAAGTATTTATACTTTTGCCCCCTATTCTTAGATGACTTTTCTAACCAGTCCTGATATTCAATAAAAACTCAACCAAAGAAAACAAAAGTTGTGGAAAATAAATAAAATAATCTTTTGGATTATAAATTTAGTAGATTAACTCATTACTCTGAAATTATTTTTGGTCAATGGGCGACTGTAATAAAGAAGTTCAATGGTATGATCGTTTCTCTACATGTTAGAGTCATCACTGTTTGCTTCATGGCATGTTGATGTTATCCTGCAACATGCCATTAATTCTGCTTTTTCAGTGGCTTTCGGCTGTGTGACTTCTTCAATCGATGACCTTCGTTCAGCGCTGTAAGACAGAGTGTGTTTGGTATTGCGGTTGCGGTTTGAAAAAAATTATTTTATAAAAAGTACTTTTAGTTGAGGTTGGTTTGAAAAAATAGGTGTTTGGTTAAAACTGTGGTTGAAATTGAGGTTGAACAAAAAGTAATTTAATGTGTTTGGTTAAAAAAATGCTTTTCAAATTGAGGTTATAAAATAATTAAAAAATATTTTTAATTTAAATATTGAAGATTTAACTATTATTATTACATCATGAAATAAATAATATTGATATCAAATATTTTTTTATTATTTCATTAAACTATATGCAATGTCATCACATACAAAATCTATCCAACAATGACTATATTTTTCATGGTTTCTTAAGCATGCAACAACAAAAACTGAATTTTTTGTTACGTCATCAAACGATATCCTTCTAATTTTTTGAATAAAACACAATTAAAATAAAAATAAAAACTGAATTTTTTTAACTGGGTCGGACCCGGCAAGAACATAATTGGAATTGCAATCAAATTTCACAAATGTTATGTTATCATGCGATATCCTTCTAATTTATGTAGTGTTATAAATAATATTAAATACTAGTTTTTCAAGTAAAACTCAATTTTTAAAAAAAAAAATTTACAATTTCATTACGTACAAAATTCATTCGACAAGAACGATAGTTTTCATGATTTTTTGAGCGTGCAATAAAATTAGGTAAAATATTATCAGGAATAAAATTGAGATTACAATTAGAGTAAATTTAATTCATTTTAAACTATTTTTTTTAACAAACAAAAAAAAATATTGTTCACGTTCACGTGAATAGTGCGAGTGAAATCAATTAATTACACTGGTTTTTTTAAAAAAAAAATTTCATGCGAACAATGCGAGTGAATTAATTTGCATTGTTTTCAAAATTAAAAAAAAATATTATTCACGTTAATACGTGAACAATGTTACAGTGGAGCATGGCTCCACTGTTCACTGAACAGCTCCACTGTTCGTGTTAATGTTTAGACGAGAAGTAGTTATCAGTGGGTCCCATGACAAAAAAATTACTCTTTTAATTTTACCAAACATTAAAAGTTGTGGTTGCGGGTGAACCTCACCCGCAACCACAATAACAAACACCCACTTAAAGTTAACCACCACCACCGCCATCTTCTTCCACCACCACCGCCATCTTCTTCGATAGAATAAAGGACTTCGTTATCTGCTGTCTTCAATGGTGAAAATTAACCAGTTAATGAGGTTGACCCGCCTTCAAAAAGGACAAGTAATTAAGAGCCTATTAATGCCCTATGTGGTATATATATAAAATCAGTAAAGGATATATACACATGTTTTAAAAACTTTAGCTTCACGGAAATGATTAGTAATTACCTTTTCTTTTCCTTTTTTCTCTCTGTGGGTTAGCCAGCATCGACAATGAATTCTGACGCCATCCATATATATGAAAAGCTTGAGAATCTTTGGTTATGATTTAATTTCGACTTTCCATTCCATAAATATATATAGTATTCGCTGAAACAAAGCATAATTACTCACTCAAAGTGCCCCCTTGAAAGGTTACATGCAAGTTCTTATTATTATATCTTGGATCGTATTAACCTTGAAGAATAAATCTAATATTTTGCACATCAACTGAAAAACAAAGTTTTTTCTTATTTGTTCTTAGATATTGATCATTTCTTATTAGATTCTCCAAAGTTTTTTTAATTTCTATAGAGGGCTTTTTAGGTTGATCTTAAATGTTTTATATTGTGTGGGTTTTTCCTGGCTTTCAAGTTTTAAAAATACTTGAAAAACAACTATTTTTCTAGAATTAATTGCTTTTAAATTTAATTTTTATAATAGTTGTAGGGGGTTTTTGTTTTCCAAAAAGTGACAAAAAATCAATGAAAAAGAACATAAACGATATACAACAATATTAAGGAACCATCTTAATCCAATAGCTTAAACTATTAGGTGAGGTCCTTAAATATGATTTATATTATTCTCTAACACACTCCCCTCAAGTAAAAGCCCTTTGGGTTTGAAACTTGCACAGACTCACATTACCTTGTGCTTAATTTTTTATCAAATAAATAGGGATTGTGAGATTCGAAATCAAGACCACTTGGTCATTAAGGCTCTGATACTATATCAAAGAATCATCTCAACCCAATAGCTTAAACTATCAGGTGAGGTCCTTAGATATGATTTATATCATTCTCTAACAAACAACACAAGCAAGAGTGAAAATTATTTTTTCAAGAAATTATATTTGTAAATCATTAAAAAAAAAACTATATATGAAACCTAATTTTCAAACACTTTATTCATAAAAACCCAGAACAAAGATTAAAAAAAATATCACAGACACCCACCGAACTCACAACAACAACAACAACAACAACAACAACAATAACAATAATAATAATAATACAAACAACAACAACAACAATAATAATAATAATAATAATAATAATAATAATAATAATAATAAAACATAAATTGATTATCACTATTGATGAGAAACCTTCTAACGGTAAGATCATGACCTAACTTAATTAATTTTATATATTGATGAAATGATTCCTCCTAGCTCCTCCCCCAGTGATTCCTTATGCTCTAGTTGTGACAGACACATTTGGATGAGGGCTGCTGCGTGGGGCTCACAGAACATCTCTAGAAACCTCACCTTCTTCTCCAAATAAACGAAGTCTCAATACAGAGAACCCCAAATCCTTTCTTTCTCCTCCACACATTTGACATTCCCCTCCTTGTGGCTGCAAGTAAGCGAAAAGATATAGATTTCACTCGCTCCACCATCTGCCACGTTGGATTTTTGCCATGTCAACATAATCTTACAAGATCTTTTTCCATATATAATTCAATATAATCCCTTGAAATATTACAAGATTATAATCACTATTTCAAAACTATATAAATGATCCGTAATTTATAGTACATATCTTTGGGCTCTTGGATATTTCTTGTAATTTCATTATATTTTTTTGAGGTTTTTATAATTTATTTTTATTTAATTAGAAAAAGCTAACAAATAAGAAAGAGTTTATCGACATTAACGTGGCCATGGTTGTGCCACGACCATCAACCACGCCCGATAATAAGACCACTTCCTGCCCATTCATTTCTTGGGCCTCTGCATTTCTTTATAATATCAAAACAAATAAATTATTAACATAAGGTGGACGTCGGGGGAGTTGATATCATGCCGGTGAATCTCATTTTCTAGGATTACCATAAAGTTTTTTTTAATGAAGAAAATGAGTTAATAATAAAAATAAATAAATATTATAAATTCGGTTTTATATTTGTGAGAAGATCGTAATAATAAAAAATATTCTCGAAAGAAGTGTCATGCTTCGAGGACGGGAAGAAACAAAAGGGGGGAGGGAAGAAGAGGAAAGAAATAGAAAATAGTATGTCCGATGAGAAAAGTCGAGGGATTGGATGAACAGAGTATGGGCCCACATGAAACTTAGGCCGTAGCATATGAAAAGGGCAGGTGGGCGTCACGTGGGTTAGTAGTTATCGTGGACCAGGTTTGTCCACGTAGGATGGATTGGAATCTGCCGGCCCTAAGTGTCTCATCCTTAAACCAGAAAAATATCTCGGGGGACTAAACTAAATTTTTAATTCTCTTAGTTAATTGCCCCTGCAAAACCAAGCTATATTTTAGCTCCGTAATTCTTTTGACACGTGGCACGCAAGTAGGCTCGATATAATTATATCAGTAATTTAAGATTGAGCTGCGAGCATTATTCCTATACTAGATAAGAGTCTCGTTATACATCGTTGAGCATGTCAAATTTATTTTCTAATATATAAAAAAATTTCAAAGAAAATTACGGTTCTGATTTTAATAAGGTCAGATAATTTAATAATATAATTATATATAAAAAATCAATGAAGATAAAAAAAAAAAAACAATGACTAATAAAATAATATTCTCTAAATATTTTTAAAATTTTTTAATAATCTTATTTGATTACATAGAAAAAATTAAATGGGAAAGGAATAACTCTGTAAAGAGAAAAAAAATTGAAGCTTAGCCCTGTTTGTTTCATGAAAAGTGATTTTTTGAAAATTATTTTTTAAAATTTTCATGTGTTTGTTTGTCATTAGAAAAATTGGTCAATGAAAAACATTTTCTAATCAAAGAAAAATTTGGTCTAATTTCAAGAAAAGTGTTTTTCTTTTATTTTGAACGGAAAACACTTTCCAGAAGTTGTGAGAAATTTAGAAATGTCATGTTATTTGCTGATTATATCAAATTTAGTCCTCAAACCTTTGATTGCTATATATTTTTTTTGATTTTTTTTTCAATTGCATATATCTCTTAGAATTTGATTTTTATATCAACTTTTCTTCTTATTTTTATGATTATTATTTGCTTTTCTCTTATCATTTTCTTAATTGAAATTTTTTATCTATCAGATTTGGTTCTTATTTTTTTATTGTTATTTATTTTATTTGAAATAATTTATAAAATTGTATTTTTTTTTTAATTTCATCATCTTTCAACTTTTTTATTTGTTAGATTTGATCTCTATTATTTTGATTGTTATTTATTTTTTTGAGATAATTTATGAAATTATATACTTTTTTTAATTTTATTCTCATTCAACTTTTTAATTTATAAGATTTGTTCCTCGTTATTTTAATAAACCTGAAAAAAATATTAACAATTTATTTTCCTGTTTATTTTCAATGACATGGCCAAACACTGGAAAATATTTTCCAACTTATTTTACATGTTACCACCAAACATTGAAAAATAATTCACTTTTCAAGAATTCATATTTCAAGGAAATTACTTTTCAACAAACAAACAAGGCCTTAATTATCAACAAATTAAAAGTCGAATAATGAATTAAAAAACACATATTTTTTAAAATGACAAAAAAACTCGAATAGAGTCAGCATACTAAAATCACAGCCGATCATGAGACTAGGATAATCTCACGCAAAAGAAAGTAAATAGGGCAATGGAGGTCAAGTCTCAAATAAACTAAATAATAAAAGGTGAGATCAAGAAAAAAAAATTAAAGAAAACATGAGTAAACTTTTACTAACTTGACTAAGTCATGACTTGGGACACGAGATCGGGATAACTCCATAAAAAAATAAAAAAAATCACAAAACTCAAGACCTAATTAATAATATAATGTAGAATGATAAAATTGAGAAAATCAAATTTAAAATAAGAACCTAGAAAAAATAATTAGGTCGAGCTAATTTTTGAAACTCGTGATTCATATCATAAGAGTAAGATCAACCTCCCAAAAAAAATAAACAAATTTTAAAAAAATGAAATATAAATTTAAAAAACAAAAAAAATAACAGGCACAGAAAAGAAATTCTGGAAGCTTTGTTTTTCTTCATGGCAAGAAACCCCTCACAGGTGACTTCGAGCGCATGATTCCGAAGAACTAAATTAATCCAAGCGTTTCGATCTGAATAGTCAATTTCTAGGAATCAAGGGAGACTTTTGATTACAACTCGTAATTTATTATACTTTCGGTCTAGTTCACACTTGAATATTGAAGCAGAAGTTGTGTGGACATGCTTCTTCCGAGAAATGGCATATATTAAAGTAGATTAAACGCCTCATTGGCAAAGCAAATTCCAGCCCTAATTAAAAGCAAAGTCTTTCCATAGATGCTGCTAAAGCAGCAGCCAGCTAGATCTTTTTTTTTTTTTTGATCTCACATCAACCCTAAATTCCCAATGAAACTCCCAAAACACCCCCCGTGGAAAAAATATCCCATAATTAAATGCAAAAAATTAGGGTAGTTTCCGTTATTTACTACATCTTGCACGCCTGCCCTTTCTCTCCTCTCTCAAAACTCCTTTCCCCTTCCCTAAAAAACCACCAAACCCAACAAGGACATAGACAGAGAAGCAAAAGGAGAGGATGAAAGGGTGTGAGCTATGTGGGGGTTCAGCAAGAATGTTCTGTGAATCAGACCAAGCTAGTTTATGTTGGGATTGTGATGAGAAAGTACACTCTGCCAACTTCCTTGTTGCAAAGCATTGTAGAACCCTTCTTTGTCAAGTGTGTCAATCTCCAACTCCTTGGAAATCCTCAGGGTCTAAACTTGCCCCTATCGTTTCTGTATGTGAATCCTGTTTTGCTGTCCATAAAAATAAAAAAAAACAACTCCAAGATCTGAACGTCATGGCTAGTGATCAAGAAAGCCGAGAAGCCGGAAATGATTATGACGAGTCTGAAAATGATCGAGAATTCGACGACGACGACACTGATGATGATAGTGATGAATATGACGAGGAGGAAGACGAGGAGGAAGATGGAGACAACCAGGTGGTGCCATGGTCAGGTCTTACTGCATCTTCTTCGCCATCAATTGCGCCACCTGTGGCTAGTTCTTCTAGCAGTGAAGAGGAGATTTCCTGTGCTGGTGGAAATGGGTTCTTGAAACGGATGCGAGACAGTAATGTTGATCTTGATTCTGATGTCAGTCTCTTTTTCTTGTTCTTTCATTTCTTTGCCATTTTTTTTATATTATTTTTTAGAGGGCACATTTTAATAATTGAATTTGTGGATCTTAGGAAATAATGGGTCTTCTTCCTCTTCCTTTTTAGGTTACAAACTTTGGGTTTGGTTAATACATTTAATGTTGGATAAATGCAGGATGAAACTGGATGTTCCTCTTCGCATAATTTAAGAGGTGGAAGCATGAGCACCGAGGAAGGGAATTCTTTGAGTTCATCAAGGCCATGGAAGCAAGCAAGAACAAGCGTTCATGTAGAAGAAGATGGTCATGATGGTCAAGCAATGTCAAGATCATCGGCTATCATAGACTCCCTGAAGAGACTGCAGAAAGACTTGGTCGCGAATGGAGAAAACGCGTCTGCTGCTATTCTTGGGATCTGCAAATTGAGCAGAGATCAGAGCCTTTGATTTCTGCCCCTACTAACTTTTTTTATATGATTAATTAGTAACCATATAGTTTTTGAACCATGACTATTTAGTATTTCATTTTATTTTGAAGCTTGTTTTAGTAGCTGGTAATTGTGTTTGTCTTCATGGTTTTGTACATGAGATGGTATTTGGTTCAATGGTTAATGCAATATTACCTTATGCTATTTGTTCTTCATTGTTTTTCTTGATTTACCCATGGAAAAAGTGATTTTCTGTGTGCTTTTCTCCTGACATTCTCGACTTGCTAGCTTGCTATTGTCAATTATTTAGGAGTGGAAATGGTAGATGATTCGCCATTCCCCCATTCTTATAACTACTTTTATTTCTCTACACTAGAGAAATAAGAAAGAATTCGTCCCTGATCCTTGTAAATTTCAAGCCGTGAGTCTCGACCGATGCTGACTGAGGCTATGAACTCAATGCTTTATTGTAAATGTTAGTTACATCTCGGCTTATATGAAGAAAAGATGATCAGTAGCTTGTACTGGATGATCCATTTACTGATCAGAATTTACAAGAAAACATTACTACACTCCGTTATTTTTTATGGTAAAGATTTGTCAAAATGATAGATTAAAAACACAACTTCTTAAAGATAAATTTGACATAAATAAACATGTAAAAATAGATATAAAAACCTATTTTTCTCATAAAAAATGTTTAGATCCATGTAAATTTACTTCTTTTTTTGAAGATAACGTAATATGGGATTCCCAGTTATCTAGTTCATAACGGATGTACATGGACCAGCTCAGGTTCATGGAGAAATTGATGAGGAACAGAATGGGACGTAGGGGAGGTTGTCTGGCCCTTACGTTGCAAAATTCAGGACCGTCCATCGCCGAAGGAACCTGTAGTATAGACTATTATGGGCTTCTTCTCCTTCCCACCACATATCGTTGCATGCCTAGCAAAAAAGGTCAGCAGCTGTCACGTATCAACTGGCAGAGTCCATACTCCATGCTGACATAGCTGCTCTCTCTTTGAAGATAAATGGGATGATGACATTGTAGCTGAGGATGAAATGAACAGGAGCAATGGAAGATGCCCAGAACGAGAAAGTTAATATGTGGTTTTGAGTGGACCAGATGTTCTTGAAGTCAAGAGCGGCTGGTTTTTGTGGTAGCACGCCATGAACGTGGGCTACAAATGAGAATAGAGTGTGTGGTTGGTATGAAACAAAACCCCACTAGAATTTAGCATAAAATAAGTAAAGGAAGAAGTCCACTTGCTTGGCTTTATACGTTTTTGGAGATAATTTCCCTTAATTGATAATAGAGGGCATTGAACTTTGATTTCATCTGTGGTGTTGATTCGACGATGTTTGATTTCTTATCTTCATTACTGTGGAAGTTATTTTTCGTGTCGAGTGTTACCTGGTTGAAAATTAATATCTAGATTTTGCTTTGTCATCTAAGTGGTAGTGTTTGTTCTCGTTGTCGGTCGGATTAATTTTTTAATATTTATAAGTTATTTTAATATGTTAATATAAAAAAAATTATTTTAATATATTTTTATATAAAAAATACTTTAAAAAAAACTTACATCACAGACTCAAACACTACCGTAAACTAAGTTTAAATAAGATTAAAAGACTAATTATGTATATTTTAATGAAGATATTTTCTTAGATAATTTATGTTTTTTTACTTTAAAATATATTAAAATAATATTTTTATTTTATATATAAAAATATATTTTTAATATAAAAACATTTCAAAAATCAATTTCAAAAATATAAATTATAATTTTACAAGAAAAGACGGTTGCCTCCACGTAGACAAACATTGTATTAATAAATAGGGAAAATTAAAGCGAATGGCCCTTCCCATCTAGTTGAATCGAGGAAGCAAGTATATTGTGTCCTACGATATGATATCAATATTGTATTCTGCCTTTGAAGTTATAGACCAATTTTACACTTTGAATAGCTGGAAAGGACCATCAAGCTTGACAAGAAAATATTAGATAAACAAGAAAGGTTAAAAAACCACGGCTTTGTACACGATAAGTTCTGTTTATTTTTGTATTTAAAAAGTGTTTTTAAAAAAAAATTAAAAATTTTATTTTTTTACTTCAAATTAATATTTTTTTAGTGTTTTTAGATCATTTTGATGTGTTGATGTCAAAAATAATTTTTTAAAAATAAAAAAATATTATTTTGATACATTTCTGAATGAAAAACATTTTGAAAAGTAACCGCTGCCACATTCTCAAACAGCCCCGAGTAAAAATGTAAAAGACGTGTTATTTTAGCTGTAAATCCAGCACTATTCACATGCACACAAAACATTATGGATTTATTGTGTATTTTTAAAATTTTATTTTGGTCATCAAAGTTTAATTTTGAACGATTTGATCGTAACTTAAGACCAAATTGGAAGAAAATAGACCAGAATGAAAAGGATGTCAAACAAGGGTAGCGTGTAAGAAGTTTCAGGAAAGATACACTTTAGTCCTCGCACTTTAAAAATAACGCAAATCATACAATTTTGGCATGTCAATATTTTTCCAATTCAATTTTGATATAAAAATTTATTTTTGTTATTGTTTGGTCCCTAGTTGAGAAAGGAGAAAGAGAGAGCGAGAGGTCGCTGTATTTTCTTGGTAGAGAGATAAAAATGTTGTTGACATCAATTTAGGTTTCCAAAATATTTGATATTTGTTTCAAATGATTCCATTTGATAAGGAAAGTTCATAGTAGGTGATTTTTACCTATAAATTCATGAAGAAACATATTTGAGTTCTAGTTGATTTTTTATTTCTGGTTGATTTTGGTTTTTGGGATAAATTTTTGCTTTTTAGGCCATATGTAGGTTTATCATGGTTTCTAAGGTGTTTTGGGTTGAAAAACTAGTATTTGGGTCAAACAGCATTAAGCTCTGACTTTCCAGTCACCACAATGGCCGAAATCAAGGCAAAACCGGGCGACACGTCGGCTGATTTTTTTTTCAAAAAACTTTTGGACAAACGACGTGTGGTTTGCCCCAAATGCAAAAAGAAAAAAAAAAAGGACCCAATTGCCCGGGTAGGCTAGTGCGTGGGAACTAACAAATGGGTGACATAGACTAGCCCAGCTTGCGAGGTGGGCTAGCCTAACTTGCGAGGCCCAGTATCACCTGATTTTTTTTTTAATTCATACTTCTTTTTATATGCTTTTGTTTTTCAAAAAATAAATTATTTATATTTAGATTAATACTCATTCTCTCTTTTATTTTGTTTCGAGCCTCTTTTAATTGACAATTATTTTTTTTGTTAAGCATTTAATTTTATAAGAAGTTTTTTCTAATTCATCTATAAGTTTTTTTTATTTTTTGTATAAATGAATTTTATTTTTTTCAGATAATATTTATAATATATATAGGCTTGCATGGTATTTTTATTTTATTTTATTCAATCAATTTAATATATATCTATTTTTATTATTATTTGATTAAATAAAAAAATTATTTTATTGTATAAATTTAATAAATGCAATTAAATTAATATCTCATCTTCTAAGATTAGATATTTGTTGAAGGAAGAATCTCTCAAATCCCATGAGAAAAGAAAGCCTCAAAATTTGGCCCCCAATGAAAGTCAACGATATGTCATAGGCTCAGTATCAAATTGTTAGGAGCTTCTCAACGATTTTGTTGTCTGCATGAATAGTTTGACCATCCCCTTTTCCTTTCACCATGGGGAGCTCAGGATATCTAGTCAGAAATTCATATGGTGACCTTGCATGGCATGAGAACACAATCTAAGAAAACATGAGTAAAACAAGAAAGCCATCAATTAATCTCTTAGTTTCTGGTACGAACATTGACATGTTTCCAGTCAAGACTTCAACATGTCGGCAACATCTTTTCTCATCATTACAAACACACACCTGCAAAGGTAACCCAACCAGTTGTCGCAGCCGGCAACTGTCCTACGTTGTCAACTATTACAAAACCCGGAGCTCTCAAGTCAATCATGCGCCGAGAAAAACCCGAATATTTTTGCCCACAAACTGGGAACCTGTCGTCAATTCTTCTTTACACACAAATTGTACTTTAGCTTTATTGGGTTGCTTGATTTCAATTTACAAGTTCAGTTATGATTAACTCATTCATAACTGGGAACAAAAAGGTAGAGCGAAGCAATCTTCAACACCAAAACGATGGACATTATAATCCATTAAAACATATTTCCAAAAGCCTACAAGAATATCCATAAACCTAACGCCATTGATCAACCGTGCAAGTGTAACAAATCCTCCCAAGTTTTCATATATGAGAAACTTCTGACAAGAGTCGCAAGGGAGAAAAGATCATCCTACAATCTGTCTATTAGCACAAACAGGAGACCCAAACAAGAACATCTTAGTAACTCCTCAGCATGTTCACCTAATCTCTGCTGACTGTGACACCTCCTCCATCATATCTACAAAGACAGTCGGCCAAATAGCAAAATTGGATCTACATGACAATTGAAATGTAGAAACATCATGGAAAATGCGCACTCAAAAAAAAAAAAGGGAATAACAGTGGCTATGATTACAGCGCCATGTGTAATGCATACATGTGATGAAGGGGGGAGTGGAATGAAGGGGCATGACAAGACAACATTGCGCACAGATAAATGCAAACTGAAAAACAAAAACCAAGATCCGGCTGCATACCTGCTGTGGAGATGGATCAGTCACGATATAGTAGTTCAAACTACGCATCTGTCAGGCAACAAGCAACAAATAGAGACCTCATTTAAAAATTTCCCACTATTTACTAAAACAGCTGTGAAACAACACAAGTGACAATAGCAAGAACAGCAATTCAGACATCAGCATCCAGTCTAAGGAGATCACTTCTTGAACAGAAACAGCACAGCTAACATGATCATTCGGAGTAAAAGGCAAAAATCATGGGCCAAATACAGTATACCTGTTTTCTTTCAGCTATGTTAAACAAGAGACACTATGAAACAAAAATTTGTCAATAGTGTTGACAAATAAGTGTTAAATTACCTATTCTGAACGGGTAGAAGAAGTATTACAAAACATAGCAAAAAATCTTATTTCAAACACCATTGAGGAGCTAGCCTATAACCTCACTGAGCCAGGGGAGAAGCAATAAATAGAATGTGACAGGGAGTAGAAAACAATCTTCTAGACAGTCGATTTATACACTGTCTTGTTCATGCGCTGCCAAAGCTATGCAAGGCCAATGAAAGTCAAACCATAGTTGCAACAATACACTCCAGTGTAGCCTTCAAGAAACACAACGTAAGCTAAACGCAAATATTATGGATCCAACCAAAATGTCTAATACTCGATTAATTGTGTTATTGCTACTGCATCTGCTGCAGTAAGACTAGAAGAATTGGGGAAAAAAAAAAAAAAACCCTAAGGATCAGTATATCCATAGCCCAAAAAACCTTCCATCATATTGCATTAATGAGATGCAAAAGTGTTTCATCAAGCATTATATATCGATTTTAGTGCTTAATTTTCATCAATAACTTGGTCAAATCACTATCAAGCTCCGCGGTAATAAGAACCAATAGCAACACAATTGCAACAGACTCACCACTGCTTGCACTTTACATTTCATATGACATATATCTCTCTAGATCATATCAACCACATCTCTAACAAAATTCTACAAGTACCTAAGGCTCCAAAGTTATGCTTACAATTCAGCAAACATTTCAATTATTTAATGCATCTTTACTGCAATATCACAGCAACTCTCTCAAATCCAGCCATGTAAAATATCATGCCACCAATGAGAAGATGAATCTCACATATTCACAAGTAATCCATTTTGTACTATTTATACACAGCATCAACCACTAAAGAAATGTTATCGAAACCGATTGTAATTTCCAAATTTCTTTTGCTGCGTAGGCTCCTACATATTGTTTTAACTATGATCAATTCACTCAGCTGATAATGAAAAATTCAGGATGATGTGTCTTTATTCACACAAACCATTATCTGCGCCGTCGATCTCATAAAAAAACAAAACAAAATAAAAAAACTCCAAAACCTAGCATGATTATGCATTACCAGTCATCACATAATGGAATAAACATAACCATATTAGCCAATATCTCACAAGGCAGAAAACAGGCCTGGCAAGCATAATCGTTACCAGCAATGACAAATTCCACCATCTAACAAAATATCAAAACGCAATCACCAATCAAACCAGCTAGTTGAGGTAAAACTTTGCCCACTAATCAATATAGATTACAATTAGAAGAACACAATGAAGCCAAATAAGCAGAGTCGTCTTTCTATAGTAATGAAATGGCCAATACCCATTTACATTTAATTATAGCAAAGTAGCCTGCACATTTTAGATGCTGACTCCAACTCAAATCAACCCTAATTTCATCACCACAGCTTGTTATTTTACAAGCACCAGTCAGATTTTCCGCTCAGGATTCATAAACAAACTCAGCTATTTAATGCATCTTTATTGCAATGTTTCAGCAACTCTCCAGAATCCAACAATTTCAAGATTCATCAGAAGATTAATAACATCCAAAATCAAAATTAACCCGGTGCATCCTATTTATATGCAACTTTGATCACTTATAAAATGCTCTAGAACCTAAGACATGATGTACACATTTCTTTTACATCCACATTATGATACAATCCACAGCATTACGATTTGATAATGCATCCTAATCATGTGCATAACTATCTCTACGTTTTCCTTTCGAGACAACTATCCTCCTCCTGTACATTGCCATCATTAGCATACACTAGCAAACTTATAAGATAAGATTAAAAAAAAAAAACCATCATAAACAAAGATCATAAATCATTACAGTAAGAAAAAAAATCAAAACTTCAAACCACAATCAAAATCACCAATAGCAAAAATGAACGGTCACATTACAAATCCTAACCTTTAGTTCCCTTCACATTGACAACTGCCTCCGGCTCAGTCCCGACCACAATCCTTATCCTCAGGATATCTAACAACAACGACAGGACAAAAACAATGATGAACACAATAATCACTTACACTACCCAATCTCTCATCGCTCCCTCTTATCGCCGCACCAAACCCTCTACTCCCCATAATAACCGCACTCAACCCTAACCTCTCAATTTCCAAACACAACCTTTCCTTCATATCATGATCTCTCACAATATGAATCTTATACGGAATCTGCGCTTCCTTCAAAGGCCTCGCAATATCCGCCGCTTTCGAAGCGGTGAAAGCATCGAAATCATCCTCTTGCCGGGGCTGTGGCTTCTCACTATTCTCATTTTTAGTTTTACTATCAATTTCGCTATTAAATTTGCTATTATTGTTCAAGAGATCGAGTTGCGATTGCGTGGGAGTGGAGAGTGGGAGTGGGCCCCAGTCAGCGCCGAGGAGGACGGAGGTAGGGCTGACGTGGAGGAGGATGACAGAGTCGCCAGGACGGATGTAGTGGTGGACAGACCAGCGGACAGCGTAGGCTGATTCGTCAGAGAGGTCGACGGCGACACCAATCTTGCGGCGAGTGGTGGGGGTGAGAGTAGGAGTGCCGGAGGGTGGGTGAGGGTGTTGTGGGGGAGAAGGGTGGTGGTGGATCTTAATTGTCGGGAGTAGCGGCTGGTCAGGATCTACTGGGTTTTGTTGTTGTTGTTGTTTTTGTTGAGGATTCATGGCCGCTGCCGCTGCCGCTGCTAAGGTTTTGATGTTTGCTTGTGTAGTTGTTGATTTCTTGATTGAAAATGAAAATTGGATTTGTCAATTGTCTTTGTTCCTTTGTTTGGAGAGAAGGGAAATGGTGATCAGTGTTGGAAGGGAAGGAGAGATGAGACGTGTGGGGACAGTATATGAGATTTATTATTATTATAAAAAAAAAATTATTATTATTATAATTATATTAGAGATATAAAGGTTTTTTTTATTATAAATACATGAAAATAATTTTTAAAATTTGTTTTTAATATTGAATCATTAAAATGATATAAAAATAAAAATTTAATTAATCTAAATTAAAAAATAAAATAAAATTTAATAATAATAAATAAAACAAAAAAACTAGTGTAACTCAGCTACAAACATGCACCAAAAATAGGTAAGATAATTGTGTGGGGTTGGGTTGGGTTGGGTGTGCTTTTCATGGGAACAAAGGTTGTTTTCGGTTGATTTTGATTTGGAGAGATGGAACCCAAAATGCGGTGGTAATTAGACTATTTGTATGACCATTTCAAATACAAGATATCTAACAGATATATATATATATATATATATATATATATATATATATATATATTATTTCAATATTCTCACATGGATGATCGAGACTATAAATCTCTTAATGGAAGTTGTGTTTTTTTCGTATAAATTTAAAATTTTTCAATAAATTCTTATAAACATTGATTCTTTAAGATATGCTGGGGTTAAACTAGTATGGGTTAAACTAGGTTATGGTAGTATTTGTAACCGTGATAAAAATTGTATTTTTTAAAATTATATTTTTTTATTTAAAATTATTGTTTTATATTTTTTAAATGTGCTGAGAAAAAAAATAAATTTAAAAAAAAATATTATCTTGGTATATTTTTTAACAAAAATACTTTAAAAAATTACTGTTATATACAAGAAATCATACATGAAATGTTTTATTATATTCAAAATACAAAATTATTTGAAGGGAAAAAATAAGAAAGAAAGAGAATATTATTTTATTGGTCTTTAATTCAAGAAGAAATGTAAAATTTATATATAGGCATGATAATAACTTTGAAATTGAAATTCCAACCCAAAGTATTAAATTCAAGGGAAGATGATATGGGAAAAACTCATGGGTCTCAAAAGTCAAACAACCGAAGTATTTGGAGTGCTTGTGAATCTCGGTCCCATAAGCCCAACACTTGATCCACGATTAGCCCAACAGAAGTTCGGAGCTTAATTCTCAAGTCCAGAGCCAATTTCAAGGCCGAGATAAAGGTAACAGCTTCCTTAATGTTCTTTTCTAGTGAATTTAGTACTTACCGGGGCAGTTTAAAATACTTTTTATTTAGAAATATTTTATTTTTTAAAAAATATTTTTGAAATTATTATGATTTAAAAATATAAAAAAAATTTATTTTAAACAAAAAAAAATTTAAAATTTTTTAAAATATAATTTACACCGTATTTTCAAATACACCCTTAATATATAGAATTAAACTCATGGACATGCCAGAGTGGTCGTGGGTTCTGCCCGTGCAAGTTCGAATATTTATAGTTACAAGATGTAATTGACATAGACAAAATTTAACTTTTTTTAATAAAAAAAATCCTTGGAGAAAAAAAATTTTATTAATAAAAAAATTGGGTATTTTCATCAACCCCACCTTGATCAAGGCCTCAAATGGAATCAAATTCTAAATTAGTTATAATGTTAAAGGGTTAATCGCATTAGATTCCATATTTTTAAGGCAACATTCTCTCACTCACAACCACACAATGCACGACACTATAGCAGAATAGTATTGTGTCCAAATTGTTCTTTAGTCTTTGTATCTTGATTTTTCAATATTTTCTTTTAAATAATTTTCAAGAATTTATAGTTTTCTATTCTAATCCTCAAACTTTATTTTTTTTATTTTTTAACCTTTTAGTTTTAAAAGATAAAAGATAAGTTCGATGAAAATTTTAGAGAAGAGACAAAGAAAAGATCCTACCACTAAAAAAACAAATCTTGATATCAATAAATTCTCATAAAAATAAGAGTTCAATGGTAGTTAGGAATAAGCAAAAAACCTGAAAAATTAATTAAACTGAGAAAACAAAAAAACAACTGAGAAAATCAAAATGAGAAAAAAAACTAAATTAACTGATTAGAAAACCCAAAAAAATTGATTCGGTTTTGGTTTTAAATATCTAAAACAGATTGAACCGGACCGAATTGGTTCAACCATCACTTTGAAAAAGATAAAATAGACTATAAATAATCTAACACTAACGTAAACCAACATAATCCCCCCCCCTCTCTCTGCCACTAATCTCTCGAAGTCCATCCCTACATCTTATCTTCTCCATCACATTCTTTTTCCTCCCCCGCAATAGATCCATGAACTTCTACCTCTTCAAGGAGTCTGCTTTGCCTAGCACATCAACCATGCAGATCTATTTTCCTTCCCGTCTTGATTGATCTCCAGCTTCTATTTTTCTTGATACTTTGTGGGGTATTTTTAGGGTTTTTGCCTTTTACATTATGTTATAATTTGTAACGCGGAGGTTCATGAGGTATTCACATAAAACTTATTCTGAGTGCCACATGAATGTGTTGGGAGACTTTTCGTATGACAGGCGAATGTATTCTTTAATAAATAAACTTATTTTATATATAAAATTTAATTAATTATGTTCAGCAAATCCAACATTGATCATATTTAAAAAGGAAAAAAAATACATTAAACACTTCTGGAAATCTTCATTCTTCAATGTTCACGCTTCTACGTACGTACTAGTGCATGGCTCAAAATCATAAAGGTAAATTAAACCATTAAATTAAAAAAAAATAATGTATCAAGATAATAGGTAGAAAAAATTATTAAATTCTCTTAAATATATCAAGTTGATAGAGATGATTTTTTAAAATAGAAATCGTGTTGGAAAAAAAAATAATTTTGATTAAAATATAAGTTGATATAAAAATATCTTTACAATTAATTAAACAAAATGATGTAGCAACAACTCAAAGGCTTTTTTTTTTCTCTTTTACAACATCAACATACAAGTTTGAAGCAGCACAACAAATAAAAGAAACTGAAGAGGAAATTAATTAGCCGAAAGAGGAAAAAAAATAAAAGGAAATTAGTGTAAAGGGCTTTTTGCCCTAAATGAAATTACAAGAAAGATGGGAAGAAAAAGAAAATGCTGGTTAGTAGTGGTTGGAAAAAAGCTTCCAAAATCTTAAAGCATGTTTGGTTATGTGTTTTTGATATTTTTTTTATTTAATTATGATTTTATTTTGTTTGGTTATAAAATAAAATAAAATTTTATTTATAAGCTCCATCATTAAATGAGTTTTGAACTCAGTGTCTAAGAAGATATTTGAGAATGTGATTGCGGTTGCTTTTCACTTGAAAATGTATCAAAATAATATTTTTATTATTTTTAAAAAATTATTTTTAATATCAGCACATCAAAATAATTTGATGAGATAAAAAAATATTAATTTAAAACAAAAAAATATATAAAATTTAAATTTTTTAAAAGTATTTTTGAAATATAAAAACAAATAGGGTCTTCTACATGCTTTTGCTACATTACTCCTCTGCTTTTTATTAAGCTGTGTTTTATTATTGTTAAATTTGCTATCCAAACCAAAATAACAAAAAATTAATGCTGGGTGGTTTTTATATAAGTAAAAAATTTGCTAAGATCCAAGTTTTTATATCTGTAAATTATAAATATATATATATATATATATATATAATTCTCACTAATTATTTATATCATTTTATTACCAATACCAATTTTAATTTTAATCAAACATTTTAAATATATTTTTTATTAAATAATAACTTTATCTATTATTTTAACCAAACAAATATATTTATACACTGAGCTTCTATCCTCTGTATATTGCAGATTTTGTATTATGGTTAAAATATTTTGTTGTAGCTGGGTCTGTAATCACTCGCAGGCCGCAGCCACTCCCTGACCACACACACACACACACACACACACACACACACACACACACACACACATATATATATATATATGCAGCAGTGACCACAATGTGTCTGCCAAGGAGGAAGGAAGGCTAGCTTTTTTATAGCTTGCTTTTTATCTATCTTTTTCACGTTTTTTAAAGCAGACCCTAAAAGTTGCTTGACTCCCATAAACAGTAATGCAGAGATGCCCTCCTTGTGTTTCAGCACATAAAGATGTAACCTATGTTTAGAAGAGAAATCTCTCACCTATCTTCTAGCATAAACAATAAAGAGAAGTGTGAGAGAGAGATATATGCTACTTGCTAGGGTTTTGAGCCTCCTTGTGAAGTCATTTTAGCAGGTTATACGTACAGAAGTGTAATATTTATCTTCATACAATATTGAAGTGCAACAAATCTAATATAAAACAAGATTTGTAATTAAATGTTTTCTATGTGACAATTGTAAACATTAATTGTAGAAATCGTTAGAAGTTAAGCAGATCAAAATATACACAGATCATGGTCTGTCCCACCTTATTACACAACAGCTAGAACAAGCCAGCACAGTGTGACAACTGCATAATTGTATGATAGTATTGTTATAATGAACAAATGCCTCGAAATGCAAAATAGATCATAAGCAATTCGTTTGTGGCTATGTTTCTCAATTCTTGATAAGGAACAAGATAGATCATAAGCAAAAGTGAAAAACAATGCCAAGATCATAAAAGCAGGGAAATAATGTTAAAGCACTGACACTGATCAGAGATAGATTAAATAAAGCAAGAGTATGTACTGCACTGTTTTCGCATTGCTATTAATTAATTAGTTTAAGAACAAAAGGGAAATTATAAGCTGTGTTTAGGTTCAGGCAATCACACATATATCAAGAAAAGACATCAAAACCAAAACTAGACATGTTTCTTGGTTCTAACATGAAAGCTTCAGAGACAAATCAATAGAATTAGATGCATCAGATGCACTGTAATCAGAATAAGTTGTGACACAAGAAGCTTCACCAGTACCCACTGCAACTGAAGCTTCTGCAGTAGGAAATTCCATATCCTTGAAACAGGTGCTTTTACCATTTTTTCCAGGGAAAAGTTCATATTCCATGATAACTTTACTACCCATTGCGTTATTACCCTTCCTGTGTGCTTCCATCGCCTCTACACCCTACAAAATCCACATGAATTACCGACCAATCAAGACTCAAACAAATTAAAACACAATTATTAGATATAGTATTTATAAGAAGCATGGTTCCAAAATATTATACATACCACTTGAAAGAAAGATGGAGATTTACCTCGTTGTTGTTGTGGTTGTGATATTTGGCATAGAAAGCACTCGTTGCAGCTCTGGCACTGAATCCTCCCATCTGTCCATAGAAAGTAAAATAGTAAAAATTTAAGATTTTAATCACAATGAGTTTAAAAGGATTGAAATTCCAGACTGCTAAAATATCTTGTTAGCCTATAATTTACTTCCTTCTTATATAATTCCTCAAGAAACGAACAGGGAAAAAAAGGCAACCGTGCATATAGCATCAAGAAAATGAAGAACCCTAGAAAACACAAACCTTAAAGCAAAGATCACAACGAGTAGGCTCATATTGCTTCTGCTGCTGCATTACTTTTGGGATTGAAGAGAGCTCTTTCGAAGCCTCAAGCAGTACTGCAGCAGCAGGAGCTGGAGCTGGAGCCCCAGCCTGATGAACCGGAGCTGATCCAACCATGTACGGGTTAACCAAAACCTGGCACCCAAACCCACCATTATTATTTGCATTAAACTCATCAACCCTCTTAACCACCACACCTCCCTGGTGATCCCAACCCAAGAACCCATTAAAAACAACACCATTATTTCTCATTGGCACACCATGGTTAACTGTAGTACCATACTGCGCCATTTGATTATCATCATCATTATTATTAAACGGGTCAAAAACGTGCAGCTGCTTGGTGGGTTGGAGATTGAGAGACCCAATTTTGTTAGTCTCAGTAATTGCCTTCCATCTTTCTTGAATCCTTAAATTCTCAAGTTGAGCTACTCCCATACCTCTTCGAGGTTGTTTCTTGCGAGTTTGACATTTGTTGGCAGTAGGCTTTCTGGTCCGAGTAGTAGTAGCAGTTCTTGTGGGTTCAGCTGGTTTGGTACTTATGGCCAGGGTGGACTCTTGTTTTCTATCATCGCTAGGCATGAGAAAAAGTGAAAGTGAAGTAGCCATTGAGAGGTTTTTTTTGTTCGAGAAAGATCAAAGAAAAATGAGTTTGAAGGGGAGTTATGAAAGAATGGTGGGTCTTAAAAGAGAAAAGGTAACTGATGATAATATAGAGAGAGAAAAGGCACTGCTACATTGGAAGCTTAGACCTATATATATATAAAAGAAGAATTAGATGGGTTTATAAAGAGTGGTGAGAGCTAGGCAGCTAGCTAGATAGCTTCTTGTGGAGATGATGAACAGAGGATTTGGGGTTTGAGATTGAAAAGGAATGTTGGATACGAGTTTTGTTGTGTTCTTACAAGAAGAGAGAGTGAGAGAGGGAGAGGACAGAGGTAGCAGTGTGAACTTTGAAGCAGAGTGAAATGCCAAAAGGACATGGCCATGTCTATGCAATTGTATGGATGTTTGTTGGGTTTGTCATTTGTCTTGTCTGTGGGGTGATTTATTTGCTAGCTAGTTTTTTTTTTTTTTTTACTTTATTTACACCTTCTCTAGTCTATAATATGGACAGAAATAAATAATCATATGGAAGGAGATCATTGCTCAAACTGATCCAACACAAGCCACCCAAGTCGATTCATAGTCCTTGGAGCTAGTCAAGCATGGGTGTGGAAAATCAAAATAGCTTTCCCTTTGCTTTTCCTTGGAACTCTCTGCTTTAACTTTTACCTTCTCCACACCAATATTGATTTAGGGTTTTGATTAACCAGGGTGTTGCCATGTGACACTACAAATTAAGGAATTTTAATTAAAAATCAACAAGCATCATGGATTTCAAAGATAAGATGCAAGAGTGGTGAGTGTGCATGTATGATAGAAAGAGAAACTTGAGGGAAAATGAAAGCATATTTTCCTTCTCCTTTCTTCTTGGATTTTATCTGCATCGTAGTTTGATGATTAACCTAAAAAATCCTCACTCTTTCATCACTGTAAACACAGAAGGAGATGCGTGGAGTGGAAAGGGCAGATAAAAGAGCTCTCCGAATCATACACATGGTCCCACGAACACGTATCAAGATCTGAGAAAACTTAGCCGATTGCATCAGGCTTGGTCGGAGCTAAAAGGTATTGTCCTGTAGAGAAGATGTTAAGAGGAGCAAAACAGGTGGACGCAGCCCTCTGTCAGTTTTGTCAAAAATAGCAAAAAATCATTACTGTCATTTAAGTCTCTTATGAAAAGAACAAAAAACATTGCTTTTGTAAAAAACAATTAAAAATATACATACCAGTTCGCTGTGTTTCTTCCACATTTAATTCTTGCCTGCTATACTTCAATGGTTATGATCTTCTGATCATGGTGTAGCTAGCTAGGGTTCGGACTCACCAGGTGATGCTGGTGTGACCTTCAACAATTCCAATTGGTCCACCCGATCAAGAACATTAAAAGAGCAGTCTTTGGGCAATCATGCAGGGTATATGTATATGTATGTATATGCATGCATGCATGCATGTATCTGCCTATATATGATTCTTCATATTTGGAAATATCAAAAAGCTGACTCCATGTGGTAGCTTCTTTTAATAAATAATACTATCTCGGGATGTTAATTTAAGTTTAACTAATGCTTAATTATTTTTTGAACCAATTAATTTTGTTCTTTTAAACATCTATAATCCATGTGCCTAACTATACAAGTGTTTTTTTTAGTTGAATATCACAAGTCATTCCTTTTGTTACTCTGTTTCGCCTCTCTGTTTGCCAGTTATGTTAGATTGATCAACTCTAGTGTTGTTTTTCATTTAGTTTATGTGCCTGACTTTATAAATGTATTCTTTGCTAGGATTGCACAATGTGGGGGAATACCTTATTGAGAAGCACGACTTGTATATCTACGCCTTAGCCCCCCAATCATTGTAATCAACCTCCGGCCATGATGTTTATCATTTTATAATATATTTTATATTTTATAAAATTATTCATTTCCATGTGGTAAGTGAGAAACATTTGGTTTGCAAAAGAACAGAAACTTGGATAAAGAATAATATACACCTTAAGTTGAGATTAACATTCATATAACTTGAATGAAGGTATGCATCTTGGGACTTGCAAAAATCCAAACCGATGACCGAACCCACAAGCTAAGGTTGATAGGGCTCTGGTGAAGATCAAAATGCAATCCGAAATTGAAAAATGAATGTGGTGGAGTGTACGGAACGCCGCCCTAACAAGTCAGAAGAACCAGCCATAATTAGCCATGTAACCATGTGGGCTCTGCTCCTTCTCTATTTATGGAGTGGAGCCTTGTGCTCCCTCCATACTCTGAGGCCATCAAGCCCATGATATCACATGGACATGAATATGTATCATATCATCAAGACCATCAAATTCATTTGGAAGGAAGAAGAATCTTGGAAGATCGCTCGGCTTGTGGTCCCCTTCCAGGTGGAAAGTGGGCCCCACATTTCTGGTACTTTGGACGTACGTAGCTAGCTAGCTAGCTAGGTATGCTGCAAAGGTAGAGAAAGTTTGCGTTGTACTAAGGAAATACTGCTGGTTAGACGGCTAGGATAAGGACTGAGAGAGAGATAGAGAGAGAGAGAGAGAGAGAGAGAGCTGGGGTGTGTGAGGGGACACGTGTAATGGATTTGGGATTAGCTGGGTTTGGGCAGACATGGTGGATTCTTGGGTTCTGAGAGGCAGATTGTTCCCTGCATGGAATGATTAGGGATTTGGGCATTATATGTAGGTGTACGTATAAAATAATGGATCATGTGTCTATATACAACCTCTGCGTGTATTTATACACACATGTAGGAAGGGAGGCGGCTTAAGGTTTTGTTTTCATTTTTTTTAATTATTTTTTTAGTGTTTTTAAATAATTTTAATGGGTTAGTATTAAAAAATATTTTTTTTATATTTAAAAAAAAAAATCATTTAAAAAACAATCTCTATCATACTCTCAAACACCCCACTAACCATATAAAACTTATTATATATTTTATATAATTAATATGCCTAATATGTTTCCAAGCCCTGGCTGATTTTTATGGTCTGGGGTGAGGAAGATGTTGAAGAATTTGATTAGTTGGAGAGCAAGATCGCCATCCTCCATGAGTAGTTTTGACAATTGGTATCAGAATTTCCCTATCACCACAAATAATATTCTTCACTTTTCATGTGTCTCTCTCTTATAATCTACTTCCTATATTTGTATCTCGGAGGCTCGAACCTTTAGCGCAGCTAGCATCACAATATTGGAAATTTGGAACCAAGCATCTCAAAACAAAGGGAAAATTTGCTTTGCAGTCACCATAGCCAGCACTTAATGTTGATCACACATATGTTATCATATTCTTGATAACCATACTAATTCAAGATTCATCCAAATTGAATTGTATAGTTACCATGACCATGATAATGACCATGACGTGGAAACACTTTCAAGAAAGTGTAGAATCATGCTCGAAATCACTCTCTTAACTGTAGATAAGATTCGGCAAGAAAACCAGGTGGATTCAGTTGTCAAAGAACCATTTTAATTAATCCAATAGCTTAAGCTGTTAACTAAGGCTTCATAATTTGATATATATTATTCTCTAACATATTTTTTCAAGTGAATGGCCTTTGGACTTGAAACTTGCACAAGCTCATTTTATTTTGTGCTTAATTTTTATTAAATAAATGGAGATGGTAAGATTCAAACGAGATGGTAAGATTCAAACTCGTAATTGCTTAATCATCAAAATTTTGATACCATATTAAAAAATTATCTCAATTTAATAGCTTAACTGTTAGATAAAGTTTTATAATTTAATTTATATTAGTCTGCAGTACTAATTACTATGAGTTGTCATAAAAGATTACGTGACAGTACACTAATTTAAAACAAGTTGTTCCTAGTAATGATTCAAAATTTGAGTGTAAATTAATCCTAGTTTCAAGGAGACATGCAGCAGGAGTTAAGAAATCTCTTATGGGTTCTGTGCTTCCATGCCATGATTGTATGTCTTAAAGAGATTTATGTGGGCATTGGCTGCTCGAGGAGAGCATTGTTGTTTCCTAGAGGTTGTTACAAGGAAACCTGAAGTTAGAGTAACTGCTAGTTTCGGCTTTATGCAACTTGTGAAAGATCTAACCATTTCAGGACAAAATGGCCCCAAAAGATCCCTTCCCCTCTTCACATTTTCTATACCCTAAACGAAGTACTGAACAAGGACCACAAGGACTGATGTAATTATTTAGATCTCAATCTGAACTGAGATTTCCTTTCACTTTCCTCTGTGTGTTTCCCCTCCCATTATGACCATTTTGCCCTCGCTCATCTGCCCCCCAAAGACCCTTTTGTCCCAAGAGATGAACAGGATCAGTATGAGGTCAGGTCAGGTCAGGTCAGGACAGGGCTGTCCTGACAGCATATGGTTACATGGTACACTGCATGTCTTGCAACATTTGAGATTACAGGGGAGGGACAAAAATAAGTGTTTTTTTTTTAAAAAATAGTAAAATAATTTAAAAACATGTTTATTTTATGAATAATAATTGGTCTGTAGTTAAAAAAAATTAGTCAACAGAAAACACTTTTCAGTTAAAGAAAAATAATTTCAGGTCAACAGAAAACATTTTTCAGTCAAAGAAAAATTTGACTTGGTTTCTAGAAAAGTGTCTTTCCTTTTAGCCGTGTTTGTTTTCTGGAAAGTGGTTTTCAAACTTTCATGTGTTTGTTTGCCATTAAAAAAGTTGGTCAACGGAAAATACTTTCAAATCAGAGAAAAATTTGGCTTGATTTTCAGGAAAGTGTTTTCCTAAAAAATTTGGGCGAAAAACACTTTTTAGAAATTATGAAAAATTTAGAAATGTCATTATTTACTGATTATATCAAATTTGATCCTCAAACTTTTGATTGCTATATATATTTTGTTTTGAATATTTATTTTTTAATTTCATCTCTTAAAATTTAATTTTTATATTAACTTTGGTCCATATTTTTATAATTGTTATTTGCTTTTTCTTTATCATTTTTTTATTGAAATTTTTTATCTATCAAATTTGGTCATCATTCTTTTGATTGTTACTTATTTTATTTGAAATAATTTAGGAAATGTTAATTATTATTATTATTTTAATTTCTTCATATTTTAATTTTGTTTATTTTTTATTTGATCTCTATTATTTTGATTATTATTTATTTTATCTGAGATAATTTATGAAATTATTTTTTTTTCAATTTCATTCTCATTCAACTTTTTAATTTGTAAGATTTTTTCCTCGTTATTTTAATAAACTTGAAAAAAATAAAACATTAATAAGTTATTTTCCAACTCATTTTTCATAAAATAACCAAACACTGGAAAGTGTTTTCCAACTTATTTTTCATTACACTACCAAACATCGAAAAATACTTCCCCGAAATTCACTTTCCCCGAATTCACTTTCCAAAAGAAAACTATTTTCCAGTAAATAAACGGGGTCTAAAAATTGTCGCATAATAATATCATTTATTTTTTAAAAAATATTATATTTTTATTTTATCACGTTTTAAAAATGTAATTTTTATTAAATATTATTATTTCTGAAAACAATGATATAGTTACCGCTCTTTAGAAACATAACATTTAAATATGTGACATTTTAGAAGAAGCAACACCTCGTTAAATTTAAATGTCTTTTCAGATTAATTAAATTAATATCACGATTTGGAACATAATATCTAATTAATGTCGCTAATCAAAAAGTGATATTATTATTCTAAATAGTAAAATTAATATCTAAAAATATATTATTTCATCCAAAAGAAAAGTTGTTCCTATTAATTCACTGATTCTTTTCATATAGTATGCTAACTGCACAATTTGTCCGAAAGAAGTGGGCAAAGCATACAAATGTTAGGGAGGTGAAATCTGGTCCGTCCAAGGAGGACAAATCTGAGCATCAGATACTGGGTGTTCTCTAGCATTTAGGTGCAGATTGGTGCATGTAATGCATCCAACAGGTCGCTATCAACTGGGTGTTCTCTAGCATCTAGGTGCAGATTGGTGCTGCCCAAAAAAAAAAAAAAGGACAGAGACATAAAAGCAACACATGTATGAAAGACGTCTGGACTCTGGTGGTGGTGTAGAACAAATTAAGGACCTTACAGCTTTATATTTCAATCTAATCTCAAAAACTTAAGAGGCAAGGCACTTCCACAGCAAAAATGCATTCCTTCGTGATTTTAAGCTTCAAAGATCATGTAATAGCTCTCATGATATTAATTAGCAAATATAATATATCATCTGGTATAAGACTTTGGAACTAAAAAATTTACTTTTCATGTAATTTCAGGTTCGAACCCTATGATTGTTAATATGATGACCACTATAGGCTTACATGCTTGTTAACTTTATAGCTCATGAGATTAATCGAGGTGCACGTAAACTGGCCTGGATATCTACGTTAATAAAAAATAAAAATAGCAATTATAATGAGAGAATCTTGAATG
Organism: Populus deltoides; assembly: GCA_015852605.2. Classification (NCBI taxonomy): domain Eukaryota; kingdom Viridiplantae; phylum Streptophyta; class Magnoliopsida; order Malpighiales; family Salicaceae; genus Populus; species Populus deltoides. The sequence continues at coordinate 7,745,100 of CM027570.2, forward strand.
TTTTTCACTCAAGTGCCTAGTAAATGTGTTTGTCTGGAGAAAATCATTAAAGAAAAGAAAAGGAGTAACTTTTTGTTTTCATGAATAGCTGGAGACATTTTTTTTTCTTCTTTTTTCTTCTGGGTTTTTTACCCTTTATTCATGTTATGTGGGTGCACCGTATAATCTAAGCTATCCTTGCCCTTTCACCAGGCTATTTCAATACTGGCTTGAAAGGTCAAGTTAAACGAAAGAATTGAATTCTTGGAAAGGTGACTTATTGCATTATAGATATGAAATTGAAAGAACTATATGTCATATATTTGAAAATAAAAATGGAAATTTGATCCACTTGCATATGCTACACTCGTAGGAAAGCCTGAATGATGCACCCAAATTCCACCTCTTGCAATGCAATCCTTATCCGCTAGTGAATTCATATCTTTTGTTTTTATAAAAAAAATATGCTAGTGATGTCTAATTTATTGTAACCACCTAATCATGGTGTTCTTGCATCACAAGGTATTCAAAGGCTTAACAGTGTGCTGCGTGAATGGTGGTTTGATTTATTTATTTTTTTTCTTGAAGCGTGATGGTTATATAAAAAATTATATCACATTTTTAATTTTTTTTTGATTCAGTTCCTTTTCTCCTATTCCTTCAATTGATTTTGTTTCTGATTATTTGATTTTTTAATTTATTTTTAAATTTGATCATTATTTTTTTAATTGGTATTTATTTTGTTTTGAATTATTTTTTTAATTGATTTGTTTTTTTTTCAATTCCGTCCATATGCATTTATTTTCATTTAATTTTTATGTTAAATTCGTTCTTTATTTTTTTAATTGCTACTTTCAAAATCATTTTGCTAATGGTTTTTTTTTTTATAATTCCATCCATAAAAAAATAATTCCATTTAATGTTTATGCCGAACTTAGTCCTAATTCTTTTACTTGTATTTTTTTTTTGCATTGATTTTTTTTTAATTTCATCCCTTAATATTTGTTTGATTAAGAATCTTGCTTCCTTGTTTTTAGGCTTGGCTTTAATGAGGTCACCCCGGTCTCATGACCCGGGTCATAAATTTGAAGAATTTGCCCGAGTCGACTTTCATATTTTTTAAAGCATATTTTTGATATATATTTTTTTGCTTTCCTATTTATATGGTCATCTCAATTTCATGTCATGGGTCATGTGTTTGATTTGTTGACCCGAGTTGGCTATTAAGTTCGTTCAAGGCATTTTTTGTTATCTGTTTTTTGCTTTGATAAGTTTTTAAAATTTATATTTTTAAATTGACTTATAATAAATTTCTTTATGGAACATGGATCCAGGGTTTCATAGGTTGCGAGCCTTTGACGAGCCTTTAAGATTTGACCATGTTTAAGATGTTTGTCTTAGTTTACTTGGTTTTCACAGATGTTTTCAATTTCACCCATTATAATTTATTTAATATTTAAAATTTAGTTTTTATTCTTTCAATTGATATTTATTTTATTTGGTATTATTTTTTATCTTTTCATTAAATTGCAGGGTTTTTTTTATTAATATTTGTTTACCTATCTCATCATTTGAAATTAAATTGGTTGATAATTATAGTTTTTTTTAATTGAATCTAGGTAAAAAATTTCATGGGATGTGACATTTAGAGATTAGATTAGGTTTAAGAGGTTTGTCGGGTTTGCCCTGTTGTTTTTCTTCTAAATTGATGTTTCTTATATTTTAAACCTTTTTTAACTTTTATGTTGTTATTTTTTTGGTTTAATTCTCTTTTTTAAATTTCGTTTTCTTATTGTTTTCTGATTTGGTTCTATTAGGCTAGCCCTCAACAATTTTTTTTATTTTTCACCCCCTATCATTTTTAATCTATAAATAATCTATCATATTACAAATGATTTTTAATCCTACCTCATTATGATTTTTTAATCTTTTAAATTTGGTCATAATTCTTTTAATTGCAATTTGTTTTTTTTTGGATAATTTTTTTTCAGATTTCATTATTGTTGGGTTTTTTCTTATCAGATTTTAGCTCCATTCTTCTTCTTATTTTTGTTCCTTTTCTTTTTCAAGTTTTTTTTATTGATAGTTTTTTCAACAATTTCATTATTCAAAATTAAATTGGATGATATTTAAACTTCTTGATTGAACTCGAGTCTACAATTTAACAAATTTTAAATTTTTTATATTAGATTAGATTTAGAAAGTCCGTCTATGTTTGCTTGGTTCCTTTTTTTTTAGCTGATGTTTTCTATTTTTTTTTTTAAGTTTAACTCTTTTTTCTGTTTTGATAATTCAAATAGGTTAAGTGTGATTTTTATTTTATATTGTTTTTTTATTAATTTATTTTATATTATTTTAACCAATAACTTGCAACTTGGTTTTTTAACCTATCTTTTTTTTTACTAAAAACAAATTTTATTCGTCCCCAACAAAATACGGACAACATATCCATTAAAGTTTAAACTCGATATACCAACAAGTGGATTAATCCTCCCTATTTGGGAAAAATCATCCGAGCGTATTGTTTTTTAAAAAAGTTGCGATATTTACTGACATCATCATAATGCGGTAACGGATCATTAACTTGGTGGCATTGATTAATCTTTGACTTCGAATTTTGGATTTTTCTATCAGATTAGCAGTGCGGTGCCAAGTAGTGCAATGTTAGGTAATGAGAAGTGTGGCTTGCTTGTAGATGTTTGAGACTGGAAATGAGAAAAATCTTGAACTTTTTTACTCGAGATATCGATCATCCCATGATGCTAGCCGAAGGAGACAAACAAAAGAAAGTGTACTGAATCGTTGCCATGAACAATGCATACGATACGTATATATATAGAAGATAACCATGGAAAGTTATCAAACTCTACATGTAATCTTAGAAACATGAATGCATTTTCAGTTATAAGAGGAAATTACAAAATCACGAGACCCTCCATAGCTAGCATTCTCAAGGCCAGCTTCATGTCATCAAAATCTTTTTTAAAAAAAATAACCTGAATATTCTCTATGCACACACAAGGCAGCAATATGAAACCTCAAAAATTATTTAAATCCGATGCTAGCTCTATTGATTTCTGCTTGTCAAATTAAAGGGTTAAAGAACATCATTACGGCTCCTTTCCAGTAAACCTTCCATAATAATCATCTTCTTGTACTCTTTTGAATCAATCCCTTCATAATCAAGTATCTTTTGCGATAAGTTATTCCTGGCTTTCGAACAACGAGGCACCAAGAAAAGCCATGTCGAGGTGCATAATATAGCACATACCTTGCCCCATAAGACCAAAACCATGAGACTTACAAGAACCAAACACAGACCGATAGTAGAAGTATGCCCTTTTCCATTCCCTTGCATGCTGTCCTGCTTCAGTTTAAATTCGGATGAATTTGATCGAAATGACCGGCTTGTATCAGATAATGACCTAGAATTTAAAGAAAGCGATGAAGAACTCGAGGACCATAAAGAAGAATGTGAAGAGCCAGTCATGTTGCTGTTGGAGATATTTATTCCATCATCTTTCTTGGCAAATTCTTTATTCTTGGAATCTACTGAGTTTTTTTCTGGGTTTGATTCTTTCTCAACCTTTTCTGACTGTTTCAACTTTTGCAGAAGTTTCCTTTTCTTATTCTTCTTGGCCTGTTGAAGAAATCAATAAAGTACCCAGAAATCAGTATCGTCAGACACATGGAAGCAAACAGTGGAGAATTATCTCAAGATAACATGTAGTTGATCTTTTGTCATTAAGTTACACAGTTATATTGGGAAACTGTTTGATTGAAATAAAAAATTGAATAGTTGGACTTTTCATTGATCAATCGTGTAGTTTAGACCCAACAGCAGGTCAAAAGAATAGAACATCGATTCTAAGACCACGTAGCAGAAAAGCAAACAGATTTAGCCAGAGAAATTCAATATAAATATTATCCATCAATAGTTTCATCATTACAATTATGATAAAAAAAAAAAAACCTTGTATGGATCAAATCGGGCGGCCAAAACCAGAGAGATAGTAATGCTATAAAAAGCAAGAGTCGGGAAGACCGAACGTACAATACTATTCAAAATTCAAAGAATAACTTTCAATGGAAAAAACAGGACCAGAACTTGAACTTCTGAATATGGTAACGAAAATAAGCCTAAAGAAAAGAAGCAAAACCAAACAATTCGAAAATCGAACAACAAATAACACACACCGATTACCGAATAACGAATAAGACTCTGTGTGAAATTAAAGATAACGAATCAAACATCATCGTTAAAAACAGGGGAAAAGCTATAACAAAAGTCAAAGTCATTGGAAGAAGATACTTACCAGTGATGTCTTGAACAAAATTGCCTTCAATAAGCGAGAAATATTCTTCTTGTGACCTCTCTTTTCCGGGTAAGCAGTTGATTCCTTGCTTGACGATGGTAGGTTGGTGGGAAATATCTGAGGGAAAACTTCTCCGTCTTTGTGCTCCAACTTGACACACTTAAGAACTGGATCTCCGCCACCATAGCGGCCCCCGCCCTCTTCAAGGCCTTGTCGCTCTAGACCGTCCATAACCACTGGTCTAAAACACAACAAGAACTTGTTTTTGTTCTTGTTTTTTCTGTTTTGATCAGTGTTGCTGTTGGTTTTTTTGGTCTTGGTCGACTGCATGGGGGGTGTTATTAGATAAAAGATTGCGGTGTTGTTAGTTACAGATTTTTTATGTGTGCATGCGGGAATTTAGGTGGTATTTGTGGGGAGAGAAAACTGTGGAGAAAATCCGAGAAAACGAGGGAAAGTGTGCGTCTTTTGTTAAGAAGAAGGTGGCGTTTGGGTAGTTTAACGAGGGCCGTTAGTCTCGCGCTTTGTATGCTCCGTTAAGATTACGACAAATACTACAAGGAAGTATAAAATTTAGGGAAATTGCTCAAAAAGTGAGGGTCTTTTTGGTGTTATATAACCACGTAGGATTCAACTATTTATAGCCGATCACTCGTTCTCCTCGAATGCTTCATCAATCCATAAAAGTTAGATGTGTTGTTTGAAGTTGTGTTTAAAATAGTATTTTTTTAAAATTTTTGAATTATTTTGAGGTATTAATATCAAAAATAATATTTAAAAAATAAAAAATATTTTTTTTATTTTATATATTTTTTTAAATAAAAAATATTTTAAAAAATAATTTCTGAAAAAACCATTAAATTGAGATTAACCATAATTGATTGCAATAATGTAAATAGTTTTATTTATTTTTTCACTGAATTGGCTAGTATTCACAGCCATTTTCAAGAGCTTTCCAATTACCAAACCACTGCCAATTAGAACTAGAGGAGAAAAAACAAAATAAGTTGAAGAGAATTTTCATTTGAGAATGAGAACCAATCACGTATCATGCTCTGAGCATAATTTTTTTTTATTATTATTACTGCAATCCAAATCCATTTAAAAATATGGTTATGATTATTTTTTAAAATATTTTTTATTTAAAAATATAGTAAAATAATATTTTTTTCAAATTATTTTTTATATTAGCACGTTAAAATTAAAATGATCTAAAAATATATTAATTTAAAGTAAAAAAAATAAAAATTTAATTTATAAAAAATAAAAATAAATAGAGCCTCGAACACGGGAGAGAGATTTGTCCATTCCCATTGACGCCTGCAGAACATGTTGAGTACAGAGTGTTGAATCATCGTGTTCGATAATCTGGTCTGGTGTTTTAATGACCAGAGTAGACTTGGACTTGGCATTCGATTAGTTTGAAACCATGACTTTAGACCAGCGATAAGAGGGGAGGAATATTGACCCCCCAAAAACTCTAGCAAGGCGCATCACAAATGGGAAAGGAATATCAATATATTATTATATCATATTAATGCAATAATTGTAAATCTTTTAGGTGACAAAATTATAATTTTTAAGTTTTTTTTATATTTGGTATTTTTATTATTTTATACTTGACTTGTTTATCATAATATTTTTTTTCTTATCTTTATTTTTTAGTTTTTTTTCTTCTTTACACTTTTTTTTATAAAAAATATCATTTTTTTATTTTTTATACTTTAAATATTTATCTCTATTGTTTATTTATACCATTTTTTTTGTTTTTATTCTTATTCTTTTGCAATATTTTTTTATTTATATATTTTTTAAGTTATTATACAAAGACTAAAAAAATTATGTTTCATTGTAAAAATTACAATATTGTTTCATTTTACTATTTTAGCTTGAGATCTTATATGTTTTTATTGGCACAAAAGTTATTCAACCTACAGCGAAGCAAGTTAAATAAACACATTAACATGTATTTATTGACATAAATAGTTCTTGATGTATTTAATTAAATGCATGCATATATTTTTTTATTTATTATTAGATTTTTTTAAAAAATACATTTAAACTTGCATATTTATTTGTTATTTATAAAAAAAAATTATCCAAAACGAACCACGAGTGTTTTCCAAAACATAAAAGGGAAATTAAAAAAAAAATCGAAAATATGTGCCATGGGCATTCCAATCCAGTGCCTCCTATTGCTGTATCGTAAATATTATTTAGTATGTCCTTTTTCTCTTTTGGAGAAAGTATTGGGAATGTCCCTGATTTTAGGGAAGAAATAGGGTATTTAAAATTCTAACCAAATTTGATAAAAATTTTGTAAATATAACACAAGTTAGAAAGTATTAGAAGAATATCAAAAACCTATTAAGAATAATCATTATTTTAAAAATCATATTTTTTTATTTAATTACCATGTGTAAAAATCAACCTAAAATTTTATAAAGATTTCATAGTTAAAAAATAAGATTCAATATACAAAAGTCAAGGAATGAGCCACCAGGAATATATTAGAACTCCGTTTTTTACATACATAATACCGTTAAAAATATATAAATAAAACGATTCTAAGCACACCTTAAAAGATTATTAAATATGGTTGTAATTTGTTAGGGATTTTGTTCAAGATTAATTTAAGATTAATTGTTAATTTAGAGCTAATTATAACTTTATTTGATGTTCTTTCAAGGTATCTTTAAAATCATCTTTTAGCAACTGAATCTTTATAAGATGTTGGGTTGAATTTTGTTTAAGCTAATTAATTTACAAAAGAAACATGACTTGAAACATAACTTAGATTATATACAAAAATATATTTTAAAATATGATCGTTATTCTAAATAGTGATTTTGTACAAAAACAATATTATCAAATATAATTTTGTTCAAATTATGCTATTTTTTAAATATTTTTTTAAATTATATTATTTTTCCAAAGTTTTTATAGCAAACTACTTCTTTTTCAAAAACAATCCAGAAAAGGAATGGAAACCAGTTTGTAAAAAGAAAAGAAAAACAACAGTGCAACTTTCTATGTTACGGTTTTTTTTTCTTCTCGTGGAAGTGCTCCACCGTGGGCAAGGGAACACTTTTTTTTTTGCTTTACTTTCTTGGTTTTATTCAATAATAGTTTTTCCAGTTTTTTATGAATTGATTATTTGTTAATAAAAAATATAAAATCCGTACATATTTACTTTAAAAACTTCTTTTAAAAAACTTAATATTATTTCCTTATGAAAACATATTTAAAAATTAAAGGTGTGCGTGTGTGTCTATTTTATATTAGTTTCCCTAACCTGCCCTCTCATTAGAAAAGATAGGAAAAAACAAAACAAAACAGATAGCGTAATTATGTTTAATTTCCCTTGATTAGTTTAATCTTTTTATTAGTAATATGATTAATAGACATATTCAATTAATATCTAAGACACTTTGTCGTAACCTATTTTTGGGTCACTCTTAAATTTTTTTTGATTAGTTTAATCTTTTTATTAATAATATGATTAATAGAGTCATTTTATTACATATTCGGTTAATATCTAAGACCCTTTGTCGTAACTTATTTTTGGGTCACTCTTAAATTTTTTTCTTTTCTTCAAAAAAAAAAGTTGCATGGTGCCGTTTTGAACGGCACGGTGCAGCTTCTTCTCCCCTGCAAATGCAGAGACAGGGGAGAAGAAGATTTTAAATCTTTTCCCACTAACTTCTCCTTCTCTACCTCCCCACTTGCCTAACTACTTACACAACCCATACCCTCATTAATGAAGAAACAGGGTATGGTGAACCTCTCCCTCGGCTGTCTATAAATACAGGGGGGAGAACAGAAAACAGGAGGGGGGAAAGAGGAAAAGGAGAACAGAAAGCAGGAGGGAAAGGGAAATCAAATGTGTGATTTTTTTTTTGAGATACCGAGGAGAGGGAAAGAGCAAGACAGGAGAGGGAAGAGAAGAGCCACCGTTGCACCTCCACCAACGCCTCCATCGTTCCTCCCAGCCACCACCGACAGAACCACCATCGCTCCGCCAACAACAGCAGCCACCATTAGAAATAGAAGAAGAAGCGAGAGCAACAGGAGAACAGAAACAGGGGGCGAGGAAAACACAGAGAAAAAAAACCATCGGCCACCCTCAGCTCTCCCTAGTTTGCCACCGCCACCCCAGAGCCATCGCCAGCATGCCACCGTCTTCCCCGTCATTGGTAACAGCCCCTGCCCCGTGAGAAACAGAAGAAGAAGCACAAACAGAGAGAGATAGAGGAAAAGCAGAAACAGAGGAGAAAGGAGGAGAAGCGGCCACCTGGAACCACAATCTGCAGCCACATTCGGCCACCACCGTCACCACCAGCACCGTGAGCAACAACAGTTACTACCGCAGAAATAGAAGAATGACCAGAGAGAGGGAGAAGGAATAAAACAGGGAACGAGAGGAAGAACAGAGCAGAAAACAAAGAAACGTAGAAAAAGAAGAAGAAGGATCGACCGCCGTCCAAGCCATTCTCTGGTCAGCTATCGCCAGCAGCACCGCAGGTCCGCCCCTCTTCCATCTTCTTCTTCCTCCTCCACCTCATCTTCTTCGTTTCCCTCCTCCATTGTTCACGCTGCATGTGAACAGTGGAGAGTGAATTAATTCACTCTCCACTGCTCATTGGGCCCGACAAATCCAGCCCAGCCCAAAATGAGTGGACGGGTTCGGCCCGGTCCAAAAAATATTTTCAAAAAAATATTTTCAAAAATTTATGATTCTTCCGCGTATTTTTTCTACTAAATTTTGCTTAATATTGGTTTGTATTTTTACATCGTAAAAATACAAATCTGGTATTAAAATACCCGGTTTTCGTCAAAACTAAAAAAAAAATGTTTTCGTTTCATGCATACGGCCAAGTCTCTCAAAAACAAATTTACGTCATATTTTCATACAACAAAGAAAACTAAAAAAAAATGTTTTAGCATGCATTTTGGCTTTAATAACTAGTTTATTAAAGTCACGAGAACGTGGCCAATATTTCAAAAATTCTAAAAAAAATTATTTTGTTTTCTTTTAATATCCGAGATTACGAATTTATACGTAAAACGTACTCCCGATATTAAAAAGATAGTTTTTTTATTTGACGATAAAACGGTTAGGTTTTACCCCATTAACATAAGAACCTCCTTTTTTAGGAGGGCTTTTCTTGAATCTTAGACAAACACGACCAACAATTAGAAAACGGGACCAAACCTTAGATTTTGATCAGAGAAATAAAACAATGCAGCTTACCTTTGGTAGGGCGTATTTGGGGTGCTAATACCTTCCCTTTACGCAACCAGTCTCCGTACTCGATCTCTAGGACCAGTTAGGGTTCCTAATGACCAGAATATTAGGTGACGACTCCCATTTTATTTTTTCCATTGATAAAAAGACAAGAGCTCCTTATCTCTCTATATTTTCCAGATACACACACATGAATGTGGAGGACGATCGCCGCGACGCCGCACACGTGCGACACCCTTAATCTATCATCTTGATAAATGTGAAGAGCTATAATGATGGTAAATAGTATATTGGTCTAGGCCTGTTGCAGCATCTTAATATTAATTTTTTTTTAAAATGTTAAAAAATATTAAAAGTATAGAGAATGTTTTAAGCGTATTGAATCTGATGTCATGACAAAACCAAACAACTTAGGTCTGGTGTCTGTTGCATGCTCAAGCGCTTTGAATTTGGCAGTCATGTTTAATTAAATTTTTTATATTTTTTCTCTAAAATAAAACATTTAAACTATCCTTAAAGTGTCATAAATAGAAATCTTAATTAATTTTTTTATAAATTGTTTTTATTTTATATAAAAAAATATTTAAACTACCTTTAAAGTATCATAAACAGAACTATTAAGTAATTTTTTTATAATTGTTTTTTATTTTTTATAAAAACAAATTTAACTACCCTTTAAGTATCCTAAAAAAATGCTAATTAATTTTTTTAATTTTTATAAAAAATACATTTAAACTACTTTTAAAATATCCTAAACATACATGTTAATTAATGTTTTTCATAAAAGTTTTTTTTATAAAAAACTATTTAAACTATCCTTAAAGTATCTTAAACAGAAATCTTAATTAATTTTTTTATATACTTTTTTATTTTTTTTATAAAAAAAACATTTAAACTACCCTTGAAGTATCCTAAACATAAATGCCAATTAATGTTTTGTATTTTTTAATTAAACAATACATTTAAACTATCATTGAAGTATTCTAAACAGAAATCCTAATTAATTATTTTTATACATTGTTTTTATTTTTTATTAAAAAACATTTAAAATATCCTTGAAATATTCTAAAAAAATCCTAAATAATTGTTTTAATTTTTTTTATAGGCTCTTAGGTTTGGCGGTCATACCAGAACCAACTGACTTAGATCTGGCCGCCTTGCTAGGTTTAACTGACAACCAAATTGTTTAGAATTATTTATAAATGAATGAATTTGAATATTTACTAGATTAACCTTTTGTTTTATCAAATAATAATTGATTTATTTAATTTTTTAAACACATAATATAATTTATAATTGCTCTTAATTAAAAATTAGGGAAAGAATTGAATTATATGCTACATGATTATAAATTAATAATAAATAAATTAGTTTTTGATTCGTGAAAAGCACTAATATGATGCTCTAAACAACAACCAAGAAAGATTCTGATATTATCAATTTTTATTTAAAATAGTAAAAATAACATAAGACAGTAGCAAAAAAATAATTTATAAGAAAATTGATAAAGTGTTCAATTTATTCCGGTGAGTTTTGAAGTAGAATAATTATTTTTAAATTTTAATGTTTACTTTTTTTGTTGACTTTTTAAAGCTTTTTAGAGTTTTGATAATTGAAATAAAATATAACGATGGTACTATATAATTTAGTTGTCAAATAGCTTATTTATATTATTTAGAGTTTTACATGGTGCATAAATTAAAAATAAAAGTAACCTGTATTTTATGCTGCATTTTATAAAATAGTCAATTTTTATGAATCAAGAATTTTCTTTTCAAAATTTTTACTAATATTGGTCTTTTTACTAATCAGATGATGGGTTAATTTACTTACTGTTTTATTATATATTGTATATTATATTAAAGATGCTAGACCCAAGTGTCTGAGTTTGACATTACACATGATTGCCAGACCTAAGGCCCTTGAGTCTAGCAACCCATGCCAGATGCAAGCAAACAACAAACAAAAAAATAACAATAGTGCACTTTAGTTGTCAAGAGAGAGAAAACAAAGAAAAAATTCAAACAATCGATTACCAGCGGCAATCAAACCATGATATGTTTACATGCGTTGCTCCATGTGAAAGTGGGCACGGCTTAACTTGTTAAGTTGTTAAACATAAAAATGTGTTTTATAACTTGTAAAAAATGAGCAAAGTCAACCCGGGTTAATTTGTTAAGCATTATTACTGGGTCATAAGGCTGAAATAACTTAATAAAAAAACAAACTAAAACAAATCATGAAGCCTAATTCTCAATCAAAGATAATATTAAATGATGAAATCAATTAAAAAAAAGTAAAATAACCGAGTTAATTGAGTGAACCTGCTAAACCCTTGAATTGGATCATGAGACGTGAACAACTCAATAAAAAGAAAACCCAACATTGAAGAGCTTGTGACATGGATCATGAGACAAAGATAACCTTTTAAAAAGAGAACAAAAAAATAATATGATTTAATATGTGTTAAAATGTCAAAACCTGCGACCTTGATCGTGAGACCAAGATATCCTTATTGAAAAAAATAAAAAAATATTATGAAGGTCAATTCATAACCAGCTCAGTGTTGAATGATGAATTTAAAACAAAAATCAATTAAAAAAATAACATAAAAAAACAACTTAGATTTACTCGGGTTAACTCATTAAATACTGTCTTCTAGTCATGAGGCTGAAATAACATAATAAATAGTAAACAAAACAAATCATGAAGTTTAATTCTCAATCAACTCAATATTAAATGATAAAATCAAAAAAGGCAAATTAAAAATAAAACTTGAGTTAACCTTATTAACACGTCAAACCAAGTCAACAGAGTTAACATGTCAAACTGAGTTAACTCACCAAATCGAGTTAACCTACAAAACCTATAATTTATATTATGAAAGTATAATAATCCAATAAAAAAACAAATTTAATAATAAAACATAAAATTAAAAAAACATTCATTGAAAAAAACCAAAAAAGAAGATAAAAGAGCAAAGCACTATTTAAATAAATAGTGCTTTGCGAGGAGGGGTACAACAAAACCCTTTTCTCTTTTCGTTTATAGTTAATATTTAAACAATTTAAATGTTAAAGGGAAATTGAATTCGCTATAAACCCCAGGAATTAACCCTATTTTCTCTAATTAACAAAAGCTAGTTGGGGAGGCATTTTTATTGTAAACCATGAGTGAAATCATTGTTCATTGAAACAATGATTTCAAGGTTTTGCCTATTCATTAAAAAAACATAACATTGGTAAGTGGAAGTATTTTTATCTTTTTACAAGGTCTTATTAATCTGTACCAAATTGATTGGGGCTAATAAATCTTTTTCTTTTAGAATTCATAATGAAACGACTAAAACACCATTGGAATAAAAAAAAATTCAAAATTAGAATCAAATGGCACTTGCATATTTTCACAACGATTTTTACGAAATTATCATGTCAAATGAGGGCAAATTTGGTCTTTTACTGAGCATAAAAAAATAATTTAAAAAAGTACAGTGAAACGACCAAATTACTCTTGAAAGCTAAAAAATTAAAACTGATTTTGAAGGGTTTTTTCGCCTTTTCCTAAAGGTTTTTTGGTTATTATGTGGTAAGCTAAGGGGCAATTGGGTCTTTTAACAAATAAAAAAATAAAAAAAAATTGTTAGTGTGTGTAGCAGCGCCGCATAGCTGCCAAAAATGCTTTCCTACCATGGTGTTGGAAGCGTCTTTGTGTCTTCTTTCTAATGGGGCGACATGTGTTAGTGTTGAGTGGCTAGTTTGTCACCGGTGGGGCTTTTATTTTCTCTCTCCTTCTCCTAAAATGACAGCTTGGTCCTCTTTGTTACTGATATTTCAAATCCAGTCCTTTTCTTTTGATTTTTAATTTTTATTCTCAATTCTTTTATAAAAGTTTTATTTGTTTTTAATTTTGTCTATCAATTCCAATTTGACATGTAGTGGCTTTTTCACGTTGGTCCTTATTTTTTTTATTTTTTATTTTTTCTTAGTCCTTTTGTAAAATTTTTATTAGTTTTCAATTTTTTCATACAATCCAAATATATGGTATTATATTTTCTAATTTGGTCCTTACTGTTCTCATTTCTAATTTTTCTCTTAACCCTTTGTAAAAGTTTAATTTATTTTCAATTTCATCATTCAATTTTATGATATTTGTTTTTTAATCTGGTCCTCATTCTTTTTCTCATTTTGTTAAAGTGATTTGTTTTTTCAAATTTACTATTTAATAAAAAAATTGATTTGATTTTTTATGTCAATTTTGATCCTCATTCTTTTGGTTCTTTTTTCTAAATTGATTTTTCTTTTCAATTTCACCCTTCAATCCAATATAATTTTTTTTTGTATTTCAATTTTGATCATCATTTTTTTATTTTCTAATTTGTTAATCCTTTTGTATAATTGAAATTATTTTTTAGGAATTGAGCTTTATGATTTTTTAGATATGGTGTTTTGGGTTTAATAACCCGGGTCACTAGTTTGAAAAGTTACACGAGTTGACTTTTTTTAAAATAAAAAGGTGCTTCATAACTATTTTTATTTTTTCTATCGAGTTATTCTAATCACATAATCTAGGCTGTAGGTTTAACAAGATATTCTAGATTGACTTGACCATGATTATCAAAATTATAGATTTGTTATGCTAACTCAAATTTACAAGGGCTAGTTTTTTTATATCATTTTCACCCCATTTTGTTCTTTCGTATTTAATGGGTTGTGAATTGAGATGTACTGTTTGTCTCCTTTGTTAAAAAATATATTTTCCTAGATTATTTTAATCACTTTTATTTTTAAATTTTATCCATTTATGGTTATTTTTTTCTAATTAAAATAAAATTAATTCATTTAACCCAGTCAATCTATGACTCATTTAACTTAGTCAATCTATGACTCGAGCTATAAAATTTCTATATTGAAAAAACACACTCGCACTACATAAACATTATTTTGTATATAAAAAAATAGTTTGGCTTCACAATGAAGCGCCGACACTCTCCAACTTGGATAATTTTGGCTCACAAAAAAGAATCCATTTTTATTGCACACTTGCATCCCACTTCTTAAATAAGTAAAAGAAACACCTTAAAGTTTGTTTTTTTCTCCCTCCTCTGTGTGGCCATAAAGCCTTTGATTGATGAATGTCTGTGTTGAGAGTGTGGTTGTGGTTGCTTTTCAAAGTGCTTTTCACTCATAAATATATTATTATAATTTTTTTAAAAAAATTAATTTTGATATCAGTGCATCAAAATAATCTAAGAACACAAAAAAAAAATAAAGCAAAGAAATAAATAAAAAAATTTTAAATAAAAAATACTTTTAAAATACAAAAATAAATATTACCAAACTTCCATAAGGTATTTCAAGGATAAAATGGAGGGAAGAAAAGCCGAGGGTGTTGAAGATTTAAGGTGATTGGAATTTTCTATTTGTGGAAATTGAAGAGGATGGAAAATGTAAAGAGATTAAAAATTAGAATATATTAATGTTAATTAATAATAATATAATATAATATAATAAACTCATCAAATGATTAAGAAAATCAAAATAGAGTACTATTGGGCCAAAAATAACGGACCCCAAGTTGTTAAAGTCCAATCGAAGTATCCAAATTCAAATTCAGTCACTGGTCCCACAGTGTGCTCTCTAACACAAGTGTGCTTTCTAACACAAGTGTGCTCTCTTCTTCTCTCTCTCCTTTTCGCTCCCGATATTTCCATATATACATAAAAAAAGCCCTTTCTCAATAAAATCTCTTCAAAAAATAAAATAAAAAAACGTTTCGAGTCGATAAACCCTATGGACTTGCTCCGATCAAATCTCTCGCGGGTTCGGATCCCCGAACCAACTAATCGCATCTACAAGCAGGAGTGCTGCGTCTCTTTCGAAACTCCGGTATTCTTTTCTTTCTTTCTTTCCGTTTGGTTTCCAAGGAAGTTAAATTTTTATTGAAAGAGGAAAATAAATTCGAATATTTTTTTTGTAAAATAATCTAAATAACCACAACTCTGCTTCATGTAGATGATAACTCTCTAAGTTCTAATAGTTGCTTGCTGTGACATTGTTCTGGTTTGCTAAATGTATTTCTGTTTGGTTCACGATAAAGTGAAAGGAAAAAGAAATAAAATCAAATATAGGATATATACATTTTTTTTAATTTTCGCGCCACCTGTTTTGGTTTCTTATTAAGTGAATGAATACAAATTTTGTTTTTATGATTTTTCCTTTTGAAAAAGCATGGAAGTGAGGACAATACTAGCCAGACTTATTTTTTTTTAATTTAATATTTTATGTTCTTTCATTTTGATGCAATTGCAGTTAATACACACACACACACACACACATATCTTATGCTGCTGGCATTTTCTTTGATGAATTCCAGAGGTCTGAAGGCGGGTTGTTTGTCGACATGACTACGTTTCTTGCTTTTGGGAAAGATTATGTGGGTTGGAATTATGAGAAGACTGGAAACCCGGTTTATTTACACATAAAGCAAACAAGGAAGGTGGTCCCTGAAGATAGGCCTTTGAAGAAACCAACTCTTTTGGCTATAGGTACTCAAATATTTATCATGGTCTGCGCATATAATTCAATTGATATCATGATTGTTTAATGGTTATGATTAATATTGGGGTGTTCTTAAAGAAGATTGTAGGATTCATTATTGAGAAATGGTGATGAGTTGGTTTAAGTTGCAATCATGCTTCTGCATGGATGTGTTGTATTGGTTAAAGAGTGATTTTGTAAGACATGTATTTATATTGAAATGAAACTTACAGTCTAATATTTAAGCTTTTGGGTCTGATTTGGTGCTGCTTGGGTATAGATGTTTTTGTTTCAAATCCCCTTTAGCTTATAAGAGGAATTGGCCTGAAAAAGAATTTCAAGCATTGAAAGTACATCTCTGCTTGCCATCAGATGGCTCCCCACCCTCTTCTCTCAAATATATAGATTTTCTCAATGAATCTTTTGGAAACCGAGAAAAGCACCCTAACCAGATTCATTTTAAAGTCAACATAGATATGCTGAAGTTGATGTTTTGGATTCTTCAAAACTACAATTTCCCACTGTGGTATAACTTCTACACTGTGAACTTCTAGTCTTAGATACGAACTGACATGGACTTTGAAGTTTTGTGTGCCTCATTCAGTTCTTGCATGTGAGCCACTTGTTTTTAGGTGTCCCTAATGCTTTACCTGTTATCATATGAAAGCCTAATAATTCTTTACAAAGTTACGATTTTTTCTTTTAATTATTGGCTAGCTGAGAACAATACTTAAGTGATTTTTTGTATTTGCAGGTGTTGAAGGGGGATTTGACAACAATGAACCTGAACATGAAGAAAATCACAATATAGTGATATTACCTGATTATGTTACTTTACCATTCCCTTCAGTGGAGTTGCCAGAGAAGGTGCATTGTTGTCACTATATCTTTGTTTTAGTTTTTAATCTTAATAATATCTTACCATCCAGAGGAAGCCTTACTGTGACAAAAACCATTTTTCTAATACTGCAGGTGAGGTTGGCAGTTGATGCTATCATAATGGCTGAAGGTGCTGAGAGGAAAGAGCAACTTGCTGCCTGGATAGCTGCTGATAAGAAGCAAGTTAGTGCATATGCAATGAGTTTACCACAGATTGACAATGGTGTTGTTATTCCACCATCCAGGTGGAAATGTGCGAAGTGTGACAAAAAAGATAATTTGTGGCTAAATCTTACTGATGGAATGATTCTTTGTGGGCGAAAAAATTGGGATGGAACTGGAGGCAACAACCATGCCATTGAACATTACAAGGAGACAAGCTACCCTCTTGCTGTGAAGCTTGGGACAATTACTGCTGATCTCGAAGCAGCAGGTAATGCCAACTTGCATTGTGAAGGAGTTGGAATGATTTTCTTTACTTAATTATGTGCTTGAGTGTATATAAGTCCTGTCAAAATCATGCTTCTTTTGAATGACGTGTACAAAGTCAAATTTCTTTTTGTTCATTTCTTGCATTGGTCAAGCAGTTATATTAGCATTATTGTTTAAGCTATCTTGTTGTTAAACAATGGATAAGTGTACTGGAATGGGATTTTTGGTTAAAATTTAGTATAAACCATCAACAAATGACAAGGCCAAACAAAATTGCAGTTTGGCATTAGGTATCCAAAAGGGGAAGCAGTTAGATGCTGGGTAGAAAGCGTAGCTATCTGCATAAATATCTGTGCATGCTTATTGGCTTCATGGCTGTTCTTTAATTGAGTGTCATGAGTGGCTTGAGGTTGGTGAGGACAAATCATGGCATGTACTGGACAATATGAATTGGATTAATGGTTGTGCACCATTTTAGTGGAGAATAAATCTTTATAAGATATCTATTAAGCAGCACTGAAGAGTGCTGCTTCTTTACAAGACAACAAAACTACATCCAAGATAAAGTGACTATCCTTCTAAAAGGCAGCTCTGTATGCTTGAATTAAATGTCCTAATTCAATTATATCGTGAAGAGGATAAATAATTTACTAGCTCTGTAGTTTACCTATGCATGTAAAAGATTTTTCTGGAAGTTAAATGTCTAAACCCAGTTATCCTCTGAAGAGGATAAGGATATGCCCATAAACCTTCCACCACAATTTGTTGTCTTGAATAGCTTTTAGTTGATCTTATGCAGATGGTACACTGTGGCTTATTAACAAAATGCAATTGCAATCTGTGGAAAGCTAGAAATCATATCTTAGCAAAGTGGACTATTAAAGAAGGAGAAAGTGGGGAGTTTACTTTTTGTGATGATATGCACTAATTATGTACACACATGTTCAGAGAAATTATTTGCCTCCATGAAAAGTTGCTAGGTATTCCTTAGACATCTTCGATTTGCTTCGCTTTGTTGCAGTTATGTTTCTAATAAAACTGGAAAGAAGTAAAATGACATGTAGAAAATTAGCTTCCAAGCTACTAAATATGAATAGTTCTGTTTTTTTTTTTATTGAGTAACAAATGAAACTGCTGAAGGATAGAATTAATGCTTGTTATTATTGCATGGCTATTAGTTCTGGAAAATGAATCCATGCTATAATGGTGCTAAATGGTTGCTTAAAAGGAAGACTTCCTACTTTAGCATCGAAGGAAACACATAAAACTCCTAAAGTAAGATAGAAAATACATAAAATGTGCAAGTGCCGGTGGAGACATGGCTAGGAAAACTTGAAACTCTGCTTGCTTTTCATAGTTAATTCTGCTCATTTGGATGCACTGTCTTGTTAATTTGAAGAAAAGAGAAACCAAACTGTCTTTGGTTTAATATTTTATGCATGCCAGATTCGTTTCAACTATTCTTTAAGGATTTGTTTTATGGAACCTGAGAACTAACCATGTGTACACATTGTGGCAGCTCAGATGTTTTCTCTTATCCAGAGGACGATAGTGTTGTGGACCCACTTTTAGCACAACATCTGGCATTTTTTGGCATTGATTTTTCAGCCTTACAAAAGGTTAGTTATCTCTACTAAAATGTATATCTAGTCTAGTAACACGGGGTCTGTCATCTGTGCTGTTTACTGTACACTTATAAGTCATACAGCAGACATGTAGGCTGAACTTTTTTTATTTGTCATAGAAAACAAGATAATTTGCATGCTATTCCTTTTATCCTTGTATGGCGATGGCTGAAATGGAATTACTTTTTACATTAACCTTGACTTTGAAGCATAAGGAAATTTATGCCTATATTATTCTGTGTGTATGATTATAAATGGGAAGTTCTAATTATTCCTATCTGGTAGAGTTTTTGAAAACAGTGAATAAGAAAAATAACAGTGTGAGATGTCCATCTATATGCATTTGCAGCCTACTAAAAAGGTCAGTGTAAAAGATTTTATACCATAATGATATGTTTTGGCAATATCATGTCTTAGTTATTAATATTTCACACATACAGCTGTAGGTTTGAAACTATCAATGAAGTTTTGAGGATTTGAGTTTTTGGACATTTGACACCATGTGTCTCATCACATAATGATTCACCCTTATGGTTTGACCCAGTACCAGTATCGACTTCTTGTTTTCAGACTGAAATGACAACTGCTGAGAGGGAACTTGACCAGAACACCAACTATGATTGGAACCGAATTCAAGAAAGTGGACAGGATGTGGAACCCATTTTTGGACCAGGTTATACAGGACTTGTGAATCTTGGAAACAGGTAACATTTGGTCTTTGTAAAGTGCTGTTGTGAACCATGCATATGTTTGACATTCTTGTTTCCTAACTTTTTTTCTGGCAGCTGCTACATGGCCGCAACGATGCAAGTTGTGTTTTCAACTCGGTCCTTCAATTCACGGTTAGTTTACATCAAATATGGGTAAAAATGCAGAAACTCTTTGATAGACATGTTTCCGTGTATATAAATGTCTTTGTGCAATATGCAATGAAATGCTCATGTTTTCATGTGTTTGGTACACAAATATCAGACATTCATTTGTAGTTCAAACATTTTACTTGTTTGCTCATATATTTGGTGTAATTATGTCTTCAGATTCTACATTAACCAAAGCTTGAAAATGGCATTTGAGATGGCTCCTGCTGATCCATCTGTAGACTTGAATATGCAGCTGTGAGTATCTTGCACATTTAAAATACCATGAAAATCGCTCACTTCATATATTTTCTTTTCTTTTATGTTTTTAACTGCATCTCCTGCTATTCATCTCTGATGTTTATTCTAAGCCTCAAGTTTATGTGGCAGTACAAAGCTGGCACATGGTATGCTTTCTGGAAAGTACTCGGTTCCAGCACTGGAGGTATAGCAAATGGGTCAATATCATGTGCTTGATACAATTGCTTTCTTTTTATGATTGATTTTTGTTTTTCTTATTTGTTGTCCAGAATGATGATAAAGCTAATGCCGTTACCTCAACAAGCAATGTAAGTTTTCTAACTTTTTGTCCATTTATTAGTCCTGGGTTTTGTTTATGGAGATTCTTAAATCGCATTATGAGATGAATAATCTGTTATGATTCTTTATTAGAATTTTAAGTTATTGAATATCTTAGATATAGTGACCAAATTCTTATTCAATTTCAAATGCAAATCTCAGATTATTATGCAACATATTGTCAAGTTATTACTGTTTTTAAAACACAGATTATAGCTCAATGAGTATGATATTTTTGTACCTTTCATGCCTCATTTTCTTGTTGATACATGTCTTTGTTGTTTTTCTTATTTGACTTTAACCCTCATATATTTTCTCTCCTTTTCTTTTCTTTTATCCATCTTCAAATATTAGAAACAGGAAGGTATACCCCCTCGTATGTTCAAAGCAGTTATTGCTGCCAGCCATCCTGAGTTTTCTTCTATGAGGCAACAGGTATATGAATCAATGGAAACTGCAATTTTCTTCTATTCATGAAATTTCTGAAGTGTTCTGTCCAAGCTATTTGAAAACTATCCAACTTGAGTTATGAGATTATGAATGAAATTTTTGTTCTTGTGGTTGACAAAAATAAGAATAAAGAAGACTCAAGTTATCGTATAACTGAGTTTATGAATGTATGTATTTAACGTCAAGAATTTTCTCAGTTGCAAGAGGATAAAATTTCTTGCTTGTTTCTTTCACATATTTTTTTTTGAAGGGGGTGGGGTGGGTGGGGATTCTTGTCATCCCTACATACATCTTTGCAATTGTTGTTTGATCCTGAAGTGTAGGAAGAGGTCTTGAAATACTGAGTTTTTATGTTCAGGATAGAAGAAAGGATGTATATATACTTGAAAAATGCACTCAACCTACATGAAAACTCCATAGCATAAAAAGGCTTGTAAAAAATTCTAGGAGAGAGGAAGTCAGTTTGGTGGAACTTAGGTAGTTAAATATTTAGAATCACGCAGAATGGTACATATACTTGTAATAATTGACTTAGCTGCAATATAAAGACATCAGTTGGGCGGGGAGCATAACACACAACTGTTACTGTTCATGAAACTGACTCCATAAAATATCATGTCAACATACGTGTAGGATGCATTGGAATTCTTCCTACACTTTCTTGACCAAGTTGAGCGTGTTAATGGTGGGAAACCTGCATTGGATCCTTCAAGAAGCTTCAAGTTTGGAATTGAAGAACGTATCTTGTGTCCATCTGGAAAAGTTGGGTTCAATAGAAGGCTTGACTATATTCTTTCTTTGAATATTCCACTGCATGAAGCTACTAATAAAGGTGTTCTTCCTTCTTTGTTCTTTCTTCTTTTGCTGAACCATATACATGGAGTTACATGCTAACGGTTTTCAAATTTTGGAATTCAGAAGAACTGGAAGCCTTCGGCAAATTGAAAGCAGAAAAGACTTCTGAAGGAAAGGATTTGTAAGTACAAATGTTTAGTAATCCTGTTTATACCCTAAAACTTGGCTTAGAATAGCCAGTTGTTTCAGGTCCAGTGATGAAATTGTACGTCCAAGGGTTCCCCTAGAAGCATGCCTAGCTAATTTTTCAGCCCCAGAGGAGATACAAGATTATTATAGCACTGCCTTGAAGGCTAAGACAACAGCACTGAAGTATGTTTTATGATATTTCCCTGGTTTTATGATGTCATAAGAGTGTTCAGAGGCACACTGATGCAAAGTTAGTGTTTTTTTACCTTCGTGGTTATGTGCTGCAGGACTGCTGGTCTAACTTCATTCCCCGATTATTTGGTGTTGCACATGCGGAAATTTGTTTTGGAGGAAGGCTGGGTGCCAAAAAAGCTTGGTAAATTTTATAGGTGCTTCGTCACTTTTCATAACATCAATGGTCTCTTAATACAGATGTATAATTCTTGTTGATTGTTTTTATCCATTCAGATGTCTACATAGATGTTCCTGATATCATAGACATTAGCTACATGCGAAGCAAAGGCCTTCAACCAGGGGAGGAGTTGTTACCAGATGATGGTATGTAACATGTTTTGAAATTTCCAATTTCTTCATTTGATTGCTTGTATGGAAAACTAGATTTTTTTTAGCTTTGTAGGTTATGTATCAGCGTGTTAATCCTGTCAAGTTACCCTACATATTAAGCCATGAGTGCCAATGCTGTAGCTGGTCTGGTCTTGACACACAAGTCACCTATGCCTTGAAATTGTTTTCATACTCTCAAATTGGGGAGACGGTGTGGGAGAAGAGGCGGGCAGGCTGAACGTTATGTGTAACCTAGAACTTCCACCAAGTTATTAGGTGCACTTCCACTGGCTAACATTACACAATGACTCATCATTGAATCCTCTCCAGAAAAATCTTTTGATTGATTGTTCATAATAGATTGCATGTTAGTTGGGCTTTAGTGAAACTGAAATGAGTTGACTTCTAACGTTTCTTCCATGATAAAAAAAACCACCGACAATTCAATTGAAGGTGTGAGAAATAAATTGTAGAATTGTTGCTCAGTGTTGATGCTGTGTTTCTGATGTGCAAGCTATGCTCTTGGGATGCCGCCCCCTAGTGGTGGTATATGGTCATACCTTTCTCATTGAAGAGATTTAGAGCTGCTTTAGTTAATTTTTCTTTTCATACTGCATAGTCCCTGAGGCAGAGGTGGAATCAAATATGCCTTTGGCCAACGAGGATATTGTTTCCCAGCTTGTCTCCATGGGTTTCAACTATCTTCATTGCCAGAAAGCTGCTATAAATTCATCAAATGCTGGAGTAGAAGAGGCTATGAATTGGTTACTTTCTCACATGGATGACCCAGGTATATAAAATGCTGTTAACTTGGTGAAATGTTTCATGTCAGGAAACTCACTTCCCATTGAGATTCAGCTTCTGCAGATGTGATGTGGGAGGTAGAATGTTGTGTTGGTAATTGATATGGTTACATTCCTTCTTTCAGATATAGATGCTCCTGTTTCCCAGGGCGCACATGGTAATGAAGTCATGGATCAATTGAAAGTTGATACTTTACTCTCATTTGGTTTTCAAGAAGAAATTGCTCGGAAGGCACTGAAGGCTTCGGTAAAAATATTACTGTTTGTTCTTTTTTGCATAGGATTGCATTTGGCCAATGTTGCTGTATAAAATATTGCAAAAAAGTTCAACAATTTCATAATTTTTTTTTCTGAACTCTCCAGGGTGGTGACATTGAAAAGGCCACTGATTGGATATTCAACAATCCTGATGCTTCTGTTTCATCTGACATGGACACTTCCACATCAAGCTCTAAACCTACTCCACATGATACTGAGCTGCCTGATGGCGGAGGGAGTGAGTTTTTAAACCCTTGTTTTCATTATATTGATTGTAAACATATGATACTCAAATGTTTTACAATCTTACGTGGCTGCCTTTAATTGATGGAAAGTTTATTGTGAATATGTGCTATCTATCTTATCTAGCCTGGTGCATTGTCTATTTGCATTTCCCCCTTTAGTTGTTTTCTTTCCTCTAGCCTCCATGTTAACTCATGACAGTATATTTGGCTGTTAGAAATCATTATAATGGCCCTGATGGCAATCTTTTAATATTTGCAACTAGAGAAAGGACTAAAGGCAAAACCTAACTTTTTGTGGTTCAGTAGCTTTCACTTCAAATTGTGTTGCATATGTATATTTGTATTGAGTTTTTCCGTTGTCATAATCTGTTCTTGAGCTTTTATTTCTAAATATTCTGAAATCATGAAAACAATATAGGATCCTTTCATCTTGGTAGCATATTTGAGTTCAGTAGTTGGATATTCCAATTATACAGTTGGTTTTGTTGTGCCTCAATGCAGAATACAGACTTTTTGGGATAGTGAGCCACATGGGAACCTCCACCCACTGTGGACACTACGTTGCTCACATACTGAAAGATGGCAGATGGGCAATCTTCAATGACAGCAAGGTTGCAGTCTCCGTAAACCTCCCCAAGGACATGGGATATTTGTACTTCTTTGAGAGGCTTGACAGCTGAAATGTGTGAGAGCTTTGGGATTGTATGGGAGATGTTCAATGGAGAAAGAAACGAGATTTCAGTCTTTTGGATAACTGACAATTACCTATCCACAAAGTTCTTGGCCTTGCATTTTGTGGCTTCACGGAGTAAGTATTTTCCTCTTGGCCAGAACAAATTTCCTATGTACTTACTTTAATTTTTAGACATTGTTGATCCTCTTCTTTTCGAAATAATATATGAAAAAAAAGCCAAATCATTGACATGTTAGGCCAATAGTTTAGTCTCAGAATCTGTACATGGACCCATGAGTTAATCTGTCGTCTGTTTCATCTCCCTCCCTTATCAGCCGACTACCATCTTTTTTTTTTTAATCTCCATATTTTGATTGAGACTATTATTAAAAAAAAACCTTTATTTTAGTTATTCAATTCTGATACTGTCAGTCGCGTCTTTTAACGTAACTGATAAAAATTATCTATTAGAGAATTCTTGAGACAAGATTATGAATCTTCAGTTGGATGATGATGTGAAATTATCTATTAGAGAATTCTTGAGACAAGATTATCTATTAGAGAATTTTAGTAGCTGTTCAGAAATATAGTAGTACGTCAAAAAAAGAAGAAAAAAAGATCTCCCTAATTTTTTAATTTAAGTTTTTCAATGTTTTTTAAATGAAAAAAAAGTTGTATATTTTTTTATATATACAAGTTTTTTTTTAGCAAAGGAAGAGAAGATTATTTATTTTTATATTTAGCTAGTGTATAACTTTAATTTTCATAATAATTTTTAATTTAAATGAAATAAAATTAATGTTTTACAATTAGACTATTATAAATACAAAATAACAAAATAATAAGATAATTATTACAAATTATGTTTTTGATTTCAAGTGAAAAATAGTTGTAACTAGATTGGTAGCTTGCTTTGCGTTGGAGGCTTGATCAAAGTTTTTCAACACAAAAATAGAATGTAGAAATGCAGCTAATATTTTAAAAAAGCAAATTGGTTCAATAAACATGTTTTTTTTTTTAATAATATGATTAAGAAAAACAGACAATTCAATGCAAAAAAAAAAATAAAATAAAAGAATGTTGAAATTGACGTGACTTGATTTAATAAACATGGTTTTTCTAATAATATAATTAAGAAAAATAAACAATAACAGTAAATAAATTGAACTACAAAAAAATCATAATCAACTCAAAAAATAAATACTTGATAATATTATAAAAAAATATCATCTTAATATTTGATAACAAAACAAAAATAAAATGAAGATGTGATAATCAAATAGAAAGTAAAATGAAAAAATAATCTAAATTTTAATTATCAGTAAATTAAATGTTAAAGAATGAAATTGTAAAAAAATTAAATTAAAAACAACTATCTAAGTCCACTCGGGTCAACCTATCAAATACATTACCTGCTCAAGAGATTGAGATAACACGTAGAAAGAAAATTGAATAAAACAACGAAACTCAAATCTTAGACAACTCAATGTTGAATGATGGAAAAAAAATCCAATCTAGAAAAAGCATGAAAAAAAAAAGATGCAAGTCCACCTAGATTAACCTGCTAACATGATTTTAAAATAACTCCACCATAAAAGAAAGGAAAAAAATCATGGAAGCCTAATTTCAAGCTAATCTAATATTAAAGGATAAAATTAAAAAAAAAATCATTAATTTTAAAAAAGAACTTGAAAAAAAAACTTAAGTTAAGTTGAGTTAATTTTCAAAACTTGTGACTTGAGTTATGAGGTCGAGACTAACTCTATAAAAAGCAAACTCGAAAAAATCACGACACCAAATCCTCAATCAACAAAATATTAACGAATAAAATAAAAAAATCAATAAAAAAAGATAAAAAAAACAAAACAAATAGCAATAAAGAGAATGGAAACCAAATTCGACATAAAAATGATGAGGGATGAAATTGAAAAATAAAAATAAAAAATAGCAATAAAAAGAATAAAGATCAAATTTGATATAAAATCAAATGCCACAGGAAGAAACTGAAAAAAAAATCAATAAAAAAAAGATTCAAAACAAAATAAATAGTAATCAAAAGAATAAAAATTAAATTTGATATACTAAAACAATGATAAGATACCTTTTAAATTTTGTAAGCCAACATGATTCTTGAGGAGGAAAGTAGATAGTAAAGAGGGAGGAGAAGGAAAAAGCCTGTCATAACCCAGTTACTGTGCCACAATCAACAAGCGTCACACCATCGAGATGAGTATAGGGTGACAATTCCAACACCATCATGTTAGTTAGTGTTGGGCCGTTGGGAGATGCCCCACAAGTCTTATGAAGACCGGTAAAGCCGCGTTAACCTGTCTATCTTAGTCTTCATACTTATTTTAGTTTCAATTTTGACTATTTAACACTTAATTGTTTTAAATTAGCTAAGATTTTTTTATTTTGCAAAATTAAGTATCAACCAAGTAATGAAACTTTCCCTTGATATTGCAAGATACTCATATCAAGGCAACCATAACAAACTACCAAATCAAATTCTAAATAAAACCAATACAAAGGGATCAAATTGAAAAAAAATGTTGAGACCGAAATAAAACAAATGTTCATGAAATTCCTTACTGACCATTAGTTTTTGCCTTTTCTTCTTCTTTCTTTTTTTTTTTTTAAATATTGATGTATATCTTATTTGTTTTGGTGGAAAAATTCATTTTCATTTTTCAGATTTTTTATTGAAAAAAAGCTAAAAAAGAAAAAAAAAGTTTTATGCTACGAAATACATTCTCAACTAGAGTTTAAATATGGATATTGATATATGTAGAATTCAATTCAATTATGACAGCTTTTTCGATTAATTCAATATTCTCCACACTTATGTATTGAAAATCTTAATGCAGTTGGTTAAAACAAAAGGTGCGCATTGAAAACTAAATATGACCGCAGTTTCAAAGTGGCACTTAATTCACTGGGCACTATCTGTATTTAATGGTTATTAAGAACAATATACATTTTTCTTGGTCAATATTTTAAATTGCTAATATAAATGACTATGGAAAGTACTGTTATAAATTCAAATGTGTGATTTTTTTTTAAATTTTTTTCTACTTGAGTGTTACTATTATTTCTCCTATTTGGGTGTACGAGTTTAATTTTTTATTTTTTAACAATCATCAAATATATGTTATGGTTGTAAAATTGACACATAGTTTGCTAATAAGTATATCAAATATAGATGAATATCTCACCTTTTCTTTTCTATTTAAGTATACGTACTTTTGATTTTTTATTTGCGTGTATTTTTAAAAATGTATCAATTGAGTCCTTTATTGCATTTTTTTGGTGGCACATACTTAACCAGGTAAAAAAAATTAAAAATTAAAAATTAAAATAATAATGATAATATTTTCTTCAAATCAAAAGAAAAAAAAAATAAAAAGTTACTTGTCCGATTAAAAATTGAAAAATCGAGCTGCAAACTCAATGTAAATTTGTTTAGGTTGGGGTGAAAAAGGATGCCCTTTTACTGCATGCATGTGTAGAGATTCAGAGCATGTTTGACAGTGTGGTTGCGAGTGTTTTTCAAATAACTTTTCGTGTCAAAATGCATGACAATAATGTTTTTTTATTTTTTAAAAATTATTTTTAACATCAGCACATCAAAACAATCTAAAACGTACAAACCATATTAAATTTTAACCAAAAAAAAATTCAAAATTTTAAAAACACAAGTTAAAACACGTTCCAAACGTTGCCCTTATTATGTTACCAGGGAGAAAAAAGAATGGCGAATCAGAGAGAGAGAGGGGGGGGCATGTTTTGGATTTTGACTCGAACAATGAAAACGTCACCGTAATTGGAAGTATCAAGTATAAGTATTAACCTTTTAATTTAGGATAATTTCCAAAACCCCTTGGAAGAAAATCTTTTATTCAAAAAAAGCCTATCAAAATATCTTATAACATATGCACACACATAAAAAGCTTGGTACCATGAATTTCTTTTTTCTTTAAGAAAATCATATTACACATATTTGTAATCATCATCAGCTCATCCAAGCTACTGGGGATCTCAAATCTCAAACGATATCGACATGTCACTGCCGTAAAAATCCCTCTCTTCTTCAATGCTACCATTGACACAAGTTGTGGACGAAAAATGGAAGAGGATTTTGGCAACTAGACTTGGCGGGTTCCGAGAAATTTACTCCGAAATCGGCTTCACTAGACGGGGTTTCATTTAGAAATTGAGTGCTTGTGTTTTTTCAAAGCTTTAATTAGGCACCGAGTTGTCAAAGAGAAATAGAAATTCTTACGAGCATTTTGCCAGATTACGCAATTTTGAAATAATATTATAATCTAATATATATTTAATTGAATTGATAATTAATTTACAAGTTATCTGATACATGCTTGAAGGCTGAAATATTAGCATCAGGGACAACATTCACCGCCCTTCAATGTCAAGGTTAGCATAATACTCAAGCAGCCTTTTCTCCTCGTACCAACCTTAGCAAAAGGACTTCAAAGATCTTAGATGAGTTAACGTGAGAGTCGTTTTAGGGGAAAATTAATGAAGATTGATCGGATTTGCCTAAAGAAATCTTAACTGGTAAAAGAAAGCTCAATATATAGTGAGCAATAAAGCAAATAAATGTCCCCAAGGGGTATAGTGTGATGACAAAGGGTTTGAAATTTGCACAGCAGGTCTCGAGTTCGAGTTAGGGTGTGCACCTCTTGTAAGAGCCTGGGACAGCCGGGGTTTTACCCCCTCACCTGGGCCCACAAAGTGCGCTTTCCGGGGAGGTGAAGTTTCCTCGAATCCAAAAAAAAAAAAAATAAAGCAAATAATAAGATATATACACAGAAGTAGTGATGAAAGTTAAAAGGTTTTGAAGAGATCGTTTTTAGTGATGCTTTTGATCACTTGATTCAAAATGAAATGTTGATAAAAGTATTTATGACAAAAAATGCTAATTTAAGAAAAATTTAGGTTTATAATTTTATGAACCAACACTGTTACATGCCTGATTGCTAGATGATTTCACTATGATAAGAAAGTTTATGTTTGTTTTTTGACAAGTATATTTACTTGTTTAATTTGGTCTAGTATGTTTATATTTGTGAATTTGAACTAATATGTATGAGTATAACATCAAAACTTAATATTTATGCATGATTATGTTTGATGTAAGATATTTATATTTATTTCTTAATGCTTATTTGATATATATTAAGGGAATATTAAAGGGATAATTGCCTATACCCATAAAAAAAATCTTTATCCAAAAAACCCATCAAAATATTTTTGTATTTATTTATCTTTTAAAAAAATCTTCATACCAAAAAAACCCAAATATCTAACTCTTACTACCATAAACTAATTTGGCTTTCTTCATATGAAAAAAAAACATATTTTAAAAATTGAAAAAAAAATATTAATAGGTTTTATTTATGAAAAATTTCACAAGGTTATATCTCTATAATATTATATGACATATATAGTTATATTTATAAAATAAGCTATATATGAATATAGAATATAATAAAAAAATTCATCATTACACTTTTTAGATTTTATTCTTTTATTGTAAGTGATTAAATATTTATATTTGATATTTTTCATATATTAGATAAATTTGGAAAAAAAATTAATTCATTAATAAATTATTTTCCAGTTCATTTTCCATAACATAACCAAACACTGAAAAGTGTTTTCCAGTTTATTTTCCATTACACTACCAAACATCGAAAAATACTTTCCTGGAATTCACTTTCCAAAAAAACTACTTTTTAGCAAACAAACGGGGCCTTAGATAACTTTTATTTCACACATGAAAGAAGG
This sequence comes from Populus deltoides, assembly GCA_015852605.2. Lineage (NCBI taxonomy): Eukaryota > Viridiplantae > Streptophyta > Magnoliopsida > Malpighiales > Salicaceae > Populus > Populus deltoides. Next base: position 7,775,339 of record CM027570.2, read on the forward strand.
TTAAGAAAAATGTCACTTGTCAGTAAAAGCAAGATATACTCCACATAGTAAAACTTATTTATAAGATCTGATTTTATTCCGTAAATTATCAAATTAAAAAATATATTATCAAGTTACATGTAATTAATGCTGAAAACTTGCAAAGGATTGCAATTTGAGAGTGTCTTCTTCTAATTATAAGAATATTAGTTTGAGAAGACACTCATGATCAAGTAAATGTTTGCACTCAAAAAGACCTTATTTTAAGGAGAGTTGTTTATTGGTAAGTTGGGTATTTAAGAATATTAGTTCAAGAAAGAGAATGTTAGATATTGGTTGGAATCCTAGTTTAAATAGGAATGCTTGATTGAAAAATAAAAACAAAAAAATTTGTGTTAGACTCATTAAAAAGAATATTTTTTAATTAGATATTAGAATCCTTGTTATGTTATGATAGTTAGAAATTATAATATCCGTATGAATATAAAGATCTATTTATGCAAAATTAAAGAGTATTGAATACTAATGAATAAAAACACGTGAGGTTCAAATACTTGTGTGTTTTACAGGCTTTCTGAAACCTTATGAATCAAGTTCAATTCACATGGTTAAATCAATTTTTGTATTTAAAATCTTTTTAAGGATATTTATTTGAATTTAAAATCGAATTCAATTTATAAAAATTGTGTAGAAGTAAATAATATTCCAAAAAATATCTATATTTTAACAAATATATATTTTTCAATAAATATTTAATAAACAATTAATATGAGATAATTAAGTTTATTTATATCTTTTTAAAATGTCTATATTTTTGTAATTTTAAATAAATATAAGGTCCTTGTAACAAAATATGAAGAAGATTTGTATAACAAAAATAATCTCTAAATCAAGAGCAGTTAAAGATTATTAATTCAATTTATTTCCACAAGTATTTCAAACAGTGTAATTAAATTTAATTATATGATTTAGCATTTTATTTTAAATATAAAAATTATAATATGTTATAATTGAATTCAAATTTATTTATAAATTGAATTAAATTCAACATATAATTTAATTTTAATTAATAAGCTGTTAGTTTTCAACATACAGTAATTGTAGCTTAGTTAAATCCATGTGTGTTTAATCGTATAGACTATGGAAAAAGTATTTTTAACATAAATAATTGAGGAATCATTTGATTAGACATCATCAATCAGGACCACAGGATTACCAAGAATTCTCAATTCGTTAACAATTCTCCTCAATCCTCCTTCTCAATCGTTCCCCACCCAGTGGACAATGCTAGACATATTTGCCAAGGGAAGAAACATGCCATCCTTTGAAGAGGGGACATCTTAAGATTTCTTATAAACTTTAGAAATGAATTGAAATTTAGATTTCAGATGAAGCTGAGACTCTGTATAAACCTTACGGAAACAAATTGATATTTAATTTGGTTCGAATAACAATGCACATTTTCTCTTTCAATCTGACCTTTTGATTTATTCTGTTTATTATTCTAACTCATTCATCTATTATTCAGCTGGATATCCCACCCGATACCTAAGTTTTTTTGTTTTTGTTTAAATTATGTGCTTGTTGTTAATGTTTTTTTGCTTTACTTGATATTGTTCTTGAATATAACACTTGTAAGAAGAAATTATACATAGTTTGACTGAGAAATATACATGTTTAATAACAATAAACATATCCAAATACAATAAGAAATCCAAGCATCAGAAAAGGGAATCTAGTTCTGGAAAGATAGAACATCAATCAACATGTAACATTCCATCCTTTGTCTAAATGAGCCTACTGGCATCCAAGCTATTGGGCATGTCGAACACCAACATATTGCTGCAGTAACTATCCTTCTCATCTTCAGTGCTGACATTGACATAAGTCGTGGATGAAGAAAGCAAGGGAGTTGTACTAGATGAAGGTGTAGACAGAAGCGAGCCGAAACTCAAACTTTGTAGTGTCTCAAAGGAAATATCGTTGGTGATGGGTTTATTATTAGAATCATGATACACGTAGTTTGACATGAGACTTTCACGAATATCGGGAGTACTCTCTCCGTTGGCGTGCCACGAACTTCGTAGAGAATTTTGACAACTAAAGTTGGTGGGGTTGCAAGAAGGTTGTTCCAAATCGGCTGCACTAATCTGGGTTTCATATAGAAATTGATCACTTAGTGTATTTGTACAAGCTTGGATTTGGTTTTGGAGCTCGTTTGGTTGGAAGCATTGAAATTGGTTTTGAACATGGTTGTTTCCAACTTGGCTACCTTGAACAAGTTTTGGACTGACATCTTGGCTAATATAGTTGCCTTGGCATGACAAGTAAGGGGTGGCTAGATTCAAGAGATCTGGGCTCAAAATGGGTCCAATGCCAAGCGAACTTGAAATATTAAGCTGAGATGAGTTGTGGACAGTCGAGTTGAGAACCGAGTAGAGTTGAAGAAGATCTAGGTGTGGCTTATGAGTCACAGGATCGATTCCCATCCTCAGTAGCCGTTTCCTTATGTGGGTATTCCAATAATTCTTGATTTCGTTATCAGTTCGTCCAGGCAAGCGAGTAGCAATTGCAGACCACCTAACAGTGTGAACAGAAGAAAAATTTAGTCACCGAGGAAATAGTGCAGAAAATGTATGGTCAATTAACTCGGTGACAAGTCCGAGAGAAATAAAACAATCACTACAAAAAGGCACAGAATATTTTATTGCCTAGCATGTAAAAATCTTCTGACTACCAAATAGATAATGTCTATTAGTCAATTAATGAAAAAAAAAAAAAGTTAGGCAGAGGATAGAAAGAACAAATGTACTCACTTATTTCCCAAAACACTATGCAACTGAATTATTGTCTCTTCTTCTTCAAATGAGAGCTTTCCTCTCTTGATGTCGGGCCTCAAGTAATTAGTCCATCGAAGACGACAACTCTTTCCACATCTTTTGAGTCCTACAATTGAAATTCACACCGCAAAAGCATTAGTCAAGTTATTATAAAAGGAGTGATGGTGAAAAAAAAAAAACGAGAGTTCCAAGCTCTAACATAACTCAACCACAAGTTTTGTACAAGCCACAAAAATGGAGAATTAGCTTGAATACCTGCATTTTTTGGTAGGAGTCGCCATCTTCCATGCCCATGTTTCTGAATGTAGCTAATCAATTTTTTATCTTCCTCTTCTGTCCATGGACCTTTCTTTAGTCCATTTTTCTCACAACAAGGAGATTTTCCCATAATATTATTTGAAGGGCTAATCTTATTTGTTAACTAGTGAGAGAGAGGAGGGTGAGAAGGAGAGGTAAGGCAAGTTCACTCCATTTGAGAAACGTGGGCGTAAGCTTATATAGGGTAGAGAATTCAAGCAAGAGAAGCAAAGGAGCTAAAGAAGTCAATGCGATTTGATACCGTCTTTCTACATCACATTATATACGTGTCATATAGTAAGCCAAATAATAATAATAATAATAATAATAATAATAATAATAATAATAATAATAATGTACGTGCATGTCTTGTTATGAAGAAAAATCACAATAACAAACAAAAAAGGTTAATTGTAATTAGTAAAATGAGATCAAACAAGGACAATCCAAAAGCTATGATAAGAAAATAATTACGGGTCGTTGCTAGATCCATTAACGTGGTTAGTTTATAAAATCATTTGGTGTTTATCCAAATCAACTTGTAAATTTGACACATAAGAAATTAAGAAAAATTGCCAGCATTATTCACACAAAGAGAGAAGCTAAAGATGCCATGATGATTTGCTATTGTAAATGTGAGTGGAATTGTTTTTTAATTTTTTTTTGTTTGAAAATATATTAAAATAATATTATTTTAAATTATTTTATTTTTAAATGCAGTGTATCAAAATGATGAAAAAACATAAAAAAATTATTTAAAACTATTTTTTTTTTTAAAATATAATTGATTCGCAATGCCAAACAATATCTAACTTAGTAAGAAGAGAACCATGATACGAATTTTATTTAAGTGTATATTTTTTTAAAGTTGTTATCAGTTACTTGTGTTTACTTTTTTAAATTATAATAAAAATTCTAATTACCTTTCACCAAAAAAATAAAATAAAAATTAATAAAACTATTAATTCAAATGTATAGTCTTAAAGCTAATAATCCTTCAACTAGAAAGAAAAAAAAGGAAATAACTTTTTATAAATTTATTTTACAAAAATTAATCATTTTCTCCTTGTATTTCAAGCTTGGTCTATTTACATTAAAATTAAAAAAATATTTGTTAATTAGCCTCTCAGTCAATTTGAAAGGAAATAAAGTACATTTAGTATTAAAAAAAAACACTTCCTCCTTTATGCATCAATATTGTTCATCAGTAGGTGACCACCACTTTAACTATTAAATCACAATGAATAATCTGGAGAGGTATATCTCAACTAGTCAGGTCCTAAATTTATTCTCTAAAGATCACTAGTTCGAGTCCTACAAACCTCAGGCCACTAGAGGCTTAGATGGTCGTTAATTTCAGGTCCTTTGAGATTAGTCGAGGTGCGTACAAGCTAACTCATACATCCATATTAATTAAAAAAATAAAATCACAACAGGTAACATAAACAAAATTGCCAATAAGTTTTAGTTCAACAAATATTAATGTCCTTCCTTCTCTTAGTAAATTTAAAATTAGAATATTTCCTTTGTAAAATAATTTTTTTTAAATCCTTTAATCTAAACATTACAATATTTTTTTTTATATTAAAAAAGGGTTTGTTTTAGACTTTAAATGGTTTCTACAAAATGAATTTTATCTTTTTTACGGGAGAAGTTATTGATTGGAACTAATTGATAAATATTTTGACAATTTTAATATTATTTTTATAAAAAATAGTTCAAACTCGAAAATGTTTAGAAGGAAGATGCTAATATCAATTAAATTACAACTCAATCGACAATTTTGATGTTAATTGATGGAATGTAAATTACAAGATTGTCGTGGGGAAATCTCGATGATCTAATATCTTTTTTTATTTTAACATTTAAATGTTAATTTTATTATTTTTTTAGTATATGTATTTTATTAGTATATGTACATATTTATTGTTATTTTTCAAATAAACTTGTAGTATGAATGTATAATTTTGTAATTGTTATGGTTTGTTTTAGATTTTGTAAAATTGTATTTGTTTGTAAATTGTTGAAATTTTCTTGAATTATCGAATTACATGTGTTGTTGTGAAATAATTAATAGCTTGTTTAATGGGTCCGTTTTAATTTTTATCAATGCTATTGCGAAGTTATAATTTCCCTAAATTTAAATGTATAAATTTGTATGGACGTTGATAATTGATAATGAATATTTATGAGAAGTTGTAATTAGCTTGTTAGATAATCTCGAGGTAAACCAATATTTTTGCAAATTTATTTACCTAACATAGTTAAGTAATACATGTTGTCATCGTAATTTTATAGAGGTTTGATAGAAGTCATAGATGATCGTTCATGGATATATCGAGATTCACCCCAAGGATTTCGAATGATGGATTATTGTAATGGGGTTTAAGGTTTTATTAATTTCACAACATCTATTCCTAAAAATTTTACTGGAGGCAATATTAGGTGTCCATGTAGGAAGTGTGAAAATAAAAAGTATCTGCATCCAGATTTCGTAATGATGCATCTTCTACACAAAGGGTTTATAGAGAATTACGTGTGTTGGTTTGCACATGGAGAAGTATTTGTTCGTAATAAGAGCATGAGAGAAAGGTGGTTAGGTCAACTTCTAGTGCTAGCAACGTGCATGGAGTTGTAAATGACAACAGTAATCCTTACTGGAATATGGTCATGGATGCAATAAGAATGAATCAAGGTAATGTCAATCAATGTCCAATCGTAGAAGAAGAACCTAATGCAGATGCAAGGTTTTTGATCTGTTGAAAGATTCTGACGAATCATTATAGGATGACTGCATGAACTACAATAAATTATTGGTCGTAGCACAAGTGTTTACCATCAAGTCAGATCATGAGTTGAGTGAGGCCGGGTATGACAAAATTATCGAATGGACGAGAAGCATTTTACCTGAAGGGAACAGACTGAAAGAGAACTTCTATGCTGCAAAGTCCATGATGAAACCCCTCGGTTTAGGATACCAGAAAATTGACATGTGCCCTAACTTCTGCATGTTATACTACTTTGAAAATGCTGAGCTAACCGAGTGCATTACATGTGGGCATTCTTGTTACAAAATCAGAACTGGCAGGGGAAAGACTCTCATGGCATATAAAAAACTTAGATGCTTCTTAATCACACCTAGACTGTAGAGGTTATTCATGTCACCAAGGACTGCTGAGCACATGACATGACACCAATCACATGATGTTGTTGATGGAGTGATGGTGCATCCTTTTGACAGTAAAGCATGTAAACACTTTAACAGTGTGCATCCTCACTTTTCAGCCAAATCAAGAAACGTGCGTTTTGGGTTATGTACAGACAGATTCAACCCATTAGGGTCATTTGTTGCTCCTTATTCTTGCTGGCCAATCATACTCATGTTTATAACTTGCCACCAGGGATGTGTATGAGGCTAGAGTTCATGTTTTTATCTACTGTCATACTCGGTCTGAGAAGCCCGGGCTAGAATATAGACGTTTGTCTTCGACCGTTGATTGATGAGTTGACGCAGTTGTGGTTCTCCGAAACTTTGACTTATGATATATCGAGGAAACAAAATTTTGTTATAAAGACGACTTTGTTGTGGACTATCAATGATTTTCCAGCTTATGGAATGGTTTCTGGTTGGAGCACGTATAAAAAACTAGCTTATCCATACTGTATGGAAAGCAACAAGGCATTCACGCTAACAAACGGAGGTATAACTTCTTCTTTTTACTGTCACTGTCGTTTCTTGACATCGAATCACAGGTACAGAAAGAATAGAAAGGATTTCTTTGTTGGCAGAGTTGAAAATAATGTTGCACCCCCGCGTCTTTCTGGTGAAGAATTGGATGATGTTGTATCAAAGTACGGTGACATTGTGTTTGGTCTCCAATTAGGTAAGCTGAAGTTTCCTGGTTTTGGTTTGACCCACAATTGGGTAAAGCGAAGTATCTTTTAGGAGCTTTGTTATTGGAAGACTAACCTCCTCCGTGATAATCTTGACGTCATGCATATAGAAAAGAACATGTTTGAGAACATTTTTAACACTGTCATGGATGTGAAGGGGAAAACAAAGGACAACATCAAGGCTAGATTGGATATAGCTTTGTTCTGTAATTGTAAAAATATAGAGTTGGTTTGTGATGGGTCACGGGTCGCAAAACCAAGAGTAAGCTTCGTGTTAGTGAAAAATGCACAACTACTAGTCCACAAATGGCTTAAGAGTCTGTGTTTTCCTGATGGACATGCCTTGAACATATCAAGGTTCATTAATGCGAAGGAATGTAGATTGTATGGAATAAAGAGTCATGACTGCAATGTATTTATGCAAACACTCATTCCATTAGCTTATCGTGATTTGTTGCCAAAAGGGATATGAGATGCACTAGGGGTGAGCCAAAAAAACTGAAAAACCGATTAAACTGAAAAAACTAAACCATAAATAAAAACCGAATAAAATATTTTTAAAATTTTTTGGTTTGGTTCGGTTTAATAAGCCTGAAACTGAAAAAACCGAATCGAACCAGTTTAGTTAAAACAAAATACTATAAAAGCGCTTTCTAATTTTTAACCCTAGCATTAGCAGTACCCGTCTTCTCCTTACTCGACATCTAGTAGCCATCCTTACCCCTAAGCCCACACAAGCCCCCGCCCAGTCTTCATAAGCCACAACTCTCAAATCTCAATCTCTTACACTCTCAGCCTAATAAAAATTGATTTCCCCATCTCTATACAAAACTTCATGGCCAGATCTAGTTGTCTAACAAAATCAAATTAATCAATTTTTATCTCCTAACTCTTGCAGACTGGTAAACCTTTAACAAGGCTTCAATTTTCATCTTCAAATCTAACAAACCAATCACCTCCCTCTCCTACACGGGCATGACACACACCAGTCACCACACTTAACCTTCAGATCTAGTAAACCAGTCACCTCCCTTATGTCTGTTGTTGGTCTCATAATTTGCTTCTCTTTGGAGACATCAATTTTATTTCTCTGGTGCTTTCCTTCTTGCTTTTGATATTTCTTTCTTTTTCTCTACTAGACTGTCAATATTATTATTTTTGTTCTTGTTAACAAGTTTACCTTTTTCTAATTCAATTTGATCAATTCATCGAAATTTCTTAGGCTTTTTTAAGCTTCTCTATATATTCTCTTCATGCCTCTTTTTAATTAGTTCTTCAAGAGTAAGTATTCTTCTTTTTCTTCCTTATTATGTTTTTAAATTTAAGAGTAATTTTGTTAAAGCTAGAAACTTTGTTTGGTTGCTTAGAAACTGTTAAGAATTAATGAGAGAGGCAAAGTATGAATTCTGGGTTTTATTGTTTTTTTATATTCTTTTGTTGGTTAGGTGAAGCAAAAAGTAGAAGGGTTAAAGCATGATATTCAAAGGTTAGAACTTTTTTGCCTTTCCTTTAATGGAAGCCAAAAAGGTCCTTAAGAAATTGTTTTGATTATGAGAAAAAAGAGGTATTTTTTAGTAATCAATTTGCTAGCAATCATAGATAGCATAAAGTTTGTGAATTTGGCATAAAGTCAGCTTCTGACCTTGAAGAAGAATAATCTGTTTTCATTCCCCCCCTTTTCCTTATTATATTCTGGTATAGCTGCTGAACTTTGATAGGGATGTAACTCTTTGAAAAAGACATTTGTTGTATTGGAGTCAAATATGCAAAAACACTGTCTAATCTGTATAGTGTAAACATATTTATAATTTATCATTCTCATATAAATTATGGTTGTTAACATGTTTTTTTTGAAGTTTTGATGTCAATGGTATTAAGGAATCAAAATGCAATCTTCTTGATATGTTTTTCGATTGAGATGATGTATGCAATGAACATTTATATTTTTTGCATGAAATGTTTTATAATAAGGTTATTTGTTGTTTTTTCTAAGCCCTTTTAAAGGCAATGCTTTGTAATTTAAATTTTAACTTAGTGTGTGTGTGTTATTTAAACTTTGATGTAGGAGTTTTACTCCAAAAACAATATTAGGAAGGCTTGCAGAATATTGAATACAATATTAGCACTAATAATGTAATATACATGAATATTCGGTGTCAAAAAAATTAAATATATTCTAGAATCTTGTAATAAAATTATACAATATTAACATCAATTACAAGCCCATCAGAAAAGCTCATCAGAAAGCCCGTTCAGTTTTGGTTTTTTTTTAATAAAAAATTTCGGTTTGGTTAGTTTTGTAGGTAAAAATCAAACCGAACTGAAAATGATCACCCCTAGGATGCACTCACGAAGATCAGTCATGTTTTTAGAGATATATGCTCCAGCAAGTTGAATGTTGATCACATTGAGAGGCTTGAAACAAATATCGTCGATACGCTATGTAAATTTAAATGATATTCCTTCCATTATTTTTTGACTCAATGGAGCACCTCCCCATACATCTATCGTTCAAGCAAAAGTTGGAGAATCGGTCCAGTATAGATGGATGTACCCATTCAAATGGTTAGATATTACAGTTGTAATGTAATTCATATATAATAGTATTTTCTTTGTTTTTCTTAGTTGAAAATATTTGATTAATTCAATGCAAGTACTTGTTCAATCTCAAGAAAAAGGTTAAGAACAAGGTGCATGTTGAGGCTTCGATATGTGAGGCCTATATTCTTGAGGAGATCTCAACATTTATCTCGTACTATTTCGAACCTCATTTGAAAACGAGAATCAATCATGTTCCACGGCATAATGATGGCGATGAAGTGCCTTCTAGTAGGAACTTGTCAATATTCTCCAATCCTATACGACCTACACCTAAAAATGCTGTAAGGAGAAGATATTTGTTGGAAATAGAGTTCAGACAAGCACATAATTATGTTCTATTTAATTGTGATGAACTGAGACCTTTTATTCAGTAAGTATATGTACTACTAATTAAACTTTGTTAATAATATACTATTTATATATTTTAATATCATAAACTCATATACTTTGGAACAACCTTGCAGGCAACATCAACAATATTTGCTGTCCAATAACTCACAGCTGACCGAATCCCAAATCTTTCAATTACAAGAAGAAAAATTTGCCACGTGGTTCAGAACATATATAAGTACTATCACAAACTCATTATCTCTTGCAAAGTTACTGTATGTCATTACAAAATTCTCGTTTACTATTTATTGTTGTACATTACATACAAGGTTTATCAAATGGGAAGGAGTGCATCTAAGTCTTGTCTTCACTAAACCTAGGCCCTGAAAGAAAAGTTAAGTGCTACAAATGGTATTTTGTCAATGGATATGTGTCTATACTGAAGAATACGGGCATGAAAGAAAGACATACAATAATAGTGTTTATGTTAAGGGATGAACTAGTAGTGAGTTAGAAGGTGACTCTTTTGGTAGATTAGAAGAGGTCGTCAAACTGCAACATTATAGTGAGCAGAATAAAGTGTTTATATTCAAATGCTATTCGTATGACACCACTGACAGAGGAATCAGAGTTGATCCTCACTATAGTCTGGTCGAAATCAACTCAAAAGCTAGACTCCGTAACATAAACAATGTCTTTGTTTTTGCAAAGCAATGTCAACAAGTTTATTACATATACACCCATTTCTTTAGAAAAGATCGATCAAGAGTTGATTGGTTATCCATTTTAAAAACGAAACCCAAGGGTCGTGTCGAGGTTGTTCAGGATGAGAACGAAGACACAAGTGTGTGAGATAAAGTCTTTCAAGTTAGTGAGTTGGTTGAACCATATTAAGTTACTCTTTCGATTAACTTGGAAGAAAAATCAAATTTTTATGTTTTCGATGATAATCTTGTTGATATTGACGGAGAGGAGTTGAATGTTGTTTTGAGCTCTAGCGGACAAGCAAATATCGATAAAGATGATGATGATATTTATATTAAAGATTCAATGAAGGTGATGACTATTCAATTGACGATGAAGAAGAAGAAAATTCTTACTAACCATCAGACTGAAGCAATATGTAAAGCATTTTGTTTCATGTAATATATATTATTGATGATATTTTGTAACACAAAATATTTATTTTATAAGTGTCAACTGTTGTTTTTTGCTTTGTGCGATGGACAGTTTGTAATTTAACCATTTGCAGGAAGGTAAATATAGGCAATACAAACACAATCTTTCATGCACAGTGCATGATCATCGACTTCCATACCAATGGATTACAGTCCATTGATAGTTCACAGAGAGCTGCATTGGAAATGCCACAATCACCGACGACCTTACAAATAAATTAAAGTTCGTTGGCATTTCAAATAGAGCTACACTGGAAATGCCACAATCACCGACGAACTTGCAGATGGATAAAGTCCGTCGGCATTTCACAGAAAGCTGGAATGTCACAATCACCGACGACTTTGCAGACGGATTACAGTCTGTCGACATTTCATAGAGAGCTGCACTGGAAATGCCATAATCTCTGATGAATTTGCAGACGGATACAGTCCGTTGGCATTTCACAGAGAATGGTGGAAATGCCACAATCACCGACGACTTTGCAGACGGATTACAGTCTGTTGGCATTTGTCGGCAGTTCACAATTACCGACAAATATAGTGACGAACGATGCAAATTCTAAAGAGCGGGTACTAAATGCATCTCTAACCGTATGCCGTTGCCGACGAAATTACCGACGGACTGCGAAAAATATGGAGGGTAATAAAAAATTCTGGTGCAAAATTCAAAATTTACTAACGATTGTCCGTCGACCGCCCTTTCAGTTCATTTCTTCGTCTCCTTCATTTCACAGCTCTCATTTTTTTTTCCTCTCATTTGCTTCAAATCTCTTGTTTTTTGCTTGTAATCTCTAGTTATATCTTCAACAATTTAAAAAGGTATGTATTTTCTCTACTTCATTTGCTTTAAGATTTTATTTTTTTATTTGTTCTTTGTTTTAACTATTGTTATTTTTGTTATGTTTTTTGTTTTGGTATATTTTTATAATGTAGATAAAGTCTTAAAATAAACACATTATTAAGGTATGCATTTTTCATTCCCAAAGTCTATAGTTTTTTTTTTAATTTGTTCAATATATTTTATTGTTTGTATTGCCATAATAATTAAACACTTTGTTAAATTTTAAATGTTATTGTTGAATTTACATTGTAATTATTAATTGAATATATAGGAATAAATTTAATTATTTTATCTCAATTTTACTCTATTATTGCATGATATGTGTTTAACTATTTCCATTAATTTTATTTTTTATTGTTGAATTTACCTTTTAATTAGTAATTGAATATATAGGAATAAATTTAATTATTTTATCTCAATTTTACTCTATTATTGCATGATATGTGTTTAACTATTTCCTTTAATTTTAATTGTTATTTGTATAGATGTTAGGTTATATACATGATTTTTGAATGGGGTCAATTGGTTGTGGCTATTGTCAATATTTGCAGGTTTGAAAATTTTGGGTAGTCTCCAGTGTAGGGGAGATGTTGCTGAATTTTTTTTAACAATCGAATTTAATTATGTAATTATTCGTAAAAAATTATGTAGATACGTAGAACGAAATCAACAGCTCGTCGCTCACATAGGGTCGCAACTAGTTCTTCTAGCAGAAAGGATGACATGTGCTTAGGTGCCAATCAAGAAGAGACACTTGCGTCATCTACCGATGCTGCTTTTTCCAGCATGGTTTCACAGAGTAGAGGCGGTTTGCCTTTATCGTGGAATCAATTCACCTGCAAGTACGAGGCACAGTGGAAGGATGACCTTTCAATGTAAGTTTGTTTCGGTTTTAGTTTTTTTTAATTATAACATAATTTATAAACAACTAATCAATATTCATTAATTTAATTTATTTTCAGATTCACAACATTGAGGCCGCCTGAGTAATATCATCGACGTTTAAATCGTCGATGCAGATTCCATTATTTCAATGGAGTCAAGTATTCAGACATCCTGAATGGATACCGAATATCAATGCATGGTTTGACAAATTTGAGGTTGGTGTTAATTATTATTTTTATTTGAAATAAATTTTAATATAGATGTAAATAAATTATTATTTTTATTTGAAATAAATTACTTATACACAACACAAATTCGACAGGGACAGCGCGCATGACAATGTTGTAACGAGGGTGTGGGAAAATTACGCGGCAACTAGGTAACATAAAAAACAATACGATATTTTTTAAAAAAAATTTAAAATCTAATTTGTCACTATGGAAGTAGGTTGCGTGATTTTTGGTATGAAGCACAAAAAAAGGCCAAAAACAACGGGAGAGATAAAGGTCTCCAAGGTTGGAGCAATGCGGTGGTTTGGAGGGATTTCAAACCGCTAAACATCCCGGAAGATATTTGGCCGCAATATATTGAGCATGTGACATCTGAGCGGTTCATATGACGCTCACAATCCGGTGCTGGCAACCGAAACCGGCACATTCATGGTTCGCTGACAACACACACCGGTGGCTCCGTTCTGTTTGCTGCACATATGAAATGGATGGTAAGATAAATTTAAATGAAATATATCGTTAAATAATTTGTTGTTACTTAATTAATTTTTTTCTTACAGGCTACGTCTCTTGGACGTGAGCCGAGCCCAATGAAAATGTTTGTAGAGACACACGTGCGAAGTCAAGACCGCCAAAAAGGGGTGCAACAGTTCATTGACAACCGTGCTCAACACTTTGTGGTATGTTCATTCAACCATTTTATTTTGCAAGTTATTATTTTTATTGAATTGAATATGATGATTTCTTTTTTCATTTTCAGGAGACCTATAATAGCTGGTTGAAGGGGAGATATGTGGATGATCCTTCAACCCTTCCGAATTTCGATCTAGATTTGTGGATGTAGGTAGGATCGTCTGGTGGATCCGATAAAAATTGGGTGAAGGGCTTTACAACACTAAGGCCAAGAACTAGCAGGCGGCCCGTAATGTCTCAACCGTTGGGAGCTCTCAATCAGTATCGAGCACCCCATCTAAGGAGTTCGTGGCCGTGCAGCTACACACGGCTCATCTCACCAAAAAATACAAGCAACTATCGGCGAATTATGAACAAAACACGACTCACACGGCTCATCTCACCGAGAAATACAAGCAACTCTTGGCGAATTATGAATAACTTCGCCAAATGGTCATGAACTTGATATCACAAAATGGTGATACATGTGCGCCCCCTTTTTGGTTGTATGGTTCCAAAAACAACCAGTCTCCTCCTCCTCCTCCAACTCCGCCATTGTGCTAATTTGATATTTTTTTGGAAACACATTCAATTTGTAATGAATATTATTTAACTTTATTTTTTTTTATTTTTGATGTTTGATAAAATTTTATTTGCATAATTGGTTTTTTTACTATTAATTTACATAATTTTATATTATTTATTCTAAATAATTTTTTTAAAAACAAATTTTAAAACACACACCAACAGATTTACAGACGGAATATATCTATCGGCATTTTATAGAGAGCTGGAAATGACACACCGACGGATTTACAAATGGAATATATTCGTCAGTATTTTACAGAGAGCTAGAAATGCCACACACACCGACTGATTCACGGGCGGAATATATCCATCAGCATTTTACAAAGAGCTGGAAATGCCACACTCACTGATGAATTTACAGACGGATATCGTCCGTCAGCATTTCATAGAGAAGTGAAAATGCCACACTCACCAATGACTTTACAGGCGGAACGAGTCTGTCGGCATTTTACTGAGTGCTAAAAAATATTTACTGGATATGCCACTATCACCGACGAAATACATCTGTCGATATATTTCCAGCGGGAATTTTTTTTTCTCGCATTTTCCGTCTTTAAAACCATAGGCAATATTTTTTTTACCGACAAAGTTAGCGATATAATGTGGTACTACCGACGCTTTCCGTAAGTGATTTAGTCGGTAAAAAAATTACAAATGAATTATATTCGTCGGTAAAACTATGAAATCCTATAGTGGATTGTGAGCGTCAATTGCACGGGTTGTTAGGTCAGAGAGGTGCATGAACCACTCAGTTGTGTGTACAAATCCTTCCTCCTCTTTTTGGTATGGTTGGTGTTGACTACCTCCACCAGAGATGAGAGATCGAAGGCTGAAAAGTTATTGTTGTTTCCTCCTACATGTTGTACTAATTTTTCTAGGTTGTTCTACCTTGTTAATGCTAATGTTGTTTTTTGTTATTGCTGCTGCTATGGGTGGTAAAGGATGATTGGTGGTCATAAGGTGGTGGTCGTTAATCGGAAGTGGTGGTGGAAATCACAATGGGCAACCTTGAGAAGAAGAAAAATAGAAAACTTGAAGACTTTAATGGCAGGTTTTTTTCTTAACTTTTCTCTTATTGTCCTCTCTCTCTCTCTTTGTTTTTTTTTGCCAAGTCTTTAGTTGGCTAGGCTTTTTGCAAGAGTCTCTCTTTTGACCTTTATGTGTGTTCTCCCTTTTTTATGTGTGAATATCTCATAGCTATATTGTTCAGAATACTTTACAAAACAGAAAAAACTAAACTCAAAAAATAATGTTAGGTGATTTATATTGTTTCCTTCTTGATTATGAATTCCTAATTAATTTAATTTCCTTTTCTTGGTGTGTAGGATTTTTTTCAATAATTTTTCAATTTTGATCCATCCTCCTATTTTCCTTTTCTTCTTTTGCATATTTTTCCTCTATTATTTTCCCTAGTCCCTAATCACATTCGACACGTTTTTCTTTCTTATCTCTAAATTCACCCTCCAAAATTCTTTTTATTGTTGAGAATTCAAAAAATAACAAAAATTAACTAAATTTTATTGAAAACATTTAAAAAAAAATGAAAAAACTAGGGGTAAAAAATGAGTAGGGAGGGAAAAATTGGTTTTTGAAAATATATATGCAAAGATTAAATATGTTTTTGGTTAAAATTGTTGTGATATAGATGTTTTGCATGTAAAATAAATAAAAATCAGTCAGTCTTTATTAATGATAAGCAAATTGTATTAGCTTATACAAAATCAAGATTTAAAATACATAAGTATGTCAAAAAGTAAAAATTATTGGAATAACCAAATATATTATTCATTAATTTATTTTTGAGCAAAAACTACGCGCTATACCAAACAGTTTTTGGTAGCCTTTGAGTACATTTATGATGCGGCAGTGGTTGATAAGATGATAACAGAATGGCTTAAAAATCCACTTCAAGGTGGAGAAATATGCTTTTGGCTCTTTCGATTAGTCTCCCTCAATCAATCTCTCTCGCTGTCTCGTATTCCAAAACAGTAGTCTGAAACAGAAAAAACAAAAACAAGATCGTTATCTTAGGGTTCTATTGGCTGTCACTACCACGCATCTGTTCTGATGTATTGCTTAGCTTAGAGGATTTGACCTTGCTACATAACCAGAACATGTGCATGGCTCCAAGCCGACATGACTCTAGGGATCCATCCGGTTGGCTAGCTCTTTTGAGCCGTCATTTCTTTCGAAACGTGGACGCCTGTCATCAGTCCTCATGCTCACCGTCTTTACAAGAGAGCTTATTAGTTTGTATTTTTTTTTTATTCAAGGAAATCTCATTCTCACGAAAAGCGTATTTTGTAGGCTCAGGTGAGGGAGTAAAATTCCAGCTGTTTCAGACTCTTACAAGAGATACATGCCCTGACTCGGCCTGCTTGCGTCTCAAACCCTTACCTCACGCTGGAATTTTGTTTGTATTGCTAATTAATAAGCTAGAGGAAGTCTTAATTTTAACGCTCAACATAAGCCAGAGGATTTCATTTCCACTGAAGAAGATGAAGGCTACACACATAGATTTAGCTAAATAATTAATGTGTTCTTGTTGTTTTTAGTGCAGTGAAACCCGAAACTCGATGATTATAGTTTCTTTCTTTATATTTTTATTGTATATCCTAAAACTTGGTTACCTTTCATATGAAATATATATTACGTACAGATTGGAAAACCTAGCTAGAATTACAAATCATAAGCTGTATAGGATTAAAGGATATCTATGATCATCTGTGACATTCTCTAATGAAATGACGGCAAAACACTTTCTATCATGTCAGAAATATCTATTTCTGATATAGAAATGTTAGAAATATATGCATCCACAAGTAATTCCAAGCCCAAAGTTTTCAAAAAGGTTAGGGGCCTTTCACTTTCTTATCGGTTTTTTTCCTATGTTTGTTGATTCACGGTTTTTACTGGAACAATTTCTAAATAATTGACTCCCCATGTTTTTATCTTGCAATTAGTGCAGCAGACACTGCATAAAGTGGAAGAGAGATGATAGGGAGCCATGTTGCAAGTAATATAGTAGAGAGAAAGTGATGCCCGGGTCACCTTCTAACTTTTATTTATTAAAATTTACAATTTTTAACAAAGATAAAAGAAAGTATAGAAAGCAGAACAAACCTTCTGTAGTTCCTCGCTCTTCGTAGTTTGTCACTCTTCGCCTCCTTCAATTTTATTTTGCTTTGGCTTTCACATGGAGAACATGCAGAGTCACAGAGGAAAAGCTCTCTGCAATTTCTTCTTTTTCCGACTTTAAGACAGACCCATTTTTAATCTCATTTTTGTTTTCTTTTCTTTTTTAAAATCCATTTATACTTCTATAGATCTATTGTAGGTTGTCACATACATCATAATGAGATACTTGTATGTAATATATAATCTGTCAGTATTTTCATCGATGTAAATAATATCTGATGCCAATTTATATTTATATTCCCTATCTATTTATCCTGTAAAGAATTAAATTCATAGTTATAAACATGACATAATAACACTAATTCACATCACAATAATAAAATAAATATTTCTTTTTATTCAATAATAAATTAACATCATTGTTATTACATTGAAATGCATTTCATCAATAAATATTACTTTATAGTTTATGGCATTACACATTCGTATTGTGCAAATTAATCAGAATTATCTTCTTCTTTGTCAATTGACCCGTCCTCATCTCTATTGCAATCTTCTACATTGATTTCATCGTTATCATCTTCAATGACTTGTGTATGTATGCTGTAGCTCAAAACATCATTCAATTCCTCAGTATCAACATTACACAAAAATGTTCTTGGCGATGCAGAAAATTGGATTTTCTTATGTCATTAGATGAAGCAACTCGATATGGATCAACTAACTCACAAAGTTGAAAGATATCATCTCCCACAGTTAATTCATTGTTGTCATCTTGAACAACCTCGACACGACCCTTGGATTTGGTTTTTACTATAGATAACCAATCAACTTTTGAACAGTCCTTTTTAAAGGAAGAAGTACATGTGTAATAAACTTAGTAGCATTGCTTGGCGAAAACAAAGATATCATCAACGTTGCGGAGTCTAGCATTTGAATTAATTTCAACTAAACCATGATGATGATCTACTCTGATTCCTCTGTTAGTGGTGTCATATCAATAATATTTAAATAAAAATATTATATTCTGCTCACTATCATATTGCAATTTAACGACCTTTTCAGACTTTTCATAATTGTCAACTTCAAACTCATTAGAAGTCGATCCCTTAACATAATCTCCATTGTTATATGTCTCTCTACTCTGCCTATATTTTCAATATGAAACACGTGTCCATTGACAAAATACCTATTGATAATAAAATTTTAATTACAATACATGAGTAAACCCTAACCTCTTGAATGGATACATACATCTATACTGGACCAGACCTCCAACTTTTACCTCAAATTATAAATGTACGGGTAGATGCTCTATCTAGTTGGAAAAAAAATGAGGGGTATATCATCTCAAGTTTCCATGTTATCTGGATGATATTTGTTTCAATCTTCTCCATGTGTTGTGTCCGTAACTTGTTAGAGGATGTATCTCTAAAGAAGTAACTGATCTCCGTGAGTGCATCCCATATCCCCTTTAGAAATAAATCTTAGTAAGTTAATGGAATGATTGTTTGTATAAACAAATGGAAGTCTTGACTCTTCATTCTATATAATCTGCAATCCTCTAAAGTCACCAACCTTGATGTGTTCGAAGCATGTACATCAAGAAAACACAGACTTTTAAGTCATTGATAGACAAGTAACTGTGCATTCTTGTTTAAGATAAAATTGGCTTTGGGCTTGCGACTTGTGACCCAACATAAACCAACTTCATATTTTTACAGTGACAAAACAAAGCTATATTCATTTTAGCCTTGATTTTTCACCGGTGTTTACACCAGCACTTTTCGTACTATTCTTTTCTTTTTAATCTGGGGTTTACATTTGTCTTCCCCTTCATATCCATAACTGTGTTGAAAATATTCTCAAGCACGTTCTTTTCTATATGCATGACATCAAAATTATGGCGGAGAAGATTGGTCTTCCAATAAGAGAGCTTCCAGAAAATACTTCGTTTCACCCAATTGTGGGTCAAACCAAAACTAGAAAACTTCTGTTTACCGGATTGAAAACCAAACATAATATCACTGTACTCCGACATGATGTCATACAATTCTTCACCCGAAAGAAGTGGCGATGCAACATCACTTTCAACTCTGTCAACAAAGAAGTCCTTTCTGTTTTTTCTAAACTTGTGATTTGTTGGCAAGAACCGTATGCGACAATAAAAAAGAGATGATTTACCGCCGTTTGTTAGCGTAGATACCTTGTTATTTTTCATACAGTATGGACATACTGATTTTTCATGTGTGCTCCAACTAGAAACCATTTCATGAGCTGAAAAATCATTATTAGTCCATAACAAAACTGCCTTCATTAAAAAATTATGTTTCCTCGATACATTATAAGTGAAAGCCTTGGATAATCACAATTGCTTTAACTCATCAATCAATGGTCGAAGATAAATATCTATATTCCGATCCAGACTATTCGTCGGGTATGACCATAAATAAAAACATAAACTCTGACCCTGTACACATTCCCTGTGGCAAGTTGTAAACCGTGAGTATCACCGGCCAACAAGAATAAAGAGCAGCAAATAACCCGAATGGATTGAATTTGTATATACATAACCCAAGACAAGTTTTCCTTGTCTTCACTGAAAACTAAGGATACACATTGCTAAAGTGTTTCCAAGCTTTACCATCAGATGGGTGCATCATCACTCCATCCACCGTATCATGTGATTGGTGCCATGTCATTTGCTTAGTAGTTTTTGATGACATGAATAACTTCTGCAATCTAGGTGTGATTGAGAAGCATCTAAGTTTTGTATGTGCGAAACAAATCTTTCCCCTGCCAGTTCTTGGTTATAACAAAAATGCTCACATGTTCTGCATTCGGTCAACTTTATATTATTTTGTTGTCCTTCCCACATGTTCTGCACTCGATCAACTCTACATTATTTTGTTGTCCTTCCCTTGCAAGTCTAGGTGAATTTTAGTTGTTATTGAAATATTTTTTTATTTTTTTGTTAAATTTTAGTTTTTTTTTTCAATTTTGTTGTTCAATTTTAATTAAATGTCTAGGATTGATATTAATTATTATTTTGATTTTTTAAATTACATGCAGTATTTCTGTCAATTATATGGCAAACTTTCCAATAGAAATACCGACTGAATGAAGCGGGTAATTTTTTTATGCGCTTTGTCCGTCTATAAATCCATTGGTAAATTTATTACCGACGAAAGTTTTTTCGACGAACTAGTTTTGTCCATGAGTCTGTTGGTAAAATATATACTGATGGACTGTGAGTTTAAATACCAATAAAACTTTTTATCAGTAAAACTGTTAAATCTGGTAGTAAGTTATGTAGAGCAGGTAAATTTTTTTTTCTTTGATGAGATTTGGGGAAAAAGATAAAAGGGTGACTGTTTTTGTAAAAAAAAAAAAAAAATTTCACTATTTGTTTTTTGCTCTGTACTTTTCCCTTCAAAAGCTTCTATTTAAGCCTTTTTCTTTGTTTTCTCTTTTTCTTTCTGTTTCTGTGTTTTTGTTCTCTCTAGTTTTTCTTTTGATTTTTCTTCTCTTTGGGTATCTAATATATAGCTCTCCTGTGAAATTTTTTTGTGTTTTTATCCTTTTATCTATTTATATCCCGCTCTCTATTTATCTTTTTATCTCAAGTTCCTTCTTCATTTCTATCTTCTTTCCTCTTTATTTCTATATTCTATAGTTATTTTGGAGAGAGACTCACTCTTTTATTTATTTTGGTCCGCTTGTTGTTTCGCTCTTTATTTTTATTTTTTTTCAAAATATGTTAGGAAATGAGGGTAAAAATGTGTTATTACATAGGTTAACTTCTTTTTTTTACCAAAAAAAAAGGTTTGAGCATGAGATTTTAAAAATAAACACAAATATTATTTGAGCTGGAACTTATTTAGTAATATAGATTAGTTAAATAAGTGAGTTTAGATGGAAATGAATTCATTTATTGTCATTAAAAATAACAAAGCCGTCTTTGCCTTTAATTTTGGTGATGTTGGACTGAATTCAAGGATAAAGATTCGAGGAGAGTACTGTTTATCATAGAGATTTTCTTTTTATAAACAACTCATATATAGTTATATTTACAAGTTCGAACTCCATAAAAGTTTTAATTAACTATTATATATATCTTTAATATAATATTAACATTATAACATATCTTATTCAATATTAATATGTAAATCCCATCTCACTTATAATTAAATAAAAAAACTAATGTTGAAGAAACTCTTAGAAGATAAATTATTAAAAACTAAAAATAATTTAATTCTATTTTCAATTATTTTCATATATTGTTTTAATTTTTTTAGTCAAATTAAAACTACATCAACGTTAGTCAAATTATCGTATTGGATTCTTTTTTTATATGAGATTTTTTTGTTGTTGTTGTTTTATATTACTTTTTACTCCTATGGAGAAAATTATCTATAAAATTTGTACAATTTCTCTTGTCAATTTATATTGGTTTATAAAAACAATTATTACAATAAAGGAAAATTTCACGTTTAGTAATGACGTTAGCCCAAATTCGCTGCATGGTTGGCTTCTAAAATAGTATCGTCACATGTTCAAGCTTATAGCCTTTTAATGAGTTTTGTCTTGAAAAGACAATCCCCAGAAAAAGATGGTTCTTGTTGAAAAGATATTTTTTTATATAAAAAAAAGTAAAAAAAAATAGCTTTTAAAATATATAAGTTATCAGTATCTAGTCACTATAGGAGATACTGATATCATTATAATCTCTTTAGCCAAAGAGCTTTGAGCCAAGAATACATAGCTATAATCTCTATAGACAGTACCACTAATGATGTTGGTCCAAATTCACTCCATTATATGATAAAAAAAAATAAAAACACATTTTCAATTTCTAACCATATTGAAAACAGATTGATGCAGGATTTTTAGTGATTATTATTGTTAAAACATGTATGATCTACAGCTGAAAACATGTGAACGCACTTAAAACCCACAGCAGATCCATGCCATTTCTTAATGTTTCTGAGCTGTCGATAGATTTGGTCAAACAGTAGATTGTGAGGACTATTTCCGATTCAAAATCGCCCAATGACAAGATTTATCGGGTGATTAGACTTCTTATGGGGTTGGGGAGATGCAATTTCTCGAGTCGCACATGTTGTATATACGGTATACCAATCACCACCGAGTTGGCTTAAAGGTGCCTTGACTTTCCAAGGTAAAGCACAAAATCATTCAAGAGACTTTGAATACTGTTGATGATAATCTTTCCATTTGAAATACACAGTAATCCATACAATCTATACACGTGTACTTACATAAATACCACACCCATCAACCTAGTGGAAATTTAGGAGGATCCATCGTCCATCTCTACTGGTCAAACTCGTCTCATCGCAGCCAGCTGGCAGGGAATGAGGATAGTACATTGTATTGCCTAGCTAGTTGCCCTCCAAATTGCAAGTCTTGGCTAGGTAGAAGCATTTTTTATCTACTAAAAACTTTTGAAGTCGTTGCTCCACCACTTAATTAAGTGTCCATATCATGATATGCCAATTAAAGAAAGAATTATTAGAAAAAACACTCTTATTCTCTAACGAAATTATATTTATATATATATATATATATTTGGTTTTTAACGGATATTTTCTAACCTATCAACGATGATTCTATCAGAAAAATAATTATAAAAAAATTATTGATGTAGATATCGATAGAAAATTTTATCGATAAAACTGTTAAATCTGGTAGAGTAAATTATTTTTTTGAATTCAAGTGAAATAATAAAACTAATATATCAAATATAAACCTATCAGTGTAATCCACGTTGACGTTAGCATTTTAGCATTGCTGGCATCGTAGTGTACCCTTTGAGCAAGGGACGATTCAAAGATGCGCTTAGCTTGTTTTTTCCTTCTTACTCTTCCTTGTACAGAAGACATGGCCGAAAAAGAACACCTGTCCTTGAGAATTTTTAATAAATTCATGGCCATGGACCGCAAACGACCAAATTCATTTCTGTTTATGTGGACAATAATTGCATGCGGAATCCTTTTGCATTCAGTGCAAGTTTGACCGACAGGTCGTCAAACGATGCACATTACAAGTTTGGTACCAGAGATTTGATTGGACAAAAGGATCAACTAGGTATACATTAACACGACCCTTCCTCGTGTCCTACATGAGGGTATGACCTAGGCCGCAGCCATAGCTTAATTTTGGAGGTCACATAGCACCCCTGAAGCCTTCAAACACTCATGAATGCACCCTGAAGTCTAAGGCTGGATCATAATGGCCCCCCTTTAAAACTTTTCATATTTTAACTCTAGCCCTGTATATTTTAGTTCTTCATTTAAATACCCTTAATTTATTATTAGCTTTTCCCCTCCAAACTTAAATTTCTAGGTCCCCTCCATCTCAGCATACAAATCAATTAAGAAATTTTGAAGTTATGGTAAAGTCTCTAGCTAGTAGGAAATATGGGATTAAAAAAAGACTTAAAATATGTAGAATGTGAATCAATTTATTAAAATGGCATCGAAATTGTACGTGTACAGACTAGAAATTCAAAGGCAACAAAATTTTATTCTTCTTTTTCCCACCCTTACTGCTGGTTTCGATCTAGGTTTCTTACGGGCATGTCTGAGATTGTGATAGCGGTGACGGTTTAAAGTACTTTTTATTTAGAAATGTATTAAAATAAAATTTTTTATTTTTAAAAAATTATTTTTAACATCAGTACATTAAAACAATCTGAAAACATAAAAAAATTCATTTTAAATAAAAAAATCAAAATTTTTAAAAATATAATCTGCACCATGTTTCCAAATATTCTATGAGTTATCGGTTTTTGTTAACCAATGGCACTGAACATGCTTATCGTTTCTTATCCTGTGGAGATTTAACTTTTAGATGCCTTTCTTTTCAAAGAAAACTGTGATAAATTCGACGCATGACCTGGAAAATGAGGCTCGTGTCACTCTAGCTATGTGATCAAGGCTCGTGCCACCTCGCAGTCAAACATGAAGAACATGCATGGACAAATTTCAAGGTAAGAATTAAATTTACTCCTTCAATGTTGTCTATCAGCATGGCCATCATATGGATTCCAGCTACTACATTATTCTTGGGTAAGAAAAACACGGGGTTCTCTGGCCCAGAATTAATCAAAGAAATATATTATATTGCAAGTTATCTATAGTTAATTTAATTAGTAACATCACTTGAAGTTCTGTCAAGGGATTTGGAATCGCTTGCCATTCATGCATCCCTCAGACTTAAGAATTTAAGGGAGGAAGAAGACTGTTTATCTTGAACTTTATTGGAAAGACGAATCTTGATAAAAGAAAGTTAATCCAAACCATAAACTCAAAAAAACATAAAACCCCAACTCGCGACTCGTGTTTTTTTAGCCTCTTAAGGAGTTGATGGGCTACTGGGCTTGGAGATCAAGCAGCCAAGTATGACGGATGAATTTGAACTTCTCAAGTCATATGGTATCAAGGAACCCTCCAATATTTGAGTTTTTTGAGCTGTAAGCTGTATCCACGCAGAGAGGTCTCTCAGAAATGATGGTCGGAGAAGAAAATATAATTTGGTCGTATACATCGATGTTGTATATATGTTCAGTATCCCTCTTGTTTTTGGTGGTTAATGAGAAATTCTATATACTTGTGGGCCACGCATGCTTGCATAAAGCATTGAGATCAACGTCCACGCAGTTGATAAAAATTACTACAAATTTATTGCATTGAATCCTGTCCTGTGAAGCATGTCTCCGAGGTGGAGGATTGCACTGGAAGTTTGAAAGTATTATAGTGGTCGTTTTTTTCATTTAAAAATATATTAAACAATAATTTTTATTTAAAAATAATAAATTATCACAAATCCTTATCCCAAAACCTTGATATTAATATATTAATATATTTTTTCCCGATCTCATCACCAGCATACCAGAATTTAGCAACCTATGAATTATGTGTCGAATTCATTACCTGCATGGTTATATATATATATATAGTTTGAAATTATGCGTCGTTCATTAAAGACAAACGATTACAGGCCACTTAAAATAAAAGTCAGAAACGGTTAGACTAAAGGGAGGTAATGCAGAAGCTATAAGCCAAATTATATCGAGCAATTTATCGTTTGGATTACAGCATGAACCATAGCAGCCCAGTTCTTAGCATTGAAGTCACACAAATTGTTAAAATTGAGGTCAGCTATTATCATTTAAAACAAATATCGGCCCGTACTTTTCCACAGAAGTGGTTAAAATGGAATATATACATAAAGAAAAAGGGTTTCTGTGCTACTTTAGAAAATGTCTCGCAGGCAACATTAATTAAGCCAAGGAAAAGGAGAAATCTAACTGCTCTCATCCCTTCTCTTCAACGAAAGCCACCATGGCCTTGACGCGGTGGCTACTCGGCTTGTGCGCCAAAGTCATTTCAAATTTTAACAACCAAACCATCTCTTTCAGTCTTATTAGCTAAGTTTGTGTTTTCTATAAAAAGTAATCGGGCATCAATAATAGCAGGGCATTTGGTCAACTAATTGTTAAACACCCAGCAGGGATACATGCTAGTTTCTTTTGTGAACGATGATGGATCTGTCTGAACAACCACCTTCTTTTATTTGATCACTTATATTCATTCATATATACATCAATTAAGAGAGAAAACTGACTGCTAGCTAATCAAACCCCACTGCCTCATTAATTTTCTTGTTGATCCTTCTCATCCTCATTAATTTCAAGATTATATATATTATCACCAATACGGGAGGTGTCTGTAATGAGAAGATTTATTGGCTTGAACACTTGAAGAAAGTAAATTTAATGCGAGTGTTCACATCAGTTTACACATATCTGAACTAACGTATGCATGTAAGTTAATATCACTGATCAACTCCTGATTGTGGTCCAATAAGCTTATTGATTTATTGAAGAAAGCAGATCTCTGTGATGCATACATGGTTAAAGCTGCGCCGCGGGTTTAGAATATTATTTTTGTGTATAAAACATGTTCAGTTGTCCCAAACAAGTCTTAAAAAAGAAAGCAGATCTCTGTGATGCATACATGGTTAAAGCTGCGCCGCGGGTTTAGAATATTATTTTTGTGTATAAAACATGTTCAGTTGTCCCAAACAAGTCTTAAAAAAGAAATAAAAATATGTGGTTCGTGTGGTATAACCGACTAGGTGAAATGAATTAGTTTAGTTTTGATTAGACGATTAAATTGTTCAATATTTTTATTAAAAAAATAAGTGATCAAAAGAGAACAAATGATTTGATTCAATTTTCAACCCATATTAAATACAAAAAGACAAAATAGAATAAAAAAGGACCTACAAAATAATGAAAATTATAAAATTTATTTTTAAAAAATATTACCTGCATTAAATTTTCAAATCCGTAACCCAAATCATTAAATTCAAAGCATACTATAATTTAATTTTTTTTATTCTAATAATATTTTAACTGTTTTACTATATAAATAAGATGAGAAAAGACTTGTTTTTCTCTAATTAATTTAATAAAAACTAATAAATCTTATGAAAAAAATTTAATAACCCCAATAACGAATGTCAACCTCTTTAATGTGAAGGCAAGGCCATGAAAATATTATTATAGTACACAATATTTTCACTCGTTGGCTATAGAAGAAATCACTCTTGTTTTAGTTTGAGTTAATGTGGACCTTAATTAAATTTATTTTTTTTGGAGGGTGTTTGGAATCGACCATCTTACTCCACAAAATCATTTTGAATTTGGTTCTTTCTGCATACTGCCTTGCTACATGCAATAATGCAAGAATACTATAAACCTGATCTCTGCCTTGCTCCTTGCGATAATTGTTAATAACCCTGCTGCAAATGCCCTCAGGGAATGTTCCCAATGCTCAAAGTCTGGAAATTGCACCTCCAAAGCGGTGGTTTGTTGTGGAAGAATATTTTCAACCACATGTTACGTGTAGTTGGTGGGATATGAGACGTTGATTTGATTTATTTTTCATAGAAAAAAAGAAGTAATTATCGAATTTTTTTGTGACATTTATTTGTGCAGATATATAACACGAGTCATTTATATATACTCCGGTGCTAGAACGGGTTATCTTGGAGAGTTTTTGAACAACAATCCTTATATCTAAGAGGCTTTTTCTTTTAAATTATTATTATGATCGGATAATCAGTGGATAGCAATCCTTGTTTGCTGGGCTTCCAAATTATGTTCCAAAAGAAGGCCTGCAAAATTAATTTTTTGTGGAGACAAAAATTCAAGGCCCAAACAAACCAACCAGGCCCATTCTTTGTTGGTCTTCACTTGGCCACTCTCAGCTGTTCGTTATTTGATAATATTCTATTAAGGGCACCAATAAACTCAAAATAAGTGCAGTGTGGATGGATAACCAAATCCTGTCTTGCTTCTTGAAGAAGAGTGTGCATCATCCAAAGTAGCCTAGTTGAAAGAACATGAGAATATATCTTTTACAAATCGGGGCAAACCTAGAAATTCTAACTTGGGAGGTCAAGATAAATAGATCAAAATATAAATAAAAATAAAAATCAAATTTTATTTCAATAAGCTCAGCAATTATAACAAAATGAAAATTTTAATTTTTTATATGTAGTATTCTATTACATTAAATAAATACTAAAAGTTAAAGGTTTTCAATATACACATAGAAAAAAAGAAGAAATAGACAAAAAAAACTATAAACTAAGGTATCATTGACGATCTTTTATCGATAAGAAAATCATCATTCATTCAGTTATGAAACCTTGTTTTTACCAATTTTATTATAGAGAAAACTCATTTTGTAGTTGTCGTAAATCCATGAAAAGTTAAGATTAGTCGAATTAATCTCCACAACTCAAAAGGAGCATTCAATTTCTAAAAAGTTAGATGTTTTGGTATATCAAGCTCGTAATAGTACAATTAAAACCTCAAATGAAGTTTCTCTTTATTCACTAAAATCTTTTGGATAAAACTTTTCCACCAAATTGCATTCAATAATTTCATTAAGATTTCATGAAGGAATTGTCATGTTTGAAGTAGTAGCTTTAACAAATACAATGTTGTCTAGGATACTGACATCTGGTTTCTTTAAAAAAATTAAAAAAGTGTTTAGAGCTCTTTGTTTACTCATCAATACTTTTAGAACTTAATTCAAGATAGAGAAAATCTAAAAAATATCATCACTATTAGTTCAATAATTAATCTTGTAGATTAATCAAAATCAAAATAAAACTAATACATTGAATACATGATAATTGTATATCTAAATGGTATCATTAAACATTCAAATAATTAAAGCCCTAAAGAATTCAATTTTATATAATTCATCAAAATCTCAAATGCAAAAAAAAAAGGAATATAAGATTTCAAATACCAAAAATTATAATTACTTAAAATTTTTGTTTGGTTATGTATTTGTTAAGAAAATTATATAATATACTAAAAAGGATCAGTGCCCATCTTACTGTTTACCTAGACACAAAGCACTGTGAATTGGAGCAGTGTAATGGTAGAGTTACCCTTGCCACAAAGAGTTGGAAAAACTGCAGGTGGAGGGTGGGTTGTCTTTTCATTGGGATGCATTTGACATTGAAGGGATGGATGATGTCATGAGAACAAAATTTTCATCGCAATATTGATCCCAGCACGACAGTCTAGTCCTGTTATTAGACTCAAAATTTCTCCCAAGTCACTCTTGTTTACCTAAGGTCTAAGGGTTTCACACACCCAGAGGTTTTCCCCATAAACTCTTACCAATTTCGGTAACCAAGAAAACAAGCAATTGATCAAACACAGCACAAGAACAACATAAGCAATTTATGAAATAAACCCAACCTTTTATTAATATGTCAACAAAGGAATACACAACAACAATGTGTGTGTGCTATGCACAACCTGATCCGTATGCTACCCACGTTTAGGCCCTGTAGGTAGATCCACTAAAACTAGACAGCACATTCCAAAGACAACTAACTGCCTCGTAACTGCCCATAAGCAACTTCCTTGGTCTGCCACCCAACAAACCAACTGCCTAAATTGATTTCCCATGCTGTCAGCCTTTATGTGCAACCCAAGATACCTTAGACAGTCCATCGTCTAAGCCAAGAGTGATGCGAAGCATGAACCTGCTGCTTGTACGCACCCGTTATGCTCACTGCCGAAATTTGCACTGCCCACGCATGCTACCCTTGCACCTGCATACTGCCACTGCACAACAGCGACTCGTTTGTGCGCCCTTGCGTCTAAGGCTGTGACAAACCTCCCCCACTAGAAAGAGCCGACGACCTTGTCAGATCAGTCCTGAGATAGTCCTGCACCAACTCCTTAAATTTCCACAAATCAATGTCTCTCTCCCACAAAACCTCATGACCATCTGCCCATTTCACATGAAATTCAGTACGTCAATTTTTCTTGTGTTGACCAAGTCTCCTATGGTCCAAAATCTTCACGATTCCCTGCTCAAATTGCTTCTGAATCATAAGTGAAGCCCTTAGTGATTTACCTCTTTCCAAATCCTCAAGATCTTTGTGAAAAGGCTGTAGATAACTAACATGAAATGTGGGATGAAGCTTCAACTTTTTTGGTAGGTTCAGCCTATATGCAACAGCACCCACTTTCCTCATCACCTCAAATGGCCCATCATACCTTGGCACTAACCTACAATGTTGATTTTTCCTTACAATCTTTTTCTTTTTCAAACTCCAAAGGCCTCCGGTTCTGATTAGCATATTTTATCATATATTTACTTGCCTTTCGCAAGCTATCCTGTGTTTGCTCGAAGAGTTCCTGCCTCTCCCTCGCAAACCTGTACATGACTGGACTTCTCCCCCCAGTCTTCTGGAATGATATCTCCGCTAGAGTTTGAGGCTGCATCCCTAAAACTAACTCAAATGGACTCAAATCAGTCGCTGATGATTTGTGGAGATTGTCGCTAAACTACGCACTATCAAGCAGCTCAAGCCAGTTTTTTTGTGTCATTGTCACACAGTGTCGAAGATACTCTTCCAACAATACATTAATCCTCTCCATTTGTCCATTCGTTTATGGATGATTGGCTGTCAAAAACTTCAGCCCTTTTCCCACTAACCCAAACAACATTGTCCAGAATCTTTCGGTGAATCACATATCACAACTACTAACCACTTCTGAAGAGACCCCAAAGTACTTCACCGTATGTTTATAAAACAAACCAGCAACCACTTCAGTCGTGCATACTGATGGTGCGGCCATGAAAATAACATACTTTAAAAACCTATCAACAATCACCATAACGGTATCCATCCCATCGACTTTCAGAAACCCCACTCAAAGTTCATCAAAACCAAAACCTAAGGCCTTTCTGGTATCGGCAAAGGTTGCAATAACCCTGCTTTCTTCTACCCTAGCACCTTGTCCTACTAACAAACTAAGCAAATTTTGACGTAAAGTTCCACGTCAAACTCCATCTTCGATCAATAATAGGTTTTTGTCTACAGAGCCATATACACTCTCGTCCTGAATGACCTGCTTACTGCGGGTCATGTGTTTCAGCCAACAAGTGTTTCCTCAACTTCCCATTTGGAACATAAATTCGACCTTTTTTTGCATAGAAAAGGCCATTATCTAGCCAATACCTTCATATGGTCCCATCTCATACGAGATCAACTAACT
Source organism: Populus deltoides (assembly GCA_015852605.2). Lineage (NCBI taxonomy): Eukaryota > Viridiplantae > Streptophyta > Magnoliopsida > Malpighiales > Salicaceae > Populus > Populus deltoides. Next base: position 7,806,445 of record CM027570.2, read on the forward strand.
TGACATAAGCTGCGTCTTCCACGGCAGCCTGCCTCAACTGATCCAGCATATTAGAATTCATATGATCCATAACAATCAAACCATCAAGCACCTCATGCCTACTTAATGCATCTGCAACCTGATTGTGTCGCCCCAGCTTGTGTTCCCATATAAAATAATACTCGGCCAAGAATTCTTGCCTCTTAGCCTGCCACTATGATAATTTGTTTTGAGTTAAAAAAAATGTATTAGCCAAGTTATCCATCTTAACCACAAACTTCGGCCCCAATAGATACACCATTCACACGCTAAGACTATGGCTATCATTTCTTTCTCATGCGTGGAATACCTATGTTTTGCCTCATTTAGCTATCGACTCTTGAAAGCCACTGGATGACCCTTATACACTAGAACACCCCCTACTACCTTGTCCGAAGCATTAGTGTGTACCTCAAAGGATTTTTCAAAATCTGGCAGTTTCAGAACCAGAGCAAACGTTACAGCCCTCCTCAGCTTGTCGAATGCAAGTTGGCATTCACTACACAAGTCCCAACACCTATTTTTCTTCAACAAATCAGATAAAGGGGCTGCCTTCTTGTTGTAACCCTCTATAAACCAACGATAGTAATTTTTCAAACCCAAAAATGATCTCAACTCAGTTACTATCGACGGGGTTGCCCAATCCCATATGGCTTGTACCTTTTTTGGATCCATCCGAACCTGCCCAAAACTCACCAAATGCCCTAAGGATATGATCTCATAACAAGCAAACTAACACTTTTCCTTCTTCACAAACAGTTCATGTTCCTTTAGTTTAGGTAACACCTTATCCAAGTGCACCACATGACCATCCATATTTTGGCTAAAAATAACAATATTGTCTAGATAGACAACCACAAACTCATCCAATAACTCATAAAGAATATTATTCATCAAATTATAGAAAGTAGCTGGAGAATTGGTTATGCCGAATGGCATAGCCATAATCTCGTATGAGCCATACTTTATCACGCAAGTCGTTTTATGCTCATCCCTCTCGGCAACTCTAACCTGCCAATACATGGATCTCAAATCCAACTTTGTGAAAACATAAGCCCCACTTAATCTGTCAAGCAAGTCTTGAATCAGTGGCACAGGGTATTTATTCTTTATTGTTACCTTATTCAATGCGCAATGATCCATACACATCCGCGGACTACCATCTGCCTTTTTCTAAAACAAAAAGGAGCACCGTATAGAGCTTTCAACGACCAAACAAAACCTGCGTCAATCAATTCCGTCAACTATTTTCTCAACTCACCTAATTCCCTTAGGGACATGTGATACAGAGGTTATGATGGTGGTGTCGCACCAGGCACAAGCTCAATCTTATGATCAATATTATTATTTGTGTTATAAATATTGTTATTTTTATTATAATTAATAATATTTATAAAATAATTAATAAATTTTTTTAAAAATATTATTAATATTGAAAAAAATCTTAGATTTGATTTGAACGGTAAAATTATTGTTATTATTATTGTCATTAATAATTTTTTTAAAAAAATACTAGTATTACTATTGAAGAAAAACTAAAAAATATAAGAATTTGGACAGATAAATTAAATATTATTATTTATATTATAAATATTATTGTTGGGTCTGGTGTTACAACCAGACTTGAAACTCTTGAATCTGGCATTGTAATCTGACTCAATACTTTTACTCTTATATTCTTGTTAATATTTTTTATAAAAATAAAAAGTTACCCGGTAACATACTACGTGTCACTATCTAGTAAATACTATAACATTACTACCTTAACACAAAAGAACAAAAAAAAACAATTATAGAATTACAAACCATGACCCCGTGAGAGAGAAATAGAGCACCTAGAGATAAGATTTGTTAGAAGAACACTTTCTTTTTATCTTGATATTATATACCAGAGGATTTGACCAATTATGTTTGTTTATTTAAAATGTTTTGGACCTAAAGTCTTTGTAGTGGGTTAGGCTACCAATTGTCTATTAGAATTTGTTTTCAAGTTAAAAGAATTTATTTTTTTGAATGGACTAATTAAAAAATCTTTGTGCCATAAAAGTTTAAAAATTAAACTAAACACTGTATTAAACTTAAATGTATTGATGCAATTACCGTTTCTGAAAAACATAAGAGCTAAAGATGCTAACAAACATGCTTCAAATTCTAAATATTTGTACTATGTGATTTATGTTGCTTGGTTTCGAAAATTCCTATCTAATTTCGAGTGTACTTGTGTCTCATTTTACAATCTTTATATATATATATATATATATATATATATATAAAAGAGAGGGTTGAAAAATATATTGTAGAATTAGAAGTAATCATTACTCTTGATAATACAATAAAATTTTAATTTTCTTCTTGGGTTATGAATCGGTGAATTTGAGAGGAATAAGAAAATTGCAATATCTGTTAATGGCAAATAAATTGATTTAAATAATCATCTAATAGTGGTCCAGTGGTAAAAGTTTAAAATTAAAGGATTTGCTCTCCTTATAATCTTAAATTCGAGTCCTGTGGTTACTAATATGATGGTAACTGGAGGTTTACATGGTCGTTAACTTCAGGGCTCATGAGATTAGTCAAGATGCGCGTAAACTAGCTTGAACACCCACATTAATAATAATAAAAATTGATTTAAATGTATTTCTTTATGTGCCAGGAAGAAAAATGAATATTATTGAAACAAAATCATATTGCAAAATGAATATAAATGGGCTAAATAATGGCTTCCTGGCATAGTTTTCTTCATTGACCAACCGTCAGATGTCATGCGAAATTTCTAACCATGTCGAACTTCTAAGAAAAACGAAAATTACAAATCTAGTGGGGGGTAAAAATGTCATGTCATATATAATAATTAGTTAGTTATTTTTAGCCCACACAAAACCCACTTAGCCCACAGCGAAAGAAATCATTCTCCTTGACTCTTGACTTAATTTAATCCTATAGCATGGGCTCAAGGTCTAAATTAATGGTAATCCTCCAGATTTAAAGACCAAATTAGTTTGGTGCTCATCTGACCTAACCATTTATTAATTGATTTTTTTTTAATATAGTTAGGCTTAATGTTTAATTGTCTGTTTTCTAAGTTTGGTAACTGTTATTTTAAAAAAATTTATTTAAAAATGTATTAAAATATTATTTTTTTATTTTTTAAAAATTATTTTTAATATCAACATGTTAAAATAATTTCAAAACACTAAAAAAATAATTTAAATCAATAAAATAAATAAATAATATACTTTTAAAATAAAAAATTATTTAATTATCTTTTGTACCCATTCAGGAAATTTACCGATTGAAAGCATAAAAAAATGATTTATTCGTCTGTGATGATCGCGTATGATTCAGGAAATCGATCCACGGAAAAAATTTTCTTTTGGAAAAAAAATAATATAGAAGCTTACTGAAGGGGTATTGAATTAAGGACAAATAGGAAGCTTCCACGTCATTTCCCTTGTTAAAATCATTTACGATGGACCCCACAGATCACATCCCGATCATCAACCACCCCTGCAGTCAAAAAGTTCAGCTGACGTCTCTATTGACAAGAAACCTGTGTATTGAAAAGAAAGAAACGTTAATAAAATAACTTATCGGTTCATAAATAACCTATGTCACTGTATATTTTTGTATTTTAAAAATAATTAAAATAATTTATTTATTTTATTTTAAATTAATATTTTTTTATAAATTTAAATTATTTTGATGGGTTAATATTAAAAATAATTTTTAAAAAATAAAAAAATATATTATTTTAATATATTTTCAATTAAAAAATATTTTTAAAAAAAACAATATCCAAATTTCCAGTTATAATTTTAGATAACTCATTCAGAACTGAAAGTAACTCCTATTTAACAGTTTAAAAAACGTGGTTTATTACTAAATAATATGTTAAACAAAACAGAACGTTCCTAATCAGTAGAGATTAGAAACAAATCAATAACAAACTACTTAAAAACAAATACTTTAACACCCTCTCTCTTAAACTAAATGCTCTAGCAATCGCACCAAGCTTTAAAGATTAAAGATTTAGTGATTTGTATGAACAACTTACTCCAGTGGAGATGGTTCACTATTATACACTGGACTAAGTTGTTTATACAAATGACTAAATCTTTAAATATTTATATTTGTTTTTGCGTTGTAAAACTATTTTTAAAAAAATTAAAATTTTTTATTTTTTTACTTCAAATTGATATATTTTTATATTTTCAGATCATTTTGATGTGTTGAAATCAAAAATAATTTTTTAAAAATAAAAATATATATTATTTTGATCCATTTTCAAGTAAAAAACACTTTGAAAAGCAACCGTAAAAACACTTCCACCAAACATTTTATACATATTTTTTTCTACACATAATATATCTAAATCCAATTAACCACAGCTAACCGTATTTTTTTTAATTTTTTTTAAATCACAACCACAAAAACAACCTTAAAAACAAACAAATTTTTATTACCGAAAAAGAAGACTACAAGTTGTTTCTTCTTCAACCAAGACACTGCTCTCGAGTTCAATATAAAGAAATGTTTTTCTTATTATCTATATCCTCATTATAATCATTATTTGTATACGCAACTAATTCTTCATTTCCTTCCTTCCTGTAGAATAAATCAAAATTAATTGTGGCTTTAAATTATTTTATTATCCTCTTTGCTGCTTGTGAACTAAGTACAATAAGCCAGTTTATTTTTTTTTTTAATGTGGGTGTTTGAGTCAATTTACGTGTATTTTAATTAATTTTATAGACTCTAAAATTAATAATTATACAAATCTCTAATAGTCCTAATATTTATAAAACTTAAATTAATAACCTTTAAAAAATAAATTTAAAATTTACCTAATTAAATTATACCCTTTGAATTTTCATGACTATTTTTCATAGAGGAGAGGGAGGCTTAATGCTGAAGGTAATGATGTCTTGTGCTGAACTTTGATGTGGAAGCAACCAATAAGAATTCTCTTATTGTTACAATGATCCAATTAGATACACCCAATCCAGCCAAATGACCCATTTCGCCTCCCTTTGTTTTCCTTTTGGGAATAAGAACTTACGCACAATATGAATGGTTATGAAATCAGATTCCCCCAACCCCATCGCAGGGGACCCATGTCTGTTTCATTTTCACAATAAAAACAAAAGCCGTTGGCTGTTGCTGCCCTGGGGTGGGGTGCCACAGACGTTAGAAATTCCCTCCCTCGTTCCCCTGTAAGAGCAAGAAGCCCTCTACATTTTAACAAACCATTTCCTCCAATCACCATATACCACATCACCACACAATCAAAATGGACCCCCGACCGGTCTTACCTGGCATCCTCTTCTTTCCCACACAGTATAACAACTCCCCCAAAGCAGAACCTCCTCGCCGCTTTCGTGCTCATAAAAACAAACAAGGAAGCAACCGAAAAGAAAACAAATCGTTGGTTCTTTCACCTGTTGGAAATGGTATAGTACCAGAACCAATCAAACACATTTATGATGATTCCATTTTATTTTATTTATTGCTCTCACACTTTGATTTTCTTTTTTACTATAAAGAAGCGCGTTTTTATTATTTGAAAACTTAAGAATCTTCTTGATTTTGACGATTAACGACTCCTCCTTCTCTTTTACTTTTCTAGATTCTATATAACCCCCTCCCTTGTGACTTTAGACTTTAGCCTTTATTTTATTTTGGTGTTTTATTTTTTCTGTTTGGTTGGCGAGAAAATCAAAGAGAAAAGGAAAAGGAAATTTTCATTTGAGAGAAAAAATGGAAACAAGATTTCGTCGTGACAAGTTATCTTCTGGTTCTGGAAGTTTGAAAGAACTTAAAAACTCCTTTCGTACTTTTGTTTCTAGAAGGTTTTATTTTGTTTTTTGTCATATTTTCTTAGTAATTACTACTACTGAATTGCTAATTCTGATAGTAATTATTTTATTTTATTTTTTGGAATTTGCAGTAAGGAGTTTGCTATGAGAGATGAGAAATCGGCGAAAGTAATAAAGGAGTTTTATATTCCTGATTGCATTGTTGCGCCCGAAGAATCAAATTCTAGCTCATGTTCATGTTCTGGTACTTCCGATGATGAGGACGATGCACCTTCATGTCCTGTGATTGTCTTCGTTAATTCAAAAAGTGGCGGTCAATTAGGAAGACAACTTTTAATTACTTATCGCTCACTTCTTAATCAAAATCAGGTGATTGTGATCGTGTGTTTTTTCAGTTAGTTTTTTTTTTAATTGTAAATTCTGTAATTAGGAATGTGTATGTTTGGCTGTAGGTTATTGATTTGGGAGAGAAAAAGCCTGATAAGGTGTTGCATGAAGTTTATGCAAGGTTGCACAAATTGAAGTGTAATGGTGATCAATTTGCTGCTGAAATTGAGAAGAGATTGAGAATTATAGTGAGTTAGTTAATTAATGATAATTAGTGATGCTGTGAACTAATTGGGTTTTGTTTTTATTGTTAGTTAATTGTCTGATTGGATACTCTTATAATATATTAGGTTGCAGGTGGGGATGGTACAGCCGGATGGTTACTTGGTGTGGTTAGTGATCTTAAACTACCGCAACCTCCGCCGATTGCTACTGTGCCATTGGGGACTGGAAACAACCTCCCTTTTGCATTTGGATGGGTAGGATTTATGGATCTTAATGAATAAAGTATCAATGCTAGTTTAGCGTAGTTTTTTTTTAATCTCTACAGATAAAATTGTCACCGATGTTGAACTGAATCTGTTATCATGCAAATTAAGATGTTAATCTGTCTGAATGAATGTGGGTGGCATTTAAGAAGTTCTGTTCTGTAGTATGTTTTTGTTCGGCATTCGAAGCAGTGGCCTACTTGCAATTTTATATCATGTGGTTTTTTTTTTCTTCAGGGGAAGAAAAACCCTGGCACCGACCGCTTATCCGTGGAGGCATTCTTGGAACAAGTAAGGACTGCCAAAGAAATGAAAATTGACAGGTAATACAACATTTGTTATGTTTTATTTAGGCTTCCTTTTGATACATATTCACTAGCACAATTGCAGAGACAGACATGGAAGTGAACCCTTAACTGCAGATGTTTCTGGTACTATTACAGAGTGAATATTGACACCTTTTTGGTTTCTTTCAATGTCTTGCTAGGGTTCATGTACTCTAGCTGAGCAAACCTGAAAATAGAGAGGACTGAGAGCCCAATTCTTGAGGGAAAAAAATTAGAAATCATTTGTATGTTGGCCAGAACATTTAAAAATCTTTTTAGTAGATTGCTTAATTCAGTTTGGAAATGTTATCTGAACATATGCATAAACTTTTTTCTAGCAACAATGATATTGCAAAATATTTGATATGATGGTTAAAAACATCAGTGTTATACTTTTAACGAATGTTTGCCTTCCTACTTCCTGTCCCTTAAATGAATTATGCATTGGGAGTTTAAGAACAACTTCAGACAACCTCAAAATGTGGAATCGTACTGTTGATCTTTTAGCCTGGCCTTGAATTCGTAACCTTATACTTGCAGATGAGATTCATGCCTGTTTGTGTTCTCTTTTCTCTTTGTTTTAATTTTTCCCGTAAGTTTTACCAATGCTGTTTTTTCTTGTCAGTTGGCATATTATCATGAGAATGAGGATTCCAAAAGAAGGTTCTTTCGATCCTATTGCGCCCCTCGAACTACCTCATTCTTTGCATGCATTTCATCGGGTCTCTCATTCAGATTCATTGAATATGGTAAGTTTTTGGTTGCATGCTGTGTGTGCAGAGTGTGAAAAATGAGGAGGAAACAATTCTTGATGATTGTTATCATATACTAGGATAAGTAGAAAACAAAATTAATATCAATGGTGGATTTATGTGCCACTTAACAATTGCAACACAAACATACTGGAAAGAACATAATTGGATTCTGAAATGTGAATCTGAGAACTCATATAATCTATTTCTGACTATTGCTTGGTTTCTCGTGGTGTTTGTGCTTCACATTAGAAATTATTTTCTTATTTGAAAATTTTCTTTTGGCTATTGTCAGGATGGTTATCATACTTTTCGAGGGGGGTTTTGGAACTACTTCAGCATGGGTAAGAACTTTAAGAATGTCTTGAAGACATTCATGCAAGTGTCTTATTATTTCTATCAGTCTGTGTGGGGCAGATGAAGTTCATTTAGTCTTGAGGAGAGGTGTGGGCTGGAAAATACAAACAAACAGCAAAAGAATGTGGAGTTATTTTGGAATGCTAAGAAAATTATATGTGAAAGTGAACATTTTTACTTGTTCGTAGCAAGCGGTCTTTACTCATTTCACGTTGCTGACTTCTTTTTAAAATAACTTTTTTGTCCTGCTCAGGAATGGATGCTCAAATATCATATGCCTTTCATTCCAAGAGGAAGTTACACCCAGAAAAATTTAGAAACCAATTAGTTAATCAGGTATCATGGTGGATGTTTCAAATTCTGTTTGTTTGGCAAGCATGACAATAACATATTGTGGTCTTATCTATGGCTACTTTGGTTTCCCCTCTATGTTCTAGTCAAAATTGGATTATTTATCCATGTTGTCCTTATATACGGAGTGTGATTAGTGGTTTCGCATGAATATGATAATGCCAGAGTAATGAAATATGTAAAGAAAAAATGCTAGCATTGCTTATGATCACTTCAACAATGAGAGCTTTTTCATAAATTTCATAGTATATTTAAGTCATCTCATCATTAGGAAGTAGCCATGTGTATGATTGATACTGAAACATCCTAGAAAGATTATGTCTTCCAGCACCTTAAATGGGTCTATACCTCACACGGAATAACTAATAAGCATGAATATCAGTGGGGTTCGTCCTCCATCTCTAATTTATGCCCTCTTATTTAACACACACACGCATATATATTACAGGAATAATTATTTTTACAATGTATACTCTGATATATTTCTATTATTAAAATCCTTGAAAAAATGGAATTACTTATTATCCCTCTTATTTTTCTTGGTTGAGTCAGAGTACTTATTTGAAGCTTGGATGCACTCAGGGATGGTTTCTTGCTTCTGTTTTTCATCCTTCTTCACGGTGAGTCTATAGATAGATTGAAAGTTTTTCCTAAAACTGTAGAGATTTCTTTACTTTTTTCCCTGTAAATATTATCAGCAACATTATGAAGAAGAATATACTCTTACTGTTCTTAGCTAGATGTTGAAGTGGAAATTTGATATTTGATGCCCATAATAGGTGGATTTATATTCTGATGGTTTAGTACCATGGACACATTGTTTAGCTGTAATATTATACACTTATCACCCCCCTACATAACTTGATATCTTAGCTTAATGTCAAAGACTTGGGCTTGGCTATATGAATCCTGTCATTACATACTGAAGTTTTAGCTTGATCTTCAATTTAGTTCTCCGTTTGCAATAACATTTTGAGATATTTTTGAGATCTGTGGCGAGAAGTGTTCTTCAAATTGATGTTTCTGTTTGTAACAATGACTTAGTTTCAATGCAGGAACATAGCACAGTTAGCAAGGGTTAAGATCATGAAAGTAGGACAAAGTCAATGGGTGGACCTCGATATACCTCGCAGGTGAAATAAGATGTTCATTTTCTCTTACAATCCAACCTTCTGCCAATTATCCACGATTGCAGTTAGCTTGTACAGTCCTCTCACCTATGAAGTTAATCATGAACAATATATGAGTATTCTTAACTTAACTTTGGGGACCTGGCATCTACATGCTCATTCTTTTTTCCTTTTTCAATTTAAAGAAATAGTATGGAGAAAGTCTACATATGGCTGATTTCATCAGATCTAGGTTTTGTGAAATGGTTTTCTTTTAGAACTTACTCAACTTACCTCAACTATAATGAATTGCTAAATTTAGCACTGAAGTAGCATCGATTTAATTGAATGGTTTGAAAGAAGAAATACATGGTTCTTGTGCCATTGAGATTGGTTCTCTGTGGTTACAAGGGAATGTTGTATGACTGCATTCTTTGCATAACCATTTGGAGCTTAACACTTATCAAAGAGATGTAACATCATGCATGAGCTTCTGGGGTCAGTCGGCAAACTTCATGAACAATTTTCAATCGTTGCCTTTGGAACTTCAAGATTGGATCTTCAATTTTTCCCTAATCTCTTGAATGTTCTGGGATAGATAACTGAGCATAATGGTAATTGGGATTTGGGAATATCATGGTTTTCATCTGATAATTTTAAATTATTTTCTGGAAGTTAGAATTCAAAGATTTTGGAATTTTCTTTCTCTAGCTAACTGCATTTTTCGATTCCTGGATGTGTCCATTTCCCTTATTTAATTTAATATTAAATCCTACTGGCTTTTGAGCTCTCTTGGCAATAACTGTTCTAACCTGCATTGAAGTGCTTGGAACTTTAGTATTTCTGAGATCGCCTGTAATGTTATATTTTCAGATGTGGAATCATAGTTTATATAATATGTTCTCTTCTCAAACCTGCTCCTTTTGACGTCGGGTTCCTTACATAAATGACTGTGGAGATGGACCAAGCACTATCAAAATATGAAACAAAAGATTGAATGGAATATCAGAATCTGGAAAGTAATTTTTCAAGATCCTGGATGTTCTTGTGGGGCCTTTTCTTTTTTCATTCCCTTTCTAATTGTGCTGTACTATCTTATTCTTCACATAAACTGGATAAAAACTATTTTAGTTCCAATCAGAATTTGGAGTCTCATTTATCTGATAATTTTCTTTGATATACAGCGTCAGGTCCATTGTTTGCCTCAACTTGCCTAGCTTTTCTGGTGGACTGAATCCTTGGGGAAAGCCCGGGCACAAGAAACTGCTTGATGTTAGTTCTGATCTCTCTCTCTCTTTGTGCAGCTCTGTCAACATTGCGTGTGTGCACATTCCCATTTATAGATGTATCATGCTTATTTACATGTGAATGTATCTGTTCTGATACATGACCAGATCATGCTGAGTTTTAATCCAAGTATTTCTTAATTCTTATCTACCCTTGGTAAAAATAAAAAATAAAAAAGTATTTCTCGTGTACGAATTGCTGCTAACTCTGGATATTTTTGTGTAGAGGGACTTGACACCTCCATATGTTGATGATGGATTCTTTGAGGTTGTCGGTTTCAGAAATGCTTGGCATGGGCTTGTTCTGTATGCTCCAAATGGACATGCGACTCGTCTTGCACAGGTAGCAAAATAAATTCTCCCTACCAAAAGAGTTTGAATTCTAGCATTAATGAGTTTTAGCCGACTTTTCTTTTTATCTCACGCCGTTCCAATCCATCTTAACTCTCTTGTCCGTCTCTCCTTCTATGGTTTGGGTTCTATTTTTCAGCCCTCTCTTTGTGTGCAGGCACATAGAATACGCTTTGAGTTCCGTAAGGGTGCAGCTGGCCATACGTTCATGAGGATTGACGGGGAGCCTTGGAAACAGCCCCTCCCTGTTGATGATGACAAGGTTGTTGTGGAAATTTCTCATCGTGGCCAAGTGACCATGCTCGCCACTCCATCATGCCGATCCAGAAGTGTGTGTGACCCATCTTCACCTACCTGTTACCAAGAGGAGGGCAATGACAGCGATGAAGAAGATGAAGATTGGGAAGAAAGGAGGAAATTCGGAGCTGCAGACACTTTCAAATTTCCTGATGGGTTTGATATTGCTCAACTTAGTTAATTTATCAACACGCTCATTGTCCCTTTTTCAAGCGAGTCGCTCACCATTTCTTCCCTTGCTGCAGCTACAGCTACAGCTGAATCGCTTTTCTTCTAGGCTTATAGATAAAATGACTCCCGACGACAGTCCATGACCTTGTAAAAATCCATTTTCAAATAACAAGAGATTTTTTCTAGATGTCTCTGGAAAGGACAACTAAGATTTAGAAAGGTTCCCGTGAACCACAAACTTGTAATGCATAAATCAAGAACCAGAAAACCTAATTCACGATATTTTATGACCACAAAATCCTTAACGGTAGCTCTGTTAGCAGTCTCCGTATTGCTGGCTCCACTCTTCCCCATCCGTTAACAGAGTTCAAATTTCAATTAGAGATGCATAATTTTTTTTCATAAATCCTCTAGTTCTAGAGTGTGTTTGGTATTGTTGTTGTGGTTGCGGTTGAAAAAAAAATAATTTTTTTGAAAAGTAGTTTTTATGTGATTTGTGTATATAATTTGAGTGTTTGGTTAAAAATGTGGTTTGACTTTATTGTTGTTAAAAACATGTTTAGTTAAACATGTGATTGCAGTTGCTTTGGTACACAAAATGACAAAAAATGACAAATAAAATAACTCTTTGTATTAAGAGAAAATAAAACATTTTGTCCACATAAATACCAGCAAAATAAGAAAAGTGTGATTTGTTATTACAATTAAACATTATTGTCCTATCAAACTATTTGCAATGTCATCACGAATATAATTCATACGCGACGCACTCTAGTGTCTAGTTGTTTGTGATTGTGGAACGACATTGGGAAAAATATCTGGAGGAACGAAATCAGGATAGCTATCAAACTTGTTGAATGCAACATCTTGACCTGACTTTCGTCGAATATAGTTGTGCAACGCCATTGATGCGACAACAATTTTAACCTGTGATTTGTAAGGAAACTCAGGCATGGTTTGCAAGATTCGTCATCTTTCCTTCCAAACTCTAAATGTACATTTGATAACACATCGTAATGATGAATGGACTCGGTTGAATAGTTCCTCCCGACTTCGCGGTTGTCCTCGTCGCTGAAATTCTGGAAGATGATATCTCTCCCATCTATATGGACCCAAGTAACCATATTCATTCAAATATCTCGAATCAACGAGATAATACTTCCCTGCATAAATGTACTAATTGTTTAACGCTTACAAAATACTTCATAGAAAAAGAAATTAGACCAGCTGAAGAACAACCGTATTTTTTTTGGGGTTAATACCTTCTGGTGGCTACGGAAATTGTATGTTTGTATTTCCAATTGCCTCATAAAATATTCTTGTATCGTGAGCACTACCTTCCCACCCAGCCCAAACAAATGTAAATTGCATGTCAAAGCTACATGCTGCCATTATATTTTGCGTCGGTATACCTTTTCTACCAATAAATGGTATTTGAATTTCTTGTGAAACACATGCACGTACATATGTTCCATCAATCGCTCCAATGCAATTCTACAAAAACAAAAAATTTGTTGCCGAAGCAATTTAATTACACTTAAATATTTGATTGTAACCTTTTGAAATATTTAACTACTTGTATAGAGTATTGCTTACCTTGAAATAGGGCATGTATCTCGGATTCAATTCAATTTCCAATGGTGTTGTTGTGAATTCCAAATCTATTGGTCTGATGAAATCAGCTGCTAGCAAGCACACAGAACGAAGAACCTCTTTGAAATTTCTGAAAACTGTTTCACCTGAATGCTGAAAACGCTCCTGCACCTCTCTATTTGAAGCACCTAGAGCTAAAGTGTAGAGAAACATGTCTACTTTCTCAATAACACTCATCCGTCTAGACGGTTTCAACCTGTACATCGTTTCCAACTCTAAAGCCAAACTCTTCAATGTGTCCGCATCCATCCGAAACATGTTCACACAATGCATCCAATGCCCATTTAAAATTTCCGTCAACCATCGCATGCCAGTGTTGTATGAATTCATACATGACTCTTTGTAAACATACGTATTGTAATACATCGTCAGTGCTCCAGCAGTGCATATGACTAATTTAGTTCGATCACACTCTCTATGCCAGAATAAATCACCACCGTCATTGTCATCCTGTTGATTTAGGTCGTCGTCCTGAACCTCACTGTTATAGTTCCCATAACCATCACCAACACTACCTTCAAAACCACTTACTGAACTTGTACCAGCAAACTCATCCGACACATATCGACCAGCATTATTCATAACATTTTCATAATGGTCATCAAAAAACGCATTAAACCAATTCGGATCCATATCTACAAACACAACTTAATATCAATTTCCAACCTGCAGAGTATCGGTAAATAATACATGTTCAATGAATAATATTTTTTGATTTGTTGTGTCGTTAATGGCGATCTTAACACAAAACATTTATGCTTGATGAAGCGCTAAATATCGAACATCTTTAACTTATACGTAACTCATTCAATATTTTTCAACAAAACAATAATTGTAATTTTCAACCTGCAACGTAACGGTAACATGACAGTTTTCACTGCGTAATTTGTTTACATTATTTTAAACATTAATGGTGACATTAACTTATCCCAAAACATCTTCATTGCAACAATCCCTAATAATCGAACTTATTTACAGTGAAATTAATTTAAGCAAAAAACATTTAAATTGAAGCAACCCCAACGAATCACACACATTTTACTTATAAGTAACGCATTCAATATTTTACAGCACAAACTTAAATTCAACCCTCAAAACAGTGTTTATACACGTTGGCATGCTTGAAATATGTGGTGGCAGGCCATTAAGGTTTCATGAGGAAAAAAAACTAAAGATAAGGGACTGCTGTATAAATAGGGAAAAAACAAAAAATAAACTTGCTTTATTGACAATAATAGCAGCCCTATCAGATTTACCATCTAAATTTGATAACAAAACATAAAGATAAAGTTGTATTAACTAAAAAACAGCCTTAAAATCCACAACTAACCTACTAAAGTCAATGAAGTTCATGTTGCAGTGTAGCAACAAAACCTCCTGAAAACAGCCCTCAATACACGTGGGAATGCTTGCAAAATTTGTGGCCAGCCAATGAAAATGCTTTGGAATGATAATGCATCTTAAATAGAAACACACACAGAGCACAAACCAACATATATTTATTGCCTTACCCATCAGCAAACCAGTATTTGTACCATGACCAACCATTCAACCAAGCAACTGTCATTCAACCCACAATCAAACATTCAAGTAAGGAACAATAATTCAAGGCTGTAGCAGCAATTTAAGTCAACTAACATTCAACCAATCAGCTGCCATTCAACTCATAAAAAACCATGAAATCCGTCAAGTTACAATATGAAATTCAAGGCTGAAAAAGCAAACTGAACACAAAGTGTTCCAGCCATTCAAACTAGGCTATAAAAGTCAACATGAAACCTATAATTACAGCTTGTAAAAGGTACAACAATAGCTGTTAAAAAAATTTCAAACATAACCAATGAGCCGACAACTACAAATACAAAGGAATTGCTAAACATATGATACGTTACAAGTTAAGAAACCTGGGAAAAAACAGCAAAGGCATAACCGTTTGCATCAACCATTTGGCAATTCTATAGCCGTAGCAACACCTCATGCACCTAACCTTTTTGTGGACTTTTAACTGTGAGAAAACACATAACCATACAACATGTTAACGGCTCATTGGAATACAAATCAAACATTAGAAGTGTGCTAAACATTCAAAAACACTTGAAATATGAAATGCATGCAATAATTACCAAAACATGTGACACACAACAAAATTTAATTGTTGTAACATATAACACAAAATAACATACATAACTGTTATTTTTCCCTAAAGCAAATGTAAACTTACTTCAAGGTCCGTAGGTTGCCCTTCGATCGAACATTAATTTCAGCCACTGAAATTTTCGGTCCATATCACCAATTGCTGCCCACATTTCCCTCCTACTTCTAACCATGAAAAACTCAGTTGCAAAACAATACAGCTCACTGCCGAACACCACTTCCTCAATGGAGTGAAACTCCTTCATCACCTCTTATATGCTACATCCTTTTTTATCCAAAACAGTTGACGTGCATTCACTCTTGGTAAACACACTATCAACTAACTTATCTAATCACGCAAACAAATGTGATCCCCTTCCGACACCCTTTTTTTTCAAATTTTGTTGGGAACTTTGTTGCACACATTTTCTCTTCCCACTACTACCAGTGGGATTGCTTGTGCTGTTGGAAAAATTGACACCAGCCACCATATTATTGGCATCGACAACAAAATTTGATAGACTATCCTCCTCAGAATCTCCACTACCTTCCTGAAGCTGAGGATCCTCATTTACTGCGTTAATTTGCCTTTGACCGACACCATCTTCATCAGAATTCAGACCCTGTGATGGACCCCAAGCATACTGACCGGTAGCAACAGTGTTTGTAAACATGATATCATATTTACTACACAATGTTGGATCGATGCCAACATGCCTAAACTTTCTTGCTCCGCGTATCTCCTACAACAAAGGGATAATGAAGAAAAAAATGCATCAAAAATGATGTAAAAGCACGCAATCAAACAGTTTATTACAGCTCTAAATATACTGAAAAAAACAGACCTGGTTTTTAGCTTTCCACCATTCATCAGGAGGCGCAATTGTTCCCAGTTCAGCACTCCATCCTACTCCTGTTTTGGAAATCAACTTTTTCCATATTCTCCAATCTTTTTTAATTTCATCCCACTTATTCTTTAATTGTGCTTTCGTTAATGCATGGCCAGTTTGATCCTTAAAGCAATTCATAACATATTTCCACCCAACTTTGTCGAAATGTGTGTTGGGTCGCATACCTTGCTCAATTGCTTTAATACATATGTCACAAAAAGCGTGCAACATCTCTCTAGTCCAACAAGCCTTATCTTGTGATTGAGAATCGTCCATGTTCTCGGTTAAAATGTTTTGTCTAATATACAATTAACAGGTTAATTTCCTAGAGGCGATGTAAAGGACATGGAATGCACAATCTATCTTAATTAATAAATCGCAACCTGAAAAACAAAATGCAAATAGAGAACTTAGACTTAACATAATCAGCTTAACACTGTAATTGCTAGGTTTATTTCCATTAATGTTTCAACAAGCCAATGTTTGCATTGCCTATTATTACTAATATTTCTTCAAATTTAATGCCAATGAATATAATGATAATATATTAATATGTGCTCTATAGAGTATTACAGTTGGCAGAAGTTTAGACAAAGAAAACCTTCAGTTTATATTCTAAAAAAGAAAGCTTATATGTCACTATGAGACCTGTGAACGAAGACTATTTACAAGTATATAAAGTACAAACACAAGAAAAAATCAACAGATTTAACTCACCATCTCCCTTTCCTTGCAACAACAAAATCCCCACACAATCTTCTCCCTTCATATATACATTATAAACCAGAACTTTTGTCATCCCCTCTTAATACTTTGAAACTTCCCTTTATGTTATACAATTGCAACCAAAAAAATCCAGTCCCGGAAACTTCAATTGCCACTCTAAACTAATAAACTGGTGCAAAAGAAACTCTTAATTTCCACAACACCAATATCCACATATTGCAAAATCTTATGCTCTCTTCTTTCCTAAGAAAAAAAAGACCATCCCCTTTTCACATTGCACACTCCGCAATCACATCCTTTATGTTTGACAAAATCCTATAATTTTTATCCTGTCCCAGTTGATCAAAAAAAAAATTTACAGCAATTCTAGCTAACATAAAGTATTACTCCACTCTCTTCAAACCTTCCCTTGACAGCAATGATTAACCTTTTCTTGATTAAATTTACTAATTTAAAACAAAAACAAAGAATCATTCTACTAATGCTAAACCAAATTTAGCAGAGACAATGAAGGTAATGACTAGCTAGCTCCCATTTAAATAAAAAATCCACATCAAAACCAAAGTCTTTAACACGAAAGCACATGTATTTGTGCCTAGCTATGCATAACAGTGTAAGGAAATGTTAACATTTTGATGGTTTCACACCACGCACAGCCAAAAGCACATGTAAAAAGAGAATCAGAGATATAAAGTAACTGTGCAACCGAAATAGACCAACTGACCTTGAAATTTCTTGTGCAACCGAGACAGAGATTGGTAAGATGCTTGTGCTTGAGCTTTCCAAGAGGCTGATTTCGATGCTCTCTTTGGTTCTGGCAAAGAAAACACACAGCAAAAGACAATTTTGGTTAGAGAAAACAGTTTGTTTTAGCTGATAAGGCATGATCTATATATTTTTTTAGGTCAACTGCGAATAAAATTACCTGGTTCAGTGCGTGTCTTCTTCAACCGCGAAAGGAGTTCATCATGGCAACAGATCGGTGGCAGATGGGCTTGATCTACACTCAGCTACAAACACTGGTGACACTTTGTGTGAGAGAATGGACGAAAAGTGTGTGTACTGAAAGCGCGATGAGGAGTACTGATTTTTTGAGAAGAGGGCAGCTGTTGAGGAGGAGAGCTCTGGGAGGCGAATGTGAAGGAGGGGAGACGACCGTGATGTTGAGGACAGATAGGGCTAATTAATTTTTTGGTAAAGGTTGCAGCGTTTTACAAGCGTGACCACGGCAAAAGCAAATGATAATTGCTTTTGCTTATCCCGCGTTGGAACGCAATTTGTGTGGGCTCCATGAAGTTTGAAAACGTGGATAGGCATTAACCAAATAGCTTGTTTTAATAGAACCGTAAAAAAACATGACACTCCCACGTAACCAAACATACTCTTAGTATGCAAAAGCAGATTTAGTCTCGATTAGTATGCAAAAGCTAACCCTAAAGTGCCATAAATGAAAAGAAAATCCCCTGCCCTTATATGGAGTGTGATCGTAAACATTTAGAGTAAAGACAATTTATAATTTAGTATTGTTTCTTATTCGCTTATTTTGTTCTTATTCCCCTCTTAGCCGAATTCCGGGGCATAGAGACAACTCAAAGCGTGTCAAGCTTAGCACAATGATTTGGTATTGTGAGTTATTTACTAAGCTTATTGGTGAGCCTGCCTATGCTTTTTCGTTAACCTCATGGAAAAATACCAACAGCCTATATTCATATAAGAAAGAAGACCCTTTGCACCCATTTCTCTACTTAGCTGCCAGGAATCCTTCGCGTTCAGTTCTGTATGTCCAAAGCAAGATCAGGAAGCAAAGGGTGATGAGCGCAGCGGGTGGAGCCTGGATTGTGGCAGCTGCTATTGCTACTGTTGAAGCATTGAAAGACCAATTAGGAATTTGCAGATGGAACTATACTATAAGGTCATTGGAAGAACAAGCCAAGAAGAGCTTGAGATCATCTGCCCAGGCAAAGACACTCTCTTGTTCTAATTCTTCGTTCACATCAACGATGATTGATCAGGTTGGAAATGTTGAGATGAAGAAATCAGAGCTATATGCAGACAAAACTATGCATCTGGGCTGTTGGGGTCCCAATACAGTAAGGTTTTAAATGCGAGGACATAGTGTAGAAAAAAATAATCGAAGGACGCATCGACATGATTATATGGCTCTGGTGGATTTTTGGCTCTATAAATGATTGTCAGCATCTGTAATGATAATTCTTCAGCCAGGACTGTGAGCATCTCTATGTTCCAATCCCACCTGTCGAATACAAAACAGTCTAAGCTAGTACAAATTGAAATAATGATTGATTTTTTTTCCCCCAGTCTGTTGACAAAGCAGGCGTGATTTTATGGCTTAAAGAATTGAAAGAAAAAAAGGGTACATGACGGTGGACAGGTACGAAGATAGTAAAAGCATTTATGCTCCTTTTATATTTATTCAACCAACAATTCCGCTATTTATATACAAGATTTTCTGTACCTTTTTTCATGTATATGATTTTAATTATTTTTGTTATAGTTTGTTTAGTGTTGGTAAACCCGGCCCGGCCTGACAAGTCAATCCGGGATCCAATCAACTTGGTGGCTGGATCTATCCGGATTTACTAAAAGATTGGCTGGGGCAACAGTCTGATCAAATCCGGGCGACCCGGCAGGTCAACCCATGACCTCGGCGAATCCAGACGAGTCCCGATTTTTTTTTTAAAATGTGGGATTTGAAACCCATTAGTATATAACTATATATATTCTATGTACCCAAGAAAAAGTCATGTTTTTTTAATGTGGAATAAAAAACCTTTTGATTTAAATATTTTAACTTAAAAGGATAACATAGCATCTTTTCAATATGGGATTTGAAGCTCTTTAGTACATATGCTCTATGTTCCCAAGAAAAAAATCATGTTTTTTAAATGTGGGATAAAAAATATTTTGGTTTAAATATTTCAACTTAAAAGGATAACATAATATTTTTTCAATGTGGGATTTAAAGCCCTTTCGTATATATATTCTATGTTTTCAAGAAAAAAATCATGTTTTTTCAACATGGGATAAAAAACCTTTTGATTTAAATACTTCAACTTAAAATGATAACAAGTATCTTTTCAATGTAGGATTTGAAACCCTTTCGTATATATATTTTATGTTCCCATGAAAAAAATTATGTTTTTTCAATGTGGGATTTGAAACCCATTAATATATATATTCTATGTTTCTAAGAAAAAAATCATGTTTTTTCAATGTAGGATAAAAAAATCTTTTGATTTAAATACTTCAACTTAAAAGGATAACAAGTATCTTTTCAATGTAGAATTTGAAGTCTTTTCGTATATATACTTTATGTTCCCATGAAAAAAATTATGTTTTTTCAATGTGAGCTTTGAAACCTATTAGTATATATACTCTATGTTTCCAAGAAAAAAAATCATGTTTTTTCAATGTGAGATAAAAAACATTTTGATTTAAATACTTCAACTTAAAATGATAACATAGTATCTTCTCAATATGGGATTTGAAGCCCTTTGATATATATACTCTATATTCCCAAGAAAGAAGTTATGTTTTTTCGATGTGTAATAAAAAAACATTTTTAGTTTAAATACTTCAACTTAAAAGTTTAACATAATATCTTTTTAATGTGGGATAAAAAATTTTTTAAAATATTTTTTTAAAACTTTATTGTTTACAATATGTATAACATATATTTACATGGATTTTTTTATATGAAATATTAAAAATTTAGTTTTTATTTTTATTTTTCCGGGTTGACCCATGAAACCCATTAACATATTAAAATAATATAAAAATATTAAAAATTATATTAATTTAAATACAAAATTTTAAAAATATTTTTAAAATACAAAAACAATCATTGCCTTTTCCATAATTTCAAACGCTAGAATTGATCCGTTTCAAGGGATGCTATTTACTTGAGAATTGATCGTTGAAAATTATCTTCCTAAACCTCCCTTCTTCCTTCCCTTCTCCTCGGTCCTGTCCTTCTCTCTCTCAAGCGAGTTACTGGTGTTGCTTTTGACAACTCGGTTGATTTTGCTGGATTGCACTTTTTATGCCTCTTCATCCATGTATTTTATCGATATTATTGTTATTTTAAAGTATTTTTTATTTTTTAAAATTTATTTTTAATAATAGTACATTAAAATATTAAAACATCAAAAAAAATTATTTTTTTTTAAAAGTATTTTTTCACCGTGAAAACAAACTAAGTAGGTAGGCAGGTATTGATCTTCAATTCTTATATTATGAGGATTTAATGTTCTAAGGAGGTTGTCGTGCGGCAACCTATGTGGGTGTCGTGTGAAATAAAAATTGTGTGAGCTGTGTGTGGTAGTTTGGTTTTGTGAGTCATTAATTAAACTATAAGTAATGATTTATATTTCATAAAATTAGTGTTTGTGTGTTTGGTTTTTTTTTTTTTTGGACGTTTTTAGAGAATCATAAATTGAGTTAGATGGTTTTGATGAACCAGAATGGTTTTGATTACCGACAGCTTGAACCATGTAACTTTCATTTAATAGTATTTTTTGTTCTTGAGAAAACTATATTTATTTAGGTTGGAAATTTATCTAGGGTCAAATTAAATGGAAATAGGGGCAAAGTTAGAAAAGAAACTTGAATCTATTTTCCCATTTTAATGGAATCTTATAATGTAAAATTTCATTCCAAACATAATAATTCAGGCTACTTAGAAAGGATAGGGGTGATCATTTTTGGTTCAGTTTGGTTTTTATAAAAAAAAATAACCAAATCAAATTTAAAAAAACCGAAACCGGTAGAAACCGACCGGTTTGGGTTCAGTTCGGTTTTTTTAGACAAAATCCGGTTCAAACCGGTTTGGCTCGGGTTTTTTCGGGTTTGGGTTCGGTTTGGTTTTTTCAATTTCAGGCTTATAAAACTGAAATCGAACCGGTCGTTTTTTTTTTAATTTTAATTGGTTTTTTCACGGTTCGGTTTTTTTTCCAATTTTCTCGGTTTTTCAGTTTTTTTACTTAGCGCTAAGAGAGGTGTTTGAGAATGTAATAACGATTATTTTTTTATTTTTAAAAAATTATTTATCACATTAGCATATTAAAATGATATGAAAACATAAAAAAACATATTAATTTCAAATGAAAAAAATTAAAAAAAAAACTTTTTAAAAAGTACTTTCAAAATATAATGCTAAAGACTGCTTAATTTATGAAAAAAAAAGAGAGAGAAAAAAGGAAGAAGCGATATGCTAAAATATGAACAGGAGGAAAAGTTGAAGAAAAGGGATGGAGTTGTTTGAGAACATCGGCTGTTCAATCCAAGATATTATGCGTGCATTGATGATCTATTTATCCTCCAAGACAAGAAAGCCCAATAAATTTGGTCACAAAGGGTAGATTCTCACGTTACCTTTTCTTATTTATAATAAATTAAATCTTTAATTATTATGTTTAAAATAATAATGATAATAATAATTTAATTATTCATTTTTTTCTCTTTTATAATCTAATTTTGTTTTGTTGAATTCGAATTGGTGTGGGGATTTGGAACATGTTAATCATCTTCCTTCCAAAGGTTCAACATCAAAGTAACCTTCTTTAAGATTTTAGCATGGTAGAGATGGGAAAGTTGTGTTACAGATTAAATATTGTTTTATAAAATATAATTTTTATATTATTATATTAAATATTTAAAAAATATAAAAATAAAAAAAGAATGAAATAGAGTTACATTAATATTGTATAATGCAATTAAAATAATCAAAGAAATAAATTTAACCTAAATACAAAGAAACTATATATATATATATAGACTAAACAAAAAAAACTAAAAAGAAAATATAAAGATTATTTCACTCTTACCTATGTGAAAAGATAATTTTACAAGTAAAATTACAGAATAAAACATACGAAATAAACTAAAATATTGATAATTATCATTATTTTATAAGGAATTTCTATGGTTTAAAATCCTCTAAAATGCTTATTAGAATAAAAATAAATTGACAAGAGTTATCAACTAGAATCACGATGTGAATTATCATAATTGTTAAACTAGCTTGGTTTAATAAGTTGATTATAAAAATTCATAACTCGAAATTTTAATTTAATTAAAAAATATTAAATTTGTGAAAACCAGTTGATTCAGCAAGATTTTTAATAATTTATTATCCTAATCAGATCCAAATTTAATTAGACCAACACAAAAAAAAATAAAAAATTAGAAAACAAATATAAACACATTGTGGGTATCTCCAAATGCAGGTAGGTTTAAAATTAAAAACACAATAATTTATATTTAGTGTATACTGTCTTAAAAAAATATAGTCTTCGATCATATTTTTGTTGCAAGTTTGAAATAAAAAGGAGGTTGGATTGTTCTTCTATATACACTGTGAATCTCTAAGAAGTCGTATTAATTTGATGAACAGATTACCTTTCAAGAATTGCAGAAGAATAATGGGACCTTTACTAGCATGAAAAGCGTTACTAATATTAAAAATTTAAAAGCCATTATCTCAAATATAGATATAGATATGTGCATTTTTTATAATGGAAAATCTACCAAAACCTACCTTTTATTATTATTGTAATAATATAATCTTTAAAAATATTCCTAATTTTTTCAAGGCATCTCAAACTCAAAATTATTGTTTTTTCATAAATACTTTATAGAGAACGTTCGGTATAGCCTTATAAATTTATTAATTTCAATTTAGTCCTTTTTTCATAATATAATGTGGATCAAATAATTTAGTCTCTCTTCATATTTATTGTTCATAGTTAATGCTAATAATTTAGTTTCTTTTCATATATATATATATATATATATATATATATATATATATATATGTGTGTGTGTGTGTGTGTGGTTTTTTTTTTTTGAAATTGTGGTCTGGGTTGTTTACGAAAGTTAAAGTGCTTTTCACTTATAAATATATCAAAATAATATTTTTTTTTATTTTTAAAAAATTATTTTTAATATCAGCGCATCAAAATATCTAAAAACATAAAAAAATATTAATTTAAAGTAAATGTGTTAACAATTCATAAATATTTTTTTCTGTTTTCACTTACTGGATCTAGTCATGCTAAACCATTCATAAGCAGCATAATTAATGACTAATTAATTAACTTACAAAGTGCTGAATTTTTTGTTCATAGCTTGTCCTATAATTACAATTTCTTCCAATAACCATAGAAAAATAACCATAGAAAAATAGTACTTATCTTTCAATTATATTTCAATTTATATAATTGAACTTTGAATTTTTATAACGTTATCTTATAAGAGAATGAATATGAAAGTTAGGTATAAGATTTTATTTTAAATTTATATTCATTGCTGTAATTATGAATTTAATTACATATTTTTATAAATCAAGGCACCAAAACATACTTAAAGATATATAATCTCAGAGGGAAAAAGAAAAAGAATAAAAAGAGTGAAAGTATCAGGACATGCTTGAGACTTATAAAAGCTGGGGACCATAATGTTTTTTTTGCTTTTCCGTGTGTCTTATGAAACATGGTTTGAGTTGCCGTCAGTGTATATTTTCCGGTTTTACTGTCCAAAAAAACTATGGGTAGTCTTCCCAACTCTTGGTTTTCCGCCTCTGGTTTTTGGCTTTTTCCCAAAAACCACGCCCAGCTCTCACAATATATATAGCAGTTAGCACTCCGCTGTCGCTTCCCCACACCAACACGCAAGAACTTGGAGATCCTCGCTCTTTCAATCCGCAACGCTCTCTTAATAAATACCTTCTTTACACCACCAGCAACCCAAGAAACCAAAACCTTTAAACAAGAAGAAAATGTGTTCTTCAGCCAGCAAAGCTTGGATTGTTGCAGCTAGTATTGGTGCAGTGGAGGCACTAAAGGACCAAGGTATTTGCAGGTGGAATTACACTATAAGGTTACTGCAACAGCATGCCAAGAGCAATATCAGATCATTTACTCAATCCAAGATCATGGCCTCTTCTTCTTATTCAAGTTCTTCATCAGCAGCAGCAGCAGCAGCAGCAGTGTCTAATGAGATAAGAAAGGCCAGTATGAAGAGGAAGATTTCCTTGGAGAGAAGTATGAATCTGAGCTGCTGGGGTCCAAGTACTACTAGATTTTAGGTATCCAAAGTGTAATAGTCATGCCCTTATTTTTGCTATGAGTATGTCTAATGTTTGATGAAGTTCAGAGATTCGAAGCTTGCTAAATGGCAATGTCATTGCGGACCAATTGATCCAAGTTAATCAATGATGGAATGAATTGTTACGGTATAATTTCTTAGACCCAAAATTGTAGCTGTCTCTTTTTCCCAGTCTTGCCCTGTCTAATCATCCCAATGGAGCATGCTTTTGCAGCTCATGGGTCATAACAGGGACGGGACAGAGAAAATAAACATGAAAGAGAGTAAACCAGTTCCATCCAAAATTTAGAAACTCGTAGAATTTGTTGTAACTAGAACTGAAAAATTGTTAAATCTAAAATAATTACAGCATTGTTATATTTTTATTGGGAAATTAATGTTTATTTAGGGGAAGGAAATTGAAGTCCGATGGCTGGAAAGTAGATTGGTTAGATCAACAATTCTATCCAGATAGAAGTGAGACGATTTAATTTGATTTGATTTCAAAATCATCTTGATATTTGAATAGTATTAGAACAAAAATTTATGAGGAATTGCGTATATCTATAATTTCGTCAACAGATAAAATGATTTTTAGACTCCTGGAACTTACTTGAAAATGATTTAAAGGTACAAGGAATGGGAGGATTGATTTGTAAATTCTTTCATGAAATTATACATGTATGGCTAGGACAAGTCGACCAGCCAACCCGCCTCCTAGCTCGGGAAAGTTGATTCCTTTCAACTCGGCTGATCAGACAAAATTAATTAAATTTTTTTTTAAAAAAAAACCATATTATTTTGATTATTTTTAAAAATTTAAGTTAATATATAAAAAGAAGCTAAGATTATACATTATGTATATTTTATCTATGAATTGAAGTATTGTTTTTTTTAAAGTAATATAATTTGTAAATTAAAATATAATAATATATTTTTAAATAAAAAATATTTTTAAAAACAACTATTATACTTAAAAGTGGCTTTAACCTTTTTTTTTTTTTTATATATATATATATATATATATTAAGCGATCTATTAGTAGTGTTAAATGAGATTTCAAGTTTAGTGTTTTTGGTATTTTTTGTCGTATATATAATTTTAATTTTAAAGAAAATAGATTTAAAAAATTATAAATTCTAGGTTTTTTTAATCATGATTTTAAAAGAAATTTATGTAACATTATAACATTCATTGATTAATTAAATATTTTTAAATTTATAGTTAGAATAAAAAAACTTAGCCTTAATAGTTGATCGAACCACCATAATAAAAATTATTACAACGTGAACTAGAAACTAACTGTTACTTCAGCACGTGCTTACCTTATAAATTATACGAAACGAAATGAAGAGACCAATGAAGAAACTTTTCAACCGAAAGCAAAAATGAGCCACCCGCAGTCCCTCACCCCTTGGAATCTTGAAACCACTACCCACAAACTGGGAGCTGAAAGCCTTAAAAGCCCACAGTTAAATCCCAGTATTCTCAAAACCATCACACTTTCTCAAAGCTGGAAAAATCATCAAATTTTCCCTTCATTGAGTTGTGTAGAATTGAAATACCGGTTATAATTTAAAATATTTTTTTGTTTTAAAATATATTAAAATAATATTTTTTTTATTTTTTAAAAATTATTTTTAAGATCAAAACATTAAAAACAATATAAATATATATAAATAATTTTTAACAATAAAAAATTAAAATTTAAAACAATATGATTTATAATGTATTTCCAAACAACCCCTCATCGATTAGTGGCCGACAGCAATTTT